>CM060422.1:30742998-31340492 GCA_030545235.1 Helianthus tuberosus
TACCCGATAGATACTTGATGAGTTTTGGGTTAGGTGTACCTAACGGGTAATTTTATCTCAATTAACGGGTTTACCCAAAACTCGTAGGTATACACGATACCCGGCAGATAAATACACGATAGAAACCCAATGGGATTTGAGACGAGTTTGGAACAAGCTTATCTAATCGGGTTTAAAATAATATATGAACGAACGTAACAAAAACAAACATCTTCATTTCTTTAAATGACTGATTATTATGTGTTCTTATTTATTTATTTCCTAATTCCTAATACATTTGTTTTAAACATAGAATTTATAATGTTATGATTTATATCTTACACTAAAAATAGTATACAAATAGAATTTTTCTTTTTTTCTTTCATTTTTTTTAAACGTTTATTCTAATTTTTATTCTGGTATGTGCGTTAAATTTTATACCAAGTTTTTAAATAATATGTAATACATAAGAAATCTAGTTTTTTTTAATGACAACGCTTATATACTCTTAAATTACACCAAATAGTCTTAACAAGTGAGCTAGCCAACATTGGTATAAGAAATATAATTCTAAAGGTATCTACACATAAAGTGAAGTTAATTTTCACTTACATTAAGGCCACATGGGTGGCATCGTTATGGGCCGTGATAGAATCTATCACTCGTGGAACACCGCTCCGCCCAATTCCATCACTAGTGATGGAGTATAACGAGTTATGGGCATAACGCGTTGAACTTTGAGGAGTGATAGGGTATGACTTGTACATTGTGCATTAATACTTGTACATTGGAATCCCATCACTAGTGATACCACTCCCCCTACATTTCTATCACTAGTGATAGAAATTTGGTTGATGACATGACATGATTTTATTGGACAATGGGAGTGATGGAATCTATCACTAGTGAACCACCCCTCCTCCCCTAATGGGTTCAAGTCCAGACAAAGGAGTTTTAATACTAACTTGGTGATACTAACATACTAACTACTAACCCGGTTAACGATATCTTAACCGTACACCGTTAAAAAAATTAATGGGGAAATCATTTTCATAATTGTCACCAGTTCACCACATGGATTCCAACCCAATGTTTGTATTTGTCGCTAATCTTAATATATTTCTTATTGTTTTAATCATTTTCTCTTTAAACCTACTTTGTTGGGGGTCCACAACAGAGTTGTGGGTTGTTTAGCCAAGGAACACCAACCAAGTTGGTCTCCACATGGGGGTGTGTATTCTAAAATAATTATTAGTACCAATCATACGTATTATTAACTTTTATTTATTAAAAAGATGACATAATATAATGTTATATATTAATGACTCGTATATTGTTATCAAAAGTGAGATACTTTTGTTAAGAAGTTTATACACGGATAATGTATGATAACGTACCTAAATTATTTGATTTTTTAATGAAATAATGTTATATATTAATGACTCGTAAAAGTTGGATACTTGTGTTAAGAGTTTATACGCGGATAATCTATGATAACGTACCTAAATTATTTGATTTTTAATGAAGTTATTTGTATATTGATATGGTTTTATAGGCAATTTAATCTTGTATTTTATATATCTATATTAATTAAAGAGAAGTCGTGTCGACTTGACGAGTTAAGAAAGTCGAAAATGAAATTAGTATTTATAAAAGACAAAAATATGAGAGCATCAATGCCTCATTATATAAAAGTTAACCGCAAAACTTGATAAACATCAACTACATCATATTTAATGGTTTATATGTTGACTTAAATATTCTTATCATTAGTTTCTATAAGACGGCAACAATTGATATAGAGTATAGACATATAGTACAAAAAGATGTCCCCTATGTATGATAACTAGTTAGATGCCCGCCCGCGTTGCGGGGCGGTGGACGAATAATGAGCGAGTGTTAGGCAGCAGCTCATTGAGACGAAAAACAACTAAATCGAGTCAACCAATAAAAAATAACACTTTTATATTTTTGATAAAAAAAAAACTAAAACAATGGCAACATTGTAATTTTTAAGTGAGGGAAAAGTTGTATTTTTTGACTGGGGTAAAATCGTAAATTGCCAAAACCTAAAGTCATGGCAGTACTGTAAATTTGAAGGGGGGGGGGTGGATTTGAAATTTTAATAGGGACAAATTCGTAATTTTGCACCTAGGGTAACAGCGTAATATAAATTTGAACTACGGGCACAATCGTAATTTTAAGCTGGAGGAAAAAGCACAATTGTATTTTGAACCGAGGGCAAAATCATAATTTTGACTTTGGGACAAAAGCGTCATTTTATTTTGAAGGGGGGAGAAACGTAATTTTCAGCTGAGGGCGAAATCGTAATTTTTTTAACGGGGAAAAATAACATTTTTTTACTGAGGGCAAAATCGTAATTTTTAGCTGGGGGAAAAAACGCAATTTTATTTGGGACAAAAGCGTAATATTATTTTGAGCTGGGGGGCAAAACCGTAATTTTAAAATGGATAAAAAATAATAAACTGGTTGGTCCAATGGGAGAGTGGCAGACGAAATCGTAATTTTGACTTGAAGGCAAAAGCGTAATTTTTAGCTGGAGACAAAAGCGTAATTTTAGTTTGAGCTAGGGGCAAAACGGAAAAAAAAAAAAAAAAAAAACAAAAATATTATTAAAATGAGCCGCCCATTTTGGCCAATGGGAGGCACCAACCGACATTGTACTTTGTAGTATTGTATAATGCTGAAAATTCCAATATGTTTTAAGTTGTTGGTAAAGAAACTGTAGTTTCAATTTATTTCTCGATTATGTGGTTATTGTTTTTAAAAATATAAGAGTATTGATGAGCATACAAGTTTAGTGTACTAGCGTATGTATAAAAGAACGAAATCCACATGGCAAAAACGTATACTAAGGCATAACATATCATCAACTAGTGTGCATCACATACGTGTCAACCCAAAGATTTCATTAGCGTAATCTTGTCGTCTCAACGACAAGACCGTTTTGTATGATTACTTTCCTAGACGTCGCAATAGTGACCGACACCACCATGACCAACCCGCAATAGCCTCCCTCAGACGCCGCAATAGCCTCCCTTAGACGCTGATTCATCTGGCAATCAAACAACAGCCACCACACGTCATAAAGTCCCAAGAAACAACAACCCTCATTCACATGACACTTTCTGACTCCATCACACCCGGTTATCAACAAACCAAGAAAATTGGGATTCATAGAACACTATCTGATACAAGTGATTTTATTTTAAAGTTGATTTTTGTTTATAATCTTTGGTGATTGGATTTTGTATTGATTAGTGTGATGCTAGTTTAGCATTTGAAAAGTATTTAAATATTTGATTTTTATTCACTACATGGTGACAGTCATAGTACAATTTTCGTCCTTTATACAAGTAAAATTGCAAATGCCATAGTTAACTAAAAATTTTAATCAGGTTAGTGCTAAAGGACAAAAGTTGTAATGAACTTTCCAAATAAAGGATTGTGATTATAATTATTGAAGTTAAAGGGCGTCCATTGTAATCCGATACAAACATAAAGCATGAAAATTGTAATTTACCCTGAAAAAAGACACCCTAAGAAAAAACAACATACCAAATAAACACGCCTAAGACCCTTTAAATCATAACCTGAAAACCATCACAACAAACAAACCAACTCACCCTCCCCTCTCGCGCCCCATAAAAACGAGGGCCAAAAATAAACCAGCCGCGTGTACAACAAATAAAGCCCCGCGTGTACAACAAATAAAGCCCAAAGAACATACAAACATAATATACAATACCATAATTGCACACAAATGTTACATATTAATACTATATAAATATAAATTAAAAAAAAAAACATTGATAAATAGTAAATGAGTGAAAATAAATATATAATTTATTAGTCGGATGTGTATGTGATGGAGAGAATACATCATCAAATGGATACACAATATGATTAAAAGAAACGACACAAAGAAGAAGGATTAATTAAGATATATAATATAATACAAAAAGGCATATAAATTTAAATGTCCGTACAACATTAACACCATCGGGAGAGAGGGGAGTTGGTTTGTTTGGTTGTAAAAAGCATTCCTTTTCTTGTGGGAAGCCTTTGCACGTCTCTTGGTGAAACAATAGAGGAAATCTCAATTCTCAAAGGTCATTGTCCCTTGGCAAAAGTTTTATTAAAATAATCCTTTGAGAATTAGATACATATCATAAAGTTTATACACTCAAATGAGTCAATTTAAGTAATTTCAATGACGTCAATTTGGACAAAAAGTTTGTTAAAGTTGGGATGATGTTAACTACCTTTTCGTTTATTATTCGGTATAAAAAACTGATTTAAATAGAAAATAGTGAGAACCAGATGAATTTTTCTGTATTATGATTATCAGATAAAGTGGAATAGATAGAGGCAGTTGAAGGAGTTACATCCTAGCAAACCGAACGAGAAATGCATAAAGTCGTGTCAAGTCTTCGGTCTTTAGAACCATAGATAAAGAAATGGTTCACCAAAAGCGCAAGTATAGAAAATCATACCAAGACACATGAGTTGAAATATATAACCGAACTACAAATATGCATCTGGGCCATTAGAAACAGGGGCGACTAAATAAACGTGAGATTCGGAGTGGGCCCAGATAAAAGGTCCACACTAGCATAGGCCAGCCATATGCTATATTACAAGGTACATTTTACATGTCATTACCACTACTCTCTCAAAATGTATTGCCTCACTACAAATCACTGACTCTTGCGTCGCAGGGTGGTAATAGAGAGATCTTCTCTCTGTGACAAGTCTAACAATTCTATTTTGCAGGATATCCTCTTCACGTTTATTTTGTCCACGATCTCTCTCTCTCTCTCTCTCTCTCACGCACTCTCTCAAATCTATTTCCTCATTACAAATCACTGATTCTTACGTCGGAGGATGGTAATAGAAAGATCTCTCTGTGACGAGTCTAACAGTTCTGTTTTACAGAATATCTTCAAGTTTATTTTGTCCACAATCCAACCTCTAGAATATTAGTTACACTTTGTACTTCTTTGTAGCTTCAATTATACACTAACACCATCATCTTATATATTATATTCAAGATAACATGCATATTCATTTAGCTGATTCTCACAATTTTCTAATCTAAAACTGGATTCATATTAAACGTCACTCTTAAAGATTTATACAATAAACCAAATTTTGATTAATAGTGGTGCGACTTATGGAGACACTTTTGTTTCTTTTAGTTAAATATTACACCTTGATTTTATAGTTTTTATTATCAGACCACTTTTACGTGCACTATATATTTATAAACTTATAAAATAGCGTTTTTCTTTCAAATCTTGTTTTAACATTATTGTAATTTATACATTAAAAAATTTGGTTTCCAATAAATATAAATATACCTATTTTGTATCATAAAGTAGGATATATGAAAATTTCTTTTACAATTAAACCTTATATTAACAACTAATTACAATCTTTGCATTAGTAATTTATTATTTACTAAAGGGCTTGTAGCCTCGTATGAACGAGAAATATAGTAAAGTGTTAAGACTTGAAGGGGTATGGCCCCAAATCGCGCACAAATACATGCACACGAGACCATACCAACATAATTCTTATGAGCAGGGCCAGCATAACCAATCATGTCGCGGCAGACTCTGCCATGGTATGGAAGAATCGTGCAGGGGACAGCAAGTACAAAAGGACATTACGTGGCACTAGGGGCGTGAATTTCTGACACGACCCGAAAACCCGACACAAACCTAACACGAAATTCGGGGGTTTAGGTTTAGTCTAAACGGGTTCGGGTCAGTTTCAGGTTGAACCTGCGAACCCGTTTTGGTTAACGGGTCGGGTTCGGGTCAACCTAGTCGGGTTGGCGGGTTGACCCGTTTAACACATCTATACTATATTATATTTTTTACAATATATTTTATGTCATAAATTAAATGGGGTGTGCATTTTATACAATGATTATAACTTAAAAAGAGAAATTAACATAGATTTTATAATTTAAATATGATATTATTATATACATTTGTGTTTTTTAAGTAAATTTTAATTTTAATATATTAATTTCAGGAAAAAAAATAAAAAAATTCTAGTTGAACGGGTCGTGTTCGGGTCAACCCACGAAACTTCGGGTCGTGTTCGGGTTCTTATGTATGATACGATTTTCGGGTTCGGGTCAGGTTCGGGTTTGTGTAAAATTTTCGGGTTCGGGTCGGGTTAAACTCGCCAACCCGCGAACACGACCCGTTTAGCACCCCTACGTGGCACCACTCACAGGTCTCCAGACGCTGTCCCACAATCTCCATCAATCGGTTGATGACATGTCCGGCAAAAGGTACAACCAGACACTGAGGTGGATCCAACAGAATTGCGCCACATCACCCTAATCCTACACATGTCGTTGTCTTGTCAAGGGAGACCAAACGGATATTCCTCAAAAACAACAGCTGGCCAAGGCCCATCAACCCATATTCTCCTCCCCTTCACTTCGGCTATAAATAGAGGCCTTCTCCTCTAGGTTTAAGGATCGGTTATCTCACTCTCTCACTCTTAACACACACTCGTTTACTCTTCTTAAGAGATTCTTATTCTCAAGTCGGAGGGTGGTTACAAGGAGAACCCACAACCTCTCCTCCTTGTAACGAGTCTCACGATGTCTTGTTTTGTAAATCATATTCAAATTCTCACAGAGGGAAGGTAAAAGGCTAATCATTCTTGACGAGACCATTCCCGCAAGAATAAATCCCTGAAATTTAGACTTAGTGTTTTTTCAACACTTTAAATGGTGTGGATTCTGAATTCTGATCATGTATCGAACATTACAATAATGTTTAAAAGTTTATTTAACTAGTATTAAGCATCCTCACGTTGCAGCAGGGGCGGATACTAATGTCACACTACTGCCAACGACCACCAACACTGAAGTTGCGGCATGTTAATGCGAAAAAATGAAACCGAAACGTAAAACATATAAAAGAATAACTAAGTCGATCTAGACCCGCGCGTTATGACGACGTAAAAATGTTTAACCACACACGCACGTTGTGCCGTGTTAAGTCGCACAATTTAGAACGGAACGTAAAACGAAAATTTTGTGAAAAATGAAAAGTATAGAGGACCAAAGTTGAAAGTAAAAAAGTTGTGAGGTTAATTTGCAAAAGATGAAAAGTTTTGGGGTTAAAAATTAAAAATCAAATAGTTTTAGTTAAAAGTAAAGAATAAAATAGTCTTGTTTTAAAAATAAAAAAAAAAATCATTATAAAAAGAGTAAATTGCTATTTTAGTCCCTGAGTTTTGTCCAAATTTGTCATTTTGATCCAAATAGTTTTATTTTCCCCCCTGGGTCCCTGACTTTTACATTTGTTGCCATTTTGATCACTTTGCCTAACTCCATCAAAAAACCCAGTTACTCTTTTCAATTTAAACCTTTTCACTTGCCATTTTGATCCAATTCCAAAAAATCAAAAAAATTCCAAAAAATTCAAAAAAATTCTAAAAAATCTAAAAAATTCAAAAAAATCTAAAAAAATCATAAAAATTCTAAAAAATCATAAAAATTCTAAAAAATCACAAAAAATCTAAAAAATTCAAAAAAATATAAAAATCAAAAAAATTCTAAAAAACCATAAAAATTCTAAAAAATCCAAATAATTCTAAACGGTACGGTTCGAAACGGTTCGGGTTCGAAACGGTACGGGTCGAAACGGTTCGGGTTCGAAACGGTACGGTTCGAAACGGTTCGGGTTCGAAACGGTTCGCGTCGAAACGGTTCGGTTCGATACGGTACGGGTCGAAACGGTTCGGTTCGAAACGGTTCGCGTCGAAACGGTACGGCTCGAAACGGTTCGGGTTCGAAACGGTACGGTTCGAAACGGTTCGGGTTCGAAACGGTTCGCGTCGAAACGGTTCGGTTCGAAACGGTTCGCGTCGAAACGGTACGGGTCGAAACGGTACGGGTCGAAACGCTTCGCGTCGAAAACGGTTCGGCTCGAAACGGTTCGGGTTCGAAACGGTACGGGTCGAAACGGTTCGTGTCGAAACGGTTCGGGTTCGAAACGGTTCGCGTCGAAACGGTTCGGTTCGATACGGTACGGGTCGAAACGGTTCGGTTCGAAACGGTTCGCGTCGAAACGGTTCGGTTCGAAACGGTACGGGTCGAAACGGTACGGGTCGAAACGCTTCGCGTCGAAACGGTTCGGCTCGAAACGGTTCGGGTTCGAAACGGTACGGGTCGAAACGGTTCGTGTCGAAACGGTTCGGCTCGAAACGGTTCGCGTCGAAACGGTTCGGCTCGAAACGGTATGGGTCGAAACGGTACGGTTCGAAACGGTTCGCGTCGAAACGGTACGGTACGGGTTCGAAACGGTTCGCGTCGAAACGGTTCGGTTCGATACAGTACGGGTCGAAACGGTTCGGTTCGAAACGGTACGGGTCGAAACGGTTCGTGCCGAAACATTTAATGATTTTTGGATTTTTTAGAATTTTTTTGATTTTTTAGAATTTTTATGATTTTTAGAATTTTTTATATTTTTTTGAATTTTTTAGAATTTTTATGATTTTTTAGAATTTTTTAGATTTTTTTGAAATTTTTAGATTTTTTTGAATTTTTTAGATTTTTTTGAATTTTTTAGAATTTTTTTTGATTTTTTGGAATTTTTTTGATTTTTTTGGGATTTTTTTTATTTTTTGGAATTGGATCAAAATGGCAACTGAAAACATTTTTTAAGGAAATCCCCAAAATACCCCTGTTACAAACTGGGTTTTTGGATGGAGTTAGGCAAAGTGATCAAAATGGCAACAAAATGTAAAAGTCAGGGACCCAAGGGGGAAAATAAAACTATTTGGATCAAAATGGCAAATTTGGACAAAACTCAGGGACTAAAATGGCAATTTACTCTTATAAAAAACTCACAGAACTTAAAGGTACAACACCTTATGCCTAAAAATGTTCAACATTATAGGATTGGGTAATGGGTAATTGGGTAATGAGTAATGGGTAATGGATAATGGGTATCCGAATTTGCTCCTTTGTAAAATAGTAACACATTATTTAAACCTTAGGAATTAAAGTAAATTAAATTAAATTCACTTAAAATTTGTGACACTAATGGACAAACACCCACAACACCTAATTGTGAGTGGTTTGTCTCTTCTGGAGTCTATGATACTTGATGATTTTTAACCTTTTCGTTTTTTTATATCATAAATCCTTTTATTAATTATATAATGTCAGTTTCAGTCTTCATTTGTTTGATTATGTTTTGGAAAAAGAAAATTAATCAGGTTGGTTGCCTCAAATATTTATATAAACAACTTTATTTGAATAACTGTTTTATTTTAAAGTTCCAAATAATGAATAAACCATGGAATTCATCTTGAAAATACATAAAATTAGTGGGTTAACATGTGTGATGCAGCGGAGTGGAGGCGTGGAGCTTTAGTACGAGTATATATTTACAATTAGACCTATTAAAAACATAAGTTTTCCCGGCGCAATGCATCAACCCGTAAACATATATGCATGAAAAACAAGCTCATAAAATGCTAGGGAGGAGTTCATGCGAAAACCACCCTTATTGCGAGAACCGCGAGAACCAATGTGAACACAACCTAAAATAGCTAAAAAAACCTACCCCCCCCCCCCAAAAAAAAACCTAAACCCCCCACCCCCCCCCCCCCCCCAAGCTAAATGCTAAAAACTAAAACCCCCCAAAAACCTAACCCCCCCCCCCCCCCCCCCAAGCTAAAATGCTAAAAACTAAACCACCAAAACACCTAAAAAAATCTAAATTTTTTTTAATATTTTTTATGCTCAAATCGCTACTTTTAGTAGCAAAAAAAAATTTAAAAAAAAATTAATTTTTTTTTTGCTTCGAAAAGTAGCGATTTTTATATAAAAAATATTAAAAAAAAATTGTGTGATTTTTAGCTATTTTTATGCATTTTTGGTTGTGTTCACATTGGTTCTCGCGGTTCGCAATAAGAGGTGGTTCTCGCATGATATTCTCCCTAAAATGCTATATCTACTAAACATAAAAGTAAATTTAAAAGAAAACAAATATCTATTATTCATCGTCTTCAAGTACTCAAGTAGTCGAAATGCGAAATTATATTCCGCTGAAGCTCGCCGATCTAAGCATGTGTGATAGTCGTATATAATTCATAATAAAAATTATTATTTTACTAACCATTAACTTCAAAAGTAAAGAAAAACTAAGAGCAGACAATAAAATTATTATTTTAAGAAGGTAAACGCACATAAGTTATTAAAGTAATGATATTAAATTATTTTAATAATAAAATATTATTTGAAAGAAAACTTTACACGTGGGGAGGAATGGAAAGTATGACGCAGAAGACAAAACAAACAAAGAAAAGAAAGTTGATCGCCACATATAAGAAATGCTAATCGCTAGTTTACGATACCAAAATATAATTTAGCGTAGGGTTATTGGATTTTAATAATTTAAATTTTGATATATTTGACAATAATAATCCTAACTTAAAAATTTCCCTGACAGTTCCAACTTGTAAACTATTTGTTAGTAATTTGATATCAGTGGCGGACCTAAGAATTTTTTTATGGGGTTGCGCGGAATATTTTTAAAGATTTTGGGCCCGTAGGTATATAAAAAAATTCGGTTCATATCGGGTCGGTTCGGGTCGGGTCATGTAAAATAAAAAAACATCAAGCTAAAGTTTATATAATCATCAAAAACATGTCAAACGTCGTTACAAACATATTTAAAATGTCACCCAACGGGTTTTCATTTTTTAATATCTATCTAAAACTTCTAGAGCTACTTTTCTAAACAAGTCTTACTCTATATAACATATACAACTAATTTTCAACACTAACTAACCATTTAAACACACTAAACTTTAACTAAAACAACAAAATCAACCAACTAAGGTTTCAAAAAACAACAAAACGACTAAAATTTCAACCTCTTTAACAATTTTATTTCTCCTAAAAATCCAAATAAAACAAGAAAACAAAAAAATAATCGAACCATACCCGGAAAAAGTGATGAAGATGTTTTCATGAGTTTGGTGGCCAGAATTGCGGTGAGTTGTGTTATTATATTTTAGTTCAAATTAGATTATTAGATTGGGTTGGGCTTGGATTATGGTGTGTTTATTGGGTTAAAGGTTAAAAGAAAATTAATTAGTTAAGTGTAAAGTTAATTAGGTTGTATTCTTTTTTTTTAATCAGTGTTTACATAAAAAAATTTATAAATTCATAAGATTTTTTTCTAAGGGGGGCGGTCGAAAATTTCCAAGGGGTGGGGATGAAAATTTTCAAGAGGTGCGGTTGTAACACCTCGAAATTTCATGTCCAATAATGTATTGACACGTGTCATAAGCTTTGAACGTGTGAAAGAATACTTAAGAGGGACTAAAGTTGACAAACAAGGAAACTATGTGAATATAAGGGTCCAAAGTGTCAACAATGGATAAATATACTCTACAATAGCCCTACATGATGTTTATAACCTTAAACGAATAAATCATGGATCATACGAAGCAAATCGTGGAAGAAAGTGAGGAAGTACAAACTACAGGGGTTAAATGTGTCAACATGTTGAAAGTGTACCTCTGAGTGACCTTTTGGCAAACCCGAAGCTTTGTAACGATAAATTATACTCACTAGAATATGTGGTAAAAATTTCACAAAGTTTCGTTATCGTATGAGAAAGTTATGATCAAATTCGTATACGAGGGGTTAATAGCGTCAACGTTGAAATTTGTGACTTTTCGGGTAAGCACAAAGTTAACCAAGGACTTAACCAAGTTTGTAAAAGTCTTAAGGTCCTTAAAAATCAAGTTAGAGGGCCAAAAGTGCAAGAAAAACACTTAAAACCACGTATAGAAGGATCAGGGACTGAAATGTAATTTATGAAACTTACTTGGCCTGTTGCGCCGGTTTTAGGCGCTCCGCGAGGGACCTCTCGCGGCCCGCGAACAAGCAGCAGCGACAGAATTCGCGAACAGCTGCCAGTTGCAGGTCTGAACCGACTTTAAAGTGTTGTTTTCTTATACCAGGGGCTCCCCAATGGTATTACATGCATAGAGGGCACTTGTCTTGATCTGGAAACACTCATAGGCTTCCTTGGCATGATCCTAAGTGATCAAAATTCACTATATAAGAACACCCAAAGTTGCAACATTTGTTCATTCACTTGCAACTTCATTTCTGGAGCTCTCCTGATCAGCAACAAGCTTCCTAGTGATCCCTAATCATACTTAGGACCTTTGTAAGTGTCCTTAACCCTTTCTAATTCAGTTTAGCTTAGTTAATTAGATAAAAGTCAAACCATCGTAATTAAAGTTTGACTTCGAGATTAATTAAAATGTGTTCAGTCAAATCTCGAATTAAAAGTACCAATAAGTAGGTATTTATGTGAGTAATAAACCCTTAAAAGGGTACTCTCTGATTCCCACTCTAACTAGGTCAGTTGTCGGGTCAAAGTTGTTATTAAAAAGTCAACAGAATGCTTATTTTCAAATTAATGCATAATTAGCAATGTAGGAGACATACAACCTGTTTGATCACTAATATAACTTGGTAATTAATGTAAGAACATGTCTAAACATGTTCAACCCGATAATTTTCAGTTTAGACTCGGATCGGAACCGAAAGTCGCATAATTTGACTTTCGCTTTGACTTTCAGTTCTAACCCGTATAAGCATGTTTTAGAATTGCCTTAGAGCTTTATTTGGACCAGGTTTCATATAAGTATAACTCTCTGAGATTATACAACTTGGTCCATTAGTTATCCGATTCATATGCATGTTTCCGTTAGGTGCTTAAATGTTGACTATTATGCCCTTTTGTCTATAAAACGTGATTTTTGAAAAAGTAAAAGAGTAGAAACCTTAGTTACTGATTTATAAACTTGCACCAAAAATTTGACATCAGTTTGAGGTCTAGATTAAGAGTTATGCTCAATAGCGTAATTAGAAAGCTTTATGTTAATTAAACGGCGTAATTAGCATATAGCCTATTTAAGCCCACTTTTTGATATCAAAATTTTTACCCACGGATGTAATATAATATTTTGGGATTTTTGAAGATTTTTAATTAATTTTAGGCAGAGCATAACATAGGGTTGTAGCTCTAAATCGGTTATTGTCGGTTTTGCCCTTGTGGGCCATAAAATGAGTTTTACATATCTTTTTGACCCCAAACCTTTTGCTACTGATTTTATATGATAAATAAATTATTTTAAACCTTCTGGAAATATAAAAAATATCAACTTTCTATATAAAACCCAGAAATGGCTCCTTATCGCCTTTTTAAGCGTTTTTAACGCATAGTATGTACTAAAACTATTTTAAACATATAAGGTATGATACCTACTGATATTTTAGGTAAATTACAATATTTTAACAGTAAGCAAAAGTTGTTTAACTCAGATTCCCGTTTTGACCTTTTTAGCCTATGTGAAATTACCAAAATACCCCTAGGATGCATAGTTTGGTTTTAAATGATAAATTTCACATATATCTAGTACCCTACTGTTATAACTTATTAAATTAAGTATATTTATTAAATAAATCAGACCTGTAACTCAGATTACTAATTAAACTCTTTTATAATCTTTTAAATGACCAAAATGCCCTTACGAGGCATAGTTTGAGTTTAAATCCATTTCGGGCATAATAAAAGATATCTTACTGATGTCACAACATATTTAAGGCATATTAACTTAGGAAACTTGCATATGACTCTTTTGGTTACTCGTTACGCACTTTTCGCGTTCGGATCGGCTTATGTAACTAGTTTGCATATATTAGCCGAAACGGGTCAAACCTTATTATTTTTGTCTCAAAATCCAGAATGTGTTTAGTTTACCCATATTATACAAGTCCTCAAACTTGTCGGGTCTAAATCACATTCCATTCCGGTCTTCGCTTATTCATGCGTTCGAACCGTATCTTCCTTTAAAACTAACCGGTCTAAGCTTAAGCTTAATTAAAGACCCGTTAGAAATCTAATAGGTTACTATAAACCTTTGTTCTAGAATAGGAGGCCCAGTAAAAGCTATCCGCATTTGCTATTTGTGATCATATTTGCAAAGGTAAATACTTTTAACTTATTTTTCCTTATACGGGCTTGGGATACGGTATATAAAATACCGCTTGGTCGGGCATTTGACCTTAATCGTGGGTGGTTAAGTATTATCAAGATGACCCGTTTAAAAATTTGTTTTGTTTGTTTTACGCCTTTGGGAGTTTAATGACCATGTCCCGGATATCCTTGGCATCATTCAAAGAATGGCCACGACCTTAGCACACGGGTGTAGGCGTACACCCGTCAGTGCATTTACAATTATTAAAGTATAACCGTTGGTTTCCCGCCGTGGGACTATACTATGTGGTGTGTCTATTAATCTTTAACCCGGCACGAACCGGGCTACTGAACGCATAACAGACATGTAATCCTTTTACAAGATTATATTTAAGTAATAATCCCAAGTTATAAAAGATATTTTGTGCCACGTGCATTCAAACCAATTTTCAAACCTTTTCAAAATGAGTCAGTTAAATTGTATTTACCAGTGTAAACTGACGTATTTTCCCAAAAAGGTTAAGTGCAGGTACTACTCGAACTAGGCTGGTTTTCTCCTAGCGTCCACAATAAGTCCCGCAAGCTTGGATGTCATAAGCTGTTGAACAATGTTTCCTCTTTATTTTGATCCGCATGTGGATCTGTTTCGACTATTTGTGATACTCGATATTACAATTTATTTAAGTTGAAATGAATCTATCTTTTGCTTCCGCTGTGCATTTATATATTGTGTTGTTTGACTATGATGATATCAACTACGTCACGATACTCCCCACCGGGCCCACCGGTAATACGTGGAAATATCGGGGTGTGACAGGTTGGTATCAGAGCCAACACTGAGTGAATTAAACACTAGCCTTTTGTGTTTAATCTCAGTTACACAATTGCACATTCCTCAAATTTTTGAGTCTAGACAAAGAACTTAGGACTAATCCAAATTGTTTCATTTGTTTTATTTTAACTTTGTCCTTTATATTTCTTGGTTGTATTTTTAAATTGTTTGACAGGAAATATGCCGCCAAGATTTTTCAGAGGAAGAGGAAAAGGGAAGGCACTTGTAGGAACCCACGACAATGAGGCAGGGCCTTCTCAAGGGAAGGCACTGGAGATCCCACCTGCAGCCAGCGAGGCGGTCTGTCTCGTTAGCTTCATCACCCTCTTACCTACATTCCTTTGGACCCCACTCTGAGAACGAACCTGAATACCCGCAGCCTTCGTTCATCCCTCTTCAGCGCTCCAACTCGCGCCATTCTTTTAACAACCCGTCCCATCTCTTTCGAAGCCGGTTCAACCCGGCTAACTACCTAGAGGAACCAGTGGGTGTTAACCCATTGGGGCCTGAAGATCATTTTTCAGGAGATCACGCTATGGACATGGATGAGGATACTGACCCAACTGAGCCACCGAGCGGTACCCCCACTCATCCTATTGAAATCTCCGATGGATCGTCTTTTCACGGATCACCTTACCGTGGTCCAGACAGCTTTCAAGCGAGGATGAACCAGTATGAGTGGTATTTCACACCCTCTTACCATTCATCACCTTATCAGCAACAGCAGCAGCAGCAATCTGATCCTTCCAGGGATTCTCGCTTTGTGGCAGTTACCCCGCCACCACCACCGCCTCAGCAGCAACCTCCTGAGCCGCCGAGGCGAAGGAGAACAAACGCACGAATGTCCGTGCAAGGTAGAGGGGTACATATCAGCACTCCCCAACCATCGAGTAGCAGCCACTATCCGCCACTTCGAGAAGACCAGCAGTTTGGGGAACCTTCAAACCCCAACCCGGAAGTGAACTCTACGCATGCCATGCCACCACCATTGGGCTTTGACAACCCAATTGCCACGTACACTGACCCGGCAACATATAACCCCTTTGAGCAGCCTGCTCACTCCAGCTTTAACTATGCTGAGATCGATCCCTACCTGGCGGCGTGGAACTACAATGCTGCTAACCCCGATGGGCCTTACGGAGCTCCTTGGGGAGTCGGATACCCAGCTTATAGGTACCAACAGCAGCCGTCTTTTCGACCTCCATATCAGCCGCAGTCGCAGCCGCAAGTACCACAATTTTCCCCGCCAGAGAGAGAGGAAATTCTCCAAAGACTGGACCAGGTTGAACATCAAGTTCACAGGGATCGAAGGGAACGACATGGTTTCCTCAAGGGATTAGCAAGTTTGATAAAAGGGAAGAGCAAGGAGGACCGTTGAATCCTTCAATTTTTGGTTGTAATTCTTTTTCCATTGAGCCCCTGCGTGGGCCTGTGTTTCTGTTTTTACCCCTGCGCGGGTATGTTTTGTTAGTTAAGCCCCTGCGTGGGCAAGTATTTTATTTTAACCCCTGCGTGGGTATATTTGTTTGGTTAAGCCCCTGCGAGGGCATGTTATTTCATTTGAAAGTCCCGTTCAGGGCAAACTCGTACTTTTATTAATGTGGTGAAATGGTTAGATTTAAATTTTATTTTTCAGTTATAAGCATGAATAAAAACATAAAATAAATAATAACCATATTTTTACAAGATCTATCATTATATTAAAAATGATGAAATCTAAAGGGACGAGACCTAGCCCTTGTGTCATTATAAGACAGGGCCAAGACGGTAATTCCCCAATTAGATTCAGATCCATATTAACCATTTTAATATAGGATTGTTCTGCGTTGAATATTAATAAGAATCTTAAAAAGGTAAAACCTAGCTTATAGGTCATTATAAAGACTTAGCCAATATGGTAAAACCTGTTTAAAAAGATTCAAATCTCTGTTAACATCTGCAAACATGTTAACATTCTTGGCTAATGTGATCCGCAAAATCACACATGTCACCCTTATGCGTGAATTGACCCAATCCTTTATTATTATTTAAACATTTGATTGTAATGTAATGCCTACGGGCTATAACGAATGTCATATAAGACAAAAGACAGTCGTAGCTTATAGACTCCCTGTCATGAAAGGTAGTGAATTTTAATTCAAACTTTAATAACTAGATCCTATAAGATCTAAATCTATAATTTAGAATTGTCCACGTGATTAGGCCGGTTGTGCCAATATTATATTTCATTCTAAAACTAAGGGTTACTAGTAAAAAGTCCCGAATGAAATTACTTAACAAATTAACTAGTATGGCCCTTTAATTACCAGGGTTAATAAATTATCAAGATGACAGACCTATTATAATTCCTTAAATGAATCATTGTCATCATCTTATGTAGCAGTTCAACTACATGGCCGAGTCTGACGAAGTCAACAGTCGACCAAAGGAGAACCATGACACCACCAGGATCAATATAACTGGTGCAGAACTCCAAACATTGATCGATAACGCTGTTACTAAAGCCATAGAGAGGCAGTATAGTGAATCAAGTAGTACTCGAAGCAGGACCCAATCAGCACCTCATTCTAAGCCAAAAACACATTCTGAGGCTCATAGTAAGCCACCCTCTAAGCTAGATAAGCCTAAGAAGGATGATGACGATCATCACTCCTCGAACCAGCAAAGCGTTCCATCAAAGAAGATCGAGCTTAAGCAGGAACCGCGTGGTAAGTCCTGTACGTATAAATATTTCGTCTCATGCAAACCCCGGGATTTTACTGGGGAGAAAGGAGCGATTGACTGCATGACATGGCTGGACGAAATGGATACCGTGGTTGATATCAGCGGGTGCGCTGATAAGGATGTAGTGAAATTTGTGTCTCAATCGTTCAAAGGTGAGGCCTTAGCCTGGTGGAGATCGTTGATACAGGCCACTGGAAAAATTCCACTGTATAATATGTCATGGAAACAATTTGTTACCCTCATCAAAGAGAACTACTGTCCTCAGCATGAGGTCAAAAAGATTGAGTCGGATTTTCTGTCATTGGTAATGAAAAATCTGAATTGCCAAGCTTACCTTACAAGCTTTAATACACTGTCAAGGTTGGTTCCTTATCTGGTGACCCCGGAACCCAAAAGAATAGCACGTTTCATTGGGGGTTTAGCCCCAGAAATTAAGGCAAGTGTAAAAGCCTCTCGGCCAACTACATTCAGGTCCGTAGCTGATATATCCCTGTCCCTCACACTGGACGCGGTCAGACAGAGATCGCTGAGGAACACGGATGCCGAGAAAAGGAAGCGTGAAGATGATAATTCACGACGTTCAAAGAAGAGACATAAAGGGAACAATGACCACAAGAAGGGGTCTGGATCTAAGAAGGATGGGCATCAATCTGGAGATAATCCCAAGTGTAAGATTTGTAAGAA
Organism: Helianthus tuberosus; assembly: GCA_030545235.1. Lineage (NCBI taxonomy): Eukaryota > Viridiplantae > Streptophyta > Magnoliopsida > Asterales > Asteraceae > Helianthus > Helianthus tuberosus. Next base: position 30,761,290 of record CM060422.1, read on the forward strand.
GCACCATTTTGGGAGGTGCAGATTCGAGTCAAAATCCCATTCGCAGTCAAAAGTTTGTGGGATTTGCAAGTCTTCTGAGCACAAGACTTTAGACTGTAAGAAAATCAAAGATGCTACGTGCTATAGTTGCAACGAAAAAGGGCATATCAAGACCAACTGCCCAAAACTCGCAAAGAAGACTGAGGATGGGAAAAAAACCAATGCTAGGGTCTTCAGGATAGATGCAAAGGAAGCTGTTCAAGACGACAATGTGATCACAGGTACCTTCCTCATAAATGATGTTTATGCGAGAGTGCTATTTGATTCAGGAGCCAATAAATCATTTGTAGATAATAAGTTTTGTAAGTTACTGAATTTACTTGTTAAATCTTTAAGTGTGAAGTACGAGGTGGAATTAGCTGATGGAACCATAGAAATCGCCTCAACTGTGTTAGATGGATGTGTTATATCCATTAGGAACCATTCTTTTCCTTTGTCCTTACTTCCCTTTAAGCTAGCCGGTTTTGATATAGTGCTAGGCATGGATTGGTTATCGCATAACCAAGCCCAGATTGTGTGCAACAAGAAGCAAGTAGTGGTCAAGACCCCATCTGGTGAGCCACTTACCATTCAGGGGGATACCCAGTATGGATTACCTGAGCAAGTGTCTATGCTCAAGGCCTCTAGGTGTTTGAAGAAGGGTTGTGTCATCTACATGGCACAAGTGACTATCGATGAGCCGAAACCTAAGATTGAAGATATTCCCGTCATTTCTGAATATCCTGAAGTTTTCCCCGAAGAACTACCTGGTTTACCACCAGATAGGCAAGTGGAATTCTGAATTGACATCATCCCCGGAGCAGCACCTGTAGCTAGAGCACCTTATAGGTTGGCACCAACGGAGATGAAGGAGTTGAGGACGCAGTTAGATGATCTGCTAGCCAAAGGTTTCATTAGACCTAGCTCGTCTCCTTGGGGAGCGCCGATCTTGTTTGTCAAGAAGAAGGATGGATCGCTGCGTCTGTGCATCGATTACCGTGAGCTTAATAAAGTCACTATCAAGAATAGGTATCCTTTGCCCAGGATCGACGATCTGTTCGATCAATTACAAGGGGCAAGCTACTTCTCTAAGATCGATTTGAGGTCAGGTTATCATCAGTTGAAGGTTAAAGATGAAGATGTGCACAAGACTGCGTTTAGGACTCGTTATGGCCATTACGAGTTCCTAGTGATGCCTTTTGGGCTCACTAATGCTCCTGCCGCATTCATGGACCTCATGAATCGCGTCTGCAAGCCCTACTTGGATAAATTTGTCATCGTCTTCATTGACGACATCCTCATCTACTCGAAGAGCCAAGCTGACCATGAGAAACACCTTCGTTGTATTCTTAAACTTCTGCATCATGAGAAACTCTACGCCAAATTTTCAAAGTGCGAATTTTGGCTTCGAGAAGTACAATTCCTTGGACATGTGGTTAGTGAGCGTGGTATCCAAGTAGATCCCGCTAAGGTAGAAGCAGTTATGAATTGGCAAGAGCCAAAGACGCCTACTGAGATTCGCAGCTTTCTAGGACTAGCAGGATACTATAGGCGATTTATTGAAAACTTCTCAAGGATTGCTGCGCCCCTAACTTCGTTGACACATAAGAAGGTTAAGTTTGATTGGGGCCCTAAGCAGCAGGAATCCTTTGACATTCTTAAGGAAAAGTTGAGCAATGCACCAGTGTTAACATTGCCTGATGGAATATAAGAATTCGTGGTGTATTGTGATGCATCACACACCGGTATGGGATGTGTACTCATGTAGAAAGGCAAAGTCATTGCCTATGCTTCACGACAGTTAAAGGTGCACGAGAAGAATTACACCACCCATGACTTAGAGTTGGGTGCCGTTGTATTTGCACTAAAACTGTGGAGGCATTACTTGTATGGAACCAAGTGTGTGATCTATTCAGATCACAAGAGCCTTCAACACTTGTTTAATCAGAAGGACTTAAACATGAGGCAAAGACGATGGATGGAAACTTTGAATGACTATGACTGTGAGATAAGATACCATCCAGGCAAAGCAAATGTGGTTACTGATGCCTTAAGTAGAAAAGAAAGAGTGAAGCCGATAAGAATCAATGCCAAGAGCATTGAGATAAAGAATAGTTTGAACGAAAGGCTGTTAGCTGCACAGAAAGAAGCTGTGTTGGAAGCTAACTATCCTGATGAAAAGTTAGGAGTAAATGAGGAGCAGTTATCCTATGACAAGGACGGAATTTTGAGGTTAAATAGACGAATATGGGTCCCAGTATATGGAGGACTTCGAGATGTTATCCTCCAGGAAGCCCACAGTTCTAAATATTCCGTTCATCCTGGAGCGGATAAGATGTACCAGGATCTAAAGGCAAACTATTGGTGGATAGGCTTGAAAAAGTCTGTAGCCGCATATGTAACTAAATGCTTGACGTGCGCGCAAGTCAAAGCTGAGCATCAGAAGCCGTCAGGTTTGTTACAACAGCCTGAACTTCCCACATGGAAGTGGGAGATGGTAACAATGGATTTCATCACCAAGTTGCCGAAGACAAGGAAGGGAAATGATACTATATGGGTGATAGTAGATAGACTGACTAAGTCAGCACATTTCCTACCCATTAAGGAGACTTATAGCTCCGACATGTTAGCCCAATTGTACATAGATAAGGTTGTATCTCTACATGGCGTACCAGTATCAATTATCTCTGACAGAGATACGAGATACACATCACATTTTTGGAAAAGTTTCCAACAGTCTTTGGGCACGCACTTGAATTTCAGTACAGCTTACCATCCTCAAACGGATGGGCAGAGTGAACGTACCATCCAAACTTTGGAAGACATGCTTCGTGCATGTGTGATTGGTCTAGGTGGTAGTTGGGATAACCACCTGCCATTGATCGAATTCTCCTATAACAATAGCTATCATACCAGCATTAAGGCTGCGCCTTTTGAGGCATTATATGGTAGAAAATGCAGAACACCTATTTGTTGGGCGGAAGTAGGAGAAGTCCAATTATCAGGACCTGATTTAGTCTTTAAAACGACGGACAAGATTGTCCAAATTCGTGACCGCCTGAAAGCTGCACGAGATAGGCAGAAAAGTTACGCAGATTTAAAGCGTAAACCTCTGAAATATGAGGTTGGTGATAAGGTTTTGCTAAGGTATCACCCTGGAAGGGGGTGATGCGATTTGGTAAGAAAGGTAAGTTAATGTCACACCCCAACCGATGGCGGAAACATCGGGATGAGACGAAGTGTGTATAGATTGCTCGAGACTTCATAACACTATGTGACAATATTTAATTAAATTCAAATTTCATTGCAAGTGCTAAATTGTCATACAACATTTAAAATAGAAATAACAACATTGTTCAAATTTCAACATAACATCAAAAGATAAATAAATTAAAGTTGTGTATCTAGTCCATCCTAACTTGATTCGTCTTTCATCAAACTTCAACAATTTAACCTGCAACATGTATTAAAATAGAGTTTCAATGCAAAAGCAAAGGCGAGTATACAAGTTTTGTTACATAGCATAAATAGAATAAAAGTACTCATATCCAACATGATTCATAATAAAATAGTTTCAGCCATACTAGTTCACGCAGTCCAAGTGATAGCCCAAGTTTCCAATGCGTTAAAGTGCATGTCCCAAAGTTTCACGGGAGGTTAACATGTCTCATCCTAACAATACCCCTCGACTACAAATGGGGGAGGTGCATTACCCCTATAGCGCTACTATTGTTAAGGCGGAACTACACACAGGGATTAAACGTTCACATAGCACAAAATAGTCTCAAGTATCACAAGTTTCATGTTTCATGTTTAAATGGATAGAGTATGTTTCAAATAAGTTTCAAGTGTCACGTGTTTGAATATAGAATACATGTGCATCCCAAAAGTGTTTAAAGCGAAAAGGGATCGAGTGTACTCACAATATTGCATATACTTTTCGATTATCCAATGTGACGAAGTTGATGAGTCTAGAAGGTTGAATGTGTAAGGGCTAAAGTTCAAGTATGTTTAGAGTCGAGATTCGGACTTAGATTCAAAGAATGACAAAGTATGTATTAGGAAAATATTCACTATGGTATTAGCACTTGTCTTGACACTATAATAATCCTTAAGGATTATATATGATTTCATAGGTTCAATACCTATTAGAATCGTGACAAGGAACTATACACATAGTGAGAAACTTATTAACTTGGTAGTAGATTTATATAATCACTATCAAGGCTTCGGTTTATAATATATATACATAATAATATAGTTAGTCACGTAGGAGGCGGGAGGTTGAACCTTCCACTTTGGTACCTCTTGGTGTCATATGAGTTATGTAGGAGGCGGGAGGTTGAACCTTCCACTTGGTTACCTCGATTGTTATGTTAATATATATATAGGTCATGTAAGAGGTAGGAAGTCAAATCTTCCATTTAGGAACCTCATAGTTATGCTCAAGAAAATAAAGGTACAATTATACTAAACAAAACATCAAGTGATGTGTGGACTTGTATGTAAGTTAGCCTAGGCTAACTAAGTAGTCACACCATCTTCAAGTTCAAGACTTGACACCACTTGCGAGCTAATAACTCGATTAAAACAGAAAGTTTAGAGTGTTTAGACACTCATATTAAGTGTAAAACAACCTTGGTTTGGCTTTACTAATCCTACAATAGACTAGAAGCATAAGAACACAAGTTTGTTTGAAGTATACAAGAGTTTAAGAAAGTTTCAAAACACAACAGAAAGTTTATGGATATTTTCAGAGCAATTCCAGGTCTGATTTCTCCCAGGAGAAGTCAAGGAATCGAACCCCATGATTATACAAGCAAGTAGGAAAAAGAATCAAGTAATTTGGTTGAGTTTTGAGCAAGTTATGCTCACTTTTGTAAGAGGTAGTGAATCTGTCCGAATTTCTTCTTTGCAAGAGATTTGAGAGTGATGTAGGAGAGATTTGAGAGTTGTCAAAGTGTCTAAGGCCTTGGGGAAGGTGTGGATTTATAGGGGATGAGTTTGGGGTTGGTGTAGAGGTGTAATGACTGCTCAAATCCCGTCTAGAAGTCAAAAACGAGTTATTTGCGTTCAAATCGCGAAGATTAAAAGGCTGCTGCATCTGCAGACTACCTTACGGACCTCAACACTGGGGATGTTACGGTCCGTAAGCCTGGAAATTCCATTATTTGCATTTTAGTCCCTGTAGTTTGTTAATTAGGGCTTTTAAGGTGTTTTAAAGGACTAGTTTCGCCATTTAAGCATAGTTTAAGGCCAAATAGAGTATGAGGAACATAATCAAGTATAATTTAGTGTATGAAGGTCGTATTCAAGTATCGTTTATGATCAAAACACGTTTTATGCATAAGTTTCACGTATTTACAAGTTTAGCACATAGTTTTCAAGAATTTCGAATAAGCATCAATTGTTCCACAAAATTGAACGTATGAGCATATATAAAGTATGTATATCATGTAATTAACAAAATACGAGTTTTATTCATGATCCAAGTCACGGATTTTACAACGGTTACAAAGAAAGAGCGATTACAAGAACACAGGGTTTCCAAAATTAGAAGTACGAACAAGGCTTGCTATAATTTGGAAAGTACAAATTAGCAGGGCGTTACAGTTAAGCCCAAGGTATATAGGACCATTCGAGATCATCGAATGTGTCGGGTCAGTGGCTTACAAGTTAAACTTACCTGAAGAGCTCAGTGGTATTCACAACGTGTTCCACGTCTGCAATCTGAAGAAATGCCTAGCTGACGAATCGCTGGTCATACCACATACGGATGTGCACATAGATGAGAGCTTGAAATTTGTGGAGAAACCATTGTCGATTGGGGATCGACAGGTAAAGAAGCTTCGAAGGAAGCATGTGCCTAATGTAAAGGTCAAATGGGATGCCCGCAGAGGTCCCGAGTATACATGGGAGGTAGAGTCCACAATGAAAGAAAAGTACCCTCATTTGTTTCAGTAAATCTAGAGGTCGAGATTTCTTTTAAGGGGGTGAGGATGTAACACCTCGAAATTTCATGTCCAATAATGTATTGACACGTGTCATAAGCTTTGAACGTGTGAAAGAATACTTTAGAGGGACTAAAGTTGACAAACAAGGAAACTATGTGAATATAAGGGTCCAAAGTGTCAACAATGGATAAATATACTCTACAATAGCCCTACATGATGTTTATAACCTTAAACGAATAAATCATGGATCATACGAAGCAAATCATGGAAGAAAGTGAGGAAGTACAAACTACAGGGGTTAAATATGTCAACATGTTGAAAGTGTACCTCTGAGTGACCTTTTGGCAAACCCGAAGCTTTGTAACGATAAATTGTACTCACTAGAATATGTGGTAAAAATTTCACAAAGTTTCGTTATCGTATGAGAAAGTTATGATCAAATTCGTATACGAGGGGTTAATAGCGTCAACGTTGAAATTTGTGACTTTTCGGGTAAGCACAAAGTTAACCAAGTTTGTAAAAGTCTTAAGGTCCTTAAAAATCAAGTTAGAGGGCCAAAAGTGTAAGAAAAACACTTAAAACCACGTATAGAAGGATCAGGGACTGAAATGTAATTTATGAAACTTACTTGGCCTGTTGCGCCGGTTTTAGGCGCCCCGCGAGGGACCTCTCGCGGCCCGCGAACAAGCAGCAGCGACAGAATTCACGAACAGCTGCCAGTTGCAGGTCTGAACCGACTTTAAAGTGTTGTTTTCTTATACCGGGGGCTCCCCAATGGTATTACATGCATAGAGGGCACTTGTCTTGATCTGGAAACACTCATAGGCTTCCTTGGCATGATCCTAAGTGATCAAAATTCACTATATAAGAACACCCAAAGTTGCAACATTTGTTCATTCACTTGCAACTTCATTTCTGGAGCTCTCCTGATCAGCAACAAGCTTCCTAGTGATCCCTAATCATACTTAGGACCTTTGTAAGTGTCCTTAACCCTTTCTAATTCAGTTTAGCTTAGTTAATAGGCTAAAAGTCAAACCATCGTAATTAAAGTTTGACTTCGAGATTAATTAAAATGTGATCAGTCAAATCTCGAATTAAAAGTACCTATAAGTAGGTATTTATGTGGGTAATAAACCCTTAAAAGGGTACTCTCTGATTCCCACTCTAACTAGGTCAATTGTCGGGTCAAAGTTGTTATTAAAAAGTCAACAGAATGCTTATTTTCAAATTAATGCATAATTAGCAATGTAGGAGACATACAACCTGTTTGATCACTAATATAACTTGGTAATTAATGTAAGAACATGTCTAAACATGTTCAACCCGACAATTTTCAGTTTAGACTCGGATCGGAACCGAAAGTCGCATAATTTGACTTTCGCTTTGACTTTCAGTTCTGACCCGTATAAGCATGTTTTAGAATTGCCTTAGAGCTTTATTTGGACCAGGTTTCATATAAGTATAACTCTCTGAGATTATACAACTTGGTCCATTAGTTATCCGATTCATATGCATGTTTCCGTTAGGTGCTTAAATGTTGACTATTATGCCCTTTTGTCTATAAAACGTGATTTTTGAAAAAAGTAAAAGAGTAGAAACCTTAGTTACTGATTTATAAACTTGCACCCAAAATTTGACATCAGTTTGAGGTCTAGATTAAGAGTTATGCTCAATAGCGTAATTAGAAAGCTTTTTGTTAATTAAACGGCGTAATTAGCATATAGCCTATTTAAGCCCACTTTTTGATATCAAACTTTTTACCCACTAATGTAATATAATATTTTGGGATTTTTGAAGATTTTTAATTAATTTTAGGCTGAGCATAACATAGGGTTGTAGCTCTAAATCGGTTATTGTCGGTTTTGCCCTTTTGGGCCATAAAATGAGTTTTACATATCTTTTTGACCCCAAACCTTTTGCTACTGATTTTATATGATAAATAAATTATTTTAAACCTTCTGGAAATATAAAAAATATCAGCTTTCTATATAAAACCCAGAAATGGCTCCTAATCGCCTTTTTAAGCGTTTTTAACGCATAGTATGTACTAAAACTATTTTAAACATATAAGGTATGATACCACCTGATATTTTAGGTAAATTACAATATTTTAACAGTAAGCAAAAATTTTTTAACTCAGATTCCCGTTTTGACTTTTTTAGCCTATGTGAAATTACCAAAATACCCATAGGATGCATAGTTTGGTTTTAAATGATAAATTTCACATATATCTAGTACCCTACTGTTATAACTTATTAAATTAAGTATATTTATTAAATAAATCAGACCTGTAACTCAGATTACTAATTAAACTCTTTTATAATCTTTTAAATGACCAAAATGCCCTTACGAGGCATAGTTTGAGTTTAAATCCATTTCGGGCATAATAAAAGATATCTTACTGATGTCACAACATATTTAAGGCATATTAACTTAGGAAACTTGCATATGACTCTTTTGGTTACTCGTTACGCACTTTTCGCGTTCGGATCGGCTTATGTAACTAGTTTGCATATATTAGCCGAAACGGGTCAAACCTTATTATTTTTGTCTCAAAATCCAGAATGTGTTTAGTTTACCCATATTATACAAGTCCTCAAACTTGTCGGGTCTAAATCACATTCCATTCCGGTCTTCGCTTATTCATGCGTTCGAACCGTATCTTCCTTTAAAACTAACCGGTCTAAGCTTAAGCTTAATTAAAGACCCGTTAGAAATCTAATAGGTTACTATAAACCTTTGTTCTAGAATAGGAGGCCCAGTAAAAGCTACCCGCATTTGCTATTTGTGATCATATTTGCAAAGGTAAATACTTTTAACTTATTTTCCCTTATACGGGCTTGGGATACGGTATATAAAATACCGCTTGGTCGGGCATTTGACCTTAATCGTGGGTGGTTAAGTATTATCAAGATGACCTGTTTAAAAATTTGTTTTGTTTGTTTTACGCCTTTGGGAGTTTAAAGACCATGTCCCGGATATCCTTGGCATCATTCAAAGAATGGCCACGGCCTTAGCACACGGGTGTAGGCGTACACCCGTCAGTGCATTTACAACTATTAAAGTATAACCGTTGGTTTCCCGCCACGGGACTATACTATGTGGTGTGTCTATTAATCTTTAACCCGGCACGAACCGGGCTACTGAACGCATAACAGACATGTAATCCTTTTACAAGATTATATTTAAGTAATAATCCCAAGTTATAAAAGATATTTTGTGCCACGTGCATTCAAACCAATTTTCAAACATTTTCAAAATGAGTCAGTTAAATTATATTTACCAGTGTAAACTGACGTATTTTCCCAAAAAGGTTAAGTGCAGGTACTACTCGAACTAGGCTGGTTTTCTCCTAGCGTCCACAATAAGTCTCGCAAGCTTGGATGTCATAAGCTGTTGAACAATGTTTCCTCTTTATTTTGATCCGCCTGTGGATCTGTTTCGACTATTTGTGATACTCGATATTACAATTTATTTAAGTTGAAATGAATCTATCTTTTGCTTCCGCTATGCATTTATATATTGTGTTGTTTGACTATGATGATATCAACTACGTCACGATACTCCCCACCGGGCCCACCGGTAATACGTGGAAATATCGGGGTGTGACAGCGGTCGGGATTTTACCAGGAATTTAACACTAAATTTTCTTTTGTTAAGGGGTGCGCCCGCCCACCTTGATATATATCTGGGTACGCCCCTGTCTGCTACTGATTGAAATCAACAGATAATCTGAAACAGAAACAAATAAAGTAAAAAAAGACAGTAACAGTGAACCGGGCTTGTGTTTGACACAATTTCCTTAAACAGATTCGCGGTCTGTTTCCAGGGTACGCCGATTCGAAACAGCAATAGCGCACTGCCGGACTTGAACACTTGACTGGAAAAAAAACAGGAGAGATGTTGCAGAGATTGAGAGAGGAGAAGATGTTGCTAGTGTGTCTAAACTGTTTAGCTTGATCTGGTTTTATAGTTACAGAACCATAACCGAATTCTGGCCATTATTGCAGCGAATTAAGACCAAATAATGGTCATTAGTGCAAAAACTAATGACCATCATAATGAGTTTTAAGACTGATAATAATAGCGATTTAAAACCAAAAAAAATAAATAATGATCATCAATACTGAATAATCATATCAGTTTTAAAACTCATTAAAATGAATAAGAGTTATGAGTCTCGAGTGCAAAAACTACCTCACGTGGGCCCAGGTTTTCGGAGCTGCATTCTTATCCGCAGGACGTGCTGGCACGCATGAGTTCAACCAAATTCTAGTTCCGAAACTCAATTTTTGCAACCCCCCCCCCCCCCCCCCCCCCGCACCCGCAGGTAAGACATGTGGTAAAACATGTCATAAAGCTACATTGGTTTGGTAAAGCTTTTACCTTATATACAAGCATTCCCTTTGTTCCCACACCAATGTGGGACAAAGTGTTTTACCACTTTGAGACTTTCATTCACACACACCCAAAACTTCCAACACTATTTTCCTTCACCGAGTTATTCCTAACTAGGGTCTAACCCAGTTAGTTTTTGCTGATATGGATTTTGGTAAATTATGTTTATTTAGTCCCGCCACCATTGCCACCACCAACATCTTGGTTATTACCACTACCCACCATCATTGATGCCACCACCACTACCTTAGCTACCACCCACTACCTCTACCAACCACCATCATCACCACACCATCCCACCCAATCACAATCTCACACATCATTCTATCACATCATCACAAAAACATTTGCAACACCCATCACACCACTACATATAAACTCACACCCAATCATAACTCTTAAATCAAGTTCCACGACCGTGATATACATCACAGCTACAAACATCACCGTCGTGAAACAACTGCTTGCGGCAGTGCTTCACGTTCATCACAATCATTACGGGGGTTTTCATGGGGGCGACCCTGACCCCCTTAAAATGCCCATCTCAAATGAGTTATAATATACTATAGATAACAGGAGTAATCTTTGTTCATTATGGTTCTTAGTAACAAGTGTCATTGTTCATAAAAAAAATATTACATTTTAGGCTATGAAGTGTGGGATCGATAAGAGGGTCTGTGAATCCGATGTGTCATCTGTGATTGGTGCAATCGTGGGGAATTCCCACTCTCCTCCGAACATATCAGATCTCTCTCCCCCTCTCTTTGTTACCTTAATAATAAAAATGGAAGGAGATGTAGGGAAACACCATTCCCTTTGATAAGACCATGCGTAGTCGTTCAGAAAATGAGCGTTTTTTTTTTGCCCAACGATGCCCAAGCACGCCCCATGACGGCCCCCCAGGGCGTTTTTGGTCAATTTTTTTGAATGGCGTTGTATTTAGAACGCTCGAGCCCCTTGTGTGTTGACCAATCACCCTTTTTCGATGGTTTTTTGTCCAATAATATTTTTGATAGTTTTTTTTATTTAGTTCTATTATTAAACCTCTTTTAACATAATGTCCCACATCCCCACTACACCCATTTATGAAAAACGCCTCATTGCTTACTGGACTGCCACATGGCGCAAAACGCCATAGGGTAAAGCATTATTCATGTGTACCACTACACATGGTCTAGGGATGGAGAGAAAAAAATGACATGGAGCTTATGTGAATGATAGGGATGACACAGTACATTGTTAGCGGTTTTTCACCCTAATTAAAATGGATTATACATGGACCAAAATGTATGAAAATACAAACAACACCATTGATTAAAAAACAATATTTACCAAAGTTTAATATAGTAGAGGAAATGGGTGAATAATTCAAATACTAAAAGATTCTCGGATTCACCCCATTAACCGAATACAACATGACCTTTTAAGTTTTATGATATGTTGTAAACACATATGATACAAAAAACATTATATATAAATTTACATATACAAACATTAATATAGAAATCTCCTAAGTTGAATAGAAAAAACATACCAAACACCATGATGAATGTACCAAGGCCAAAGGGGCATATGTACCCCTCTATTTACTGTGTTCATCTGTGACACATGGTGTAGTCGGAATTTGTCCCTTTTATGGGCCTATACAATCACTAATAATATTGAAAATATATAAGATATAACTAACACAATAATGAAATTAAGGTTTTGTTTCTCATTATTTCGGTTTGCTAAACAAACTAAGCGCTACAGCAAAAGATACAATGAAACACATATAGATATATAAGACCAAAAAAAAACATTTTGATACAAATAAGCTTTGAAAACTAAACCTCCATGGCGCATCCAGTACAGTGATAGCTAATGAAAATACGAATATTATAGGTGACAAGGGCTGTAGCCAATCAGCTTACGTCAGTCCCTGACCAGACAACTCCCACGATGATCAATCTTGCAAGAGACGATTAGTACAAAAGGATAGTGACGTGTAACATATCAAAATGTGTCATTTACTGGCGGATTGTGGTTACAAGAAGACCCCCCCCCCCTCATTGTAACGAGCTTCACGGTGTTGTGTCGTTTTGCAGGACCAGATTCAGATCGAGCAGTCATTAGTCTAGGAAAAAAAGAAGATTAACCTTTGTGAACGAGACTAGCCTCACAAGTGAACTCCAGGATTAACTTGGTGTTTCTTCACCTTCGTAACGATTTTTATGAAACACCACACTTACCTGTTCAATGTGTTTACCTATATAACCTTGGTCATGGTTTAACAAGAACGTCCGTCTAGTTTGATTGGTTATTCCCGGTTTAGTACGGTGAAACCGAACCGCAACCACTCTTGTACAGTCCGGTTTTAAAAAGGGTGCTACTTTCTACACCCCCCTATTTATTTTTTTCACCCCGCTCCTCTCACATACTTACAGGTGGGGCCTGCGTGGGACCGACAGTTTTCCTCTCAAAGGGGGGTGTAATAGGAAGGGGGGTGCGTATAGAATGAGTCTTTAAAAACATTACACACACATTAGTTTCAAAGGAATCATGAGGTGTGTCAGTTAATCAATATATACATATGTGAATAGATGTATATATTCTGACGAGCGGCCATGCATGCCCACACCACTAGTAACACATGTTGGACTCTTAGTGGACACATGAAACGACTCCAGATGATGAATATGAACGTGTGATGGCATGCCATGCTCAATAATGACTCATGGGTGGTCCATATCGACTAAGGGGGATGAAATGGACAAATGACTTGGTCAACCGGGCCCACTTTACGTACTACGTGCAACAGTATTCAGTAGTCCAGATTAGCCGGTCTAGACCGGATGTGTTGGTCAGTAGTTGAGCCAAACCGGATATATAAACCTCGGAGGGTTGGTATTATTTATTTAAAAGAAAAATGGCTGGATAGTCCCTGTGGTTTCACATTTTTTCACCTATAGTCCCTATCTTTCTAAAACTACTTGAATAGTCCACAAGTTTTCAATTTTTGTTCCCGGATAGTCACTGGGTCTAACTTCAGTTTGTTTTCTCTGTTAAGTGAGTGTTAAGAGGGTGTGAAATGACAAAAATACCCTTTCCTTAAAAGGCCAAACCATAGGGACTATCCGGACATTTTTCTCTTTTTATTTATAAAACCCCACCACCACACTTCATCTTCAACCTCCACCCACCATCACCCTCCTCCACCCTCCACTATCACCACCACAATCACTCTCCATCTCTCGTTCCCCTTTCATCTTCCATACCAGAACAACATCAGCCGCACACCCCCTTTTCTCCTCTCCCCCTCTTCTTCTGATCCAGCGACGGCAGTGCCATCTTTGTCCAGTCCATTTTGACTAGATCTAAATTAACCTAATCTCTCAAATCACAATCAAACCTCAATATCCACAACAATTCGTCAACAAACCACAAATACAATACGATTTAACTTCTAATTCTCCAGTAACTAACCTTCTGATTCAATTTTTCGCCAAAACCTTTCGAATCAAACCGCAACAACAAACTGAACATAATCAGTTCGCAAACAAATCACATCCGATTCAGTTTTTCAACAAAACATTTCGAATCAAACCGCAAAAGAGTGAACATAATCAAATCTGATCGATCGGCCACCATAATCTCTACGATCTGGATCAAAATATGAAGAATCAATAGGAAAATTGAGAGAACAGACCTGGCCCCCCCTAAACCACCTCCTCCCTCTTCACCTCTAACCACCCTGCGGCACCCACACCTCTCTGTTTTAGATGCGGCCGGCCACCATCGTTTGGTGGTGGCGGTGGTGGCGTACGACGGTGATGTGACCAAATAAGCGGAGAAAGAAAGGGAGGAGAGAGACGGAGTGAGAGGAGAGAGACGAAGGAGAGAGAGAGACGACGTCACCGGCACTGCTTCTCCATCCTGATCTCTCTCTCCCTCGCTGTTTCTCTCTCTACAGTCCTCTCTCCCTCTTCGATCTCTAGTCCGGTGTGGGTGTGAGCGGCTATGGATGTGTTCAGGGAGGAGTGGAGGTGTGCGACAACCATAAAAGATGGCGCCGGAGCTCGGCCGGCACCTCCGGCTCTGGTCACCGGACCTGTAACGAGAGAGAGAGAGAGATCACGAGGGTTTTGGCTGAATGTTGAAAGTGAGAGTGAAGGTTTTAATTTTTGTTTCTTTTAGAGAAAAATGCCCGGATAGTCCATGTGGTTTGGTCTTTTTAAGGAAAGAGTATTTTTGTCATTTCACACTCTCTTAACAGAGAAAACAAACTGAAGTTAGACCCAGAGACTATCCGGGAACAAAAATTGAAAACTTTGGGACTATTCAAGTAGTTTTAGAAAGATAGGGACTATAGGTGAAAAAATGTGAAACCACAGGGACTATCCGGGCATTTTTCTCTTTATTTAATTTAGTTATGAGACATCAAAGGGTTGTTGGAAACTATTAAACCGGTTAATAGATAGTGTGACCGGTTGTCCCATTTTCAAATTATTTGTGGGACTATATGTGAAGTGGATAAAGTGGTTTCACAATGTTCACCAACCTTACTTGACAAAAAATAAGGTTCTCTATTGTGTGTTCTCTATTGTATGTTTAAATTGACAAAAAATAATAAATATTATGAAGTTTAAAATTTACATAACTACAAGAGTAAAATGCGTAAATGGTCCTTAAGTTTAGGCTATTTTTACCACTTCAGTCTAAAAAAAGAAATTTGTTGTATCTAGATTCCTTAGTTTCATTTTTGTTGTTATTTTCATTTAATTAACAAATTGGGTTAGAATTTTCTGTTACATTTTTTCTCTTTTTTATCGTTTTCGTCATTTAATTAAAATATATATGGTATAAAATGACAGCTGTACCCTTCATTTAAATGAGGAAAACGACAAAAAAGGGAAAAAGTTAACAGAAAATTCTAACAAAGTTTGCTAATTGGATGAAAATAGCAACAAAAATGAAACATTAGGAACCTAGATACAAAAGATTTCATGTTTGTACTGAAGTGGCAAAAATGACATAAAGTTAGGGACCATTTTGGTATTTTACTCTAACTACAATGATAGATTTTTCTTCAACTCTTTTCTATAAATATGATATATTTATACGAAATGTATAGTGGTGATGAGTATGATCGGGTGGTTCCGCTGATGATACGATGATATTCCAGTGGTCCGTTAGTAATTCAAATTTACCGTTAGAAAATAAAATAAATAAAATAAAATAAAATAAAAGTTATTGATATTATGTTTTGGATATGCTCATATGCAAATAAAAAAAAACTTTCACAACCCTTTAAACACTTTTATCAAAAATACCATTTTTAGATAATGAGATTTGGGCTCATCCATCATAGCCTAGTGACATTTTGGTGACAGGATAAGGTTTAGGGACCATGAGGTACTGGGTTCGATTTCCACAAGAGAGTTTTTCCCAGATTTATTAGGTTTCCTCCTAAATTCGTGTGTAGCCATTATTGTCTAGTAGAGATAGATATGATCAGGTGGTTCCGTTGATGGCATGATGATTCTCCAATGATTCGTCAGTGATCTAAATTTGTCGTTAGAAAAAGATAATGAGATTTGGACTTATAACTCATGTGTATATGAAAGTGTTTGACAACAATCTAGAAAAGATGTAAGTGTTATTTTTGTATTTCTTTTTAAATATAGCCAACGTAACCGTATAGTATTTAAACTTTGTATTCTTTTAAACTAATTATGGGTAGCGGCGCAGCTTGTTGCTCGTCTACCTGCCATTAGTTTGTAATCGTATTGAGTTTGTTTATTCATGAAATTTATTTATTATGGCGTCTGGTTTTTAGTCTAATTCTACCTATTCGACATATCCGACCAATTAACCAGTGAGATGGTTGGTTCAGTGACTAGTTACGGTTTCTAATACGGTTCAGTGACTAAAGGGGGATGAATGGACAAATGACTTAGTCAACCGGGCCCACTTTACGTACTACGTGCAACAGTATTCAGTAGTCCAGATTAGCCGGTCTAGACCGGAATGTGTTGGTCAGTAGTTGAGCCAAACCGGATATATAACCTCGGAGGGTTGGTATTATTTATTTAATTTAGTTATGAGACATCAAAGGGTTGTTGGAAACTATTAAACCGGTTAATTGATAGTGTGACCGATTGTCCCATTTTCAAATTATTTGTGAGACTATATGTGAAGTGGATAAAGTGGTTTCACAATGTTCACCAACCTTACTTCTACTTTACACGTGTTAGTTATGTGCTATCTATTGTATGTTTAAATTGACAAAAATAATAATAATAATAATAATAATAATAATAATAATAATAATAATAATAATAATAATAAATATTATGAAGTTTAAAATTTACATAACTACAAGAGTAAAATGCTTGGTACTCAAGTTTAGTCTACTTTTACTACTTCAGTTTAAAAAAAAAGAAATTTGTTGTATCTAGATGCTTTAGTTTCATTTTTGTTGTCATTTTCATTTCATTGACAAATTGGGTTAGAATTTTTTGTTAAATTTTTTCTCTTTTTTATCGTTTTCGTCATTTAATTAAAATATATTATGGTATAAAATGACGGTTATACCATTCATTTAAATGAGGAAAACGACAAAAAGGGAAGAAGTTAACAGAAAATTCTAAACTAGTTTGCTAATTGAATGAAAATAGCAACAAAAATGAAACCTTAGAGACCCTGATACAAAAGGTTTCATGTTTGTACTGAAGTGGCAAAAATGCATAAACTTAGAGACCATTTTGGCTACTCTAACTACAATGATAGATTTTTCCATCAACTCTTTTCTATAAATATGATATATTTATACGAAGTGTACAGTGAAGATGGATATGATCAGGTGGTTCCGTTAAAGCCACGAGACTTATAACTCATGTGTATATGAAAGTGTTTTGACACAGTCTAGAAAAGATGTAAGTGTTATTTTTGTATTTCCTTTTAAATATAGCCAACGTAACCGTATAGTATTTAAACTTTGTATTTTTTTTAAACTAATTATGACGTCCGGTTTTTAGTCTAATTCTACCTATTCGACATATCCGACCAATTAACTAGTGAGATGGTTGGTTCAGTGACTAGTTACGGTTTCTAATACATTGCATAAGAATGATTAAGCTTATGATGCAAACCCTTAATAACAAATTAACAATAACAGAAAAAAAAATCAAGAAGATTAACTCAGATTGGTAAAAATTGCAATAACCATTTTAAAATGCTTATGAGGTATGCAAATTAATGTGCTCATAACCATTTCTTATTTTTATCATAAGACTTCCCCCACATGAGCGTCACTTGGTTTGTTGTCTCTTATGCTTAAACCCTTGTATGGGGCATCAACCGGTTTTATACGCTCGGTGGAACTCTACCCAGTCAAAAACAGACTACTTGATCCATAATAAGAAACAAAACTGGGTAGGGTTAGCATTTTTAAAGGCTTTCACTATTTTTACACACCTAAAATCTTATTCAAACACACTTTTAACTCTATCTATATATATATATCTATGTGTATATAGAGAGATATAGAGTGAAAAAGGGTGGAGGAATATTAACACACTCTTTTATCCTGACAAGTTGGTATTAGGCCACCCGGGGTGGTGAACATTTTGTGCGTGATGGAAAAATTTTACGCGTGAACAATTGCCAAACACCACCGCCACCCCTATAATTCAACGCGTGGAAGTTAATTCCCGTTATATTTTGACGCGTTATGTTTTGATTGTTGTGAGGGAAATTGTTGGTTGGGGGGAAATTGTTGGGTGTTGTGGTGAGTGATGACCATTTCCACTAAAAAAAGGTTGTGAGTGATAGAATAATGGTTGATGACATGGCGGAACTTGATTGGAAGTTGTGAGTGATGGAATTTGTACAAGTGATGGCCACCCCTACCCCCCTTAGTGGTTAGTCACTTGGTTTCTCTCCTTGAGGTCCCAAGTTCAACTCCCACTAGCATCACTTTGAAGGACATTGGTGGTGGCAATGAAGTTTAGAACTAGGCTTCTTTGGAGGTCGATAGTTCGAAACCGAGCCGAACCGGGTTTTACCGCAGCCGGTATGCAATTGCTCGATTGAGGGCATCTCAGGATGCTTATCCGGTGATTTAGTTGGTCGTTCAAATATATATATTAACACCCTCTTTAATTAAGGTTTCTACTATTCCCACACCCCTAAAATCTTATTTTAACACCTCTATAGTTATACAACCCGAATGGAGTTATATGGGCCATATAGGGGAATCTTGCACAAAAAAAATTGTCAGGGAAATTTTTTTTGTCTCCATGTATACGACCCGTATACAATGTTATACGATCTATATAATGTTATACGACCAAAGGGGGAGGATCAAATGAGAAGAAAATTATTGAAAGAAGAAAAAGAAAAAAAAAAGACATATTGGTAAAATACTAATTCATTTATAATTTATCTCGTTAATTTTTCTCTCTTTAATTAATTAGTCAACTAATCTTTAATTGTCTTACATATAATCTACAAAACCTACACATATCAAAATTTTCCTACATATGCCATACACATTATAGATTTTTATGCTGCACGTCAAAATTTATCCTACACTCCTCGAAATATATCCTACACACCTGGTAATTTATCTTACACACATTGTAATTTATTCTACACTTTAAATTAAATTGTTTTTTAATTTGAAAAATGTATATATTTTAAAAAAGGGTTACAAATTTAATGTATTTAGTTATTAAAAAGAAAGAATACAAATTAATGATCTATGTAAGTTTACCAATATACCCTTAAAATAAAATTACATACAAATATTAAATGAAGTAAATGAAACATTATTATTTGTTGAAACTTTTATTCTTTTTTCTTCTTACAAAGAATTTCTTCTCTATTGAACGCTCCACTAGAATCAAAATCTCATATAATTTTATACAACCCGTATAATGTTATACGTTATGGGTCGTATAAAATGTTATAGGACGTAATATTTTCTCCATCTATACGAGCCGTATAACATTATACGAATCAAATATTTGTAATGTCAAATAATTCTATACAGGTCGTATAACTCTATACGACTTATATAAAGGGTGTAAAAATAAAATTTTAGTTTGAGTTTATAACTCCCTTTTTATCATTGTCGGGTGTTTTAACAGTTTGATGACAATAAGGTAGTTTGATGGGTTAATGACCGATGTGGATTTTAATAAGTATTGGTGGGGCAATGAATAGGTAAAAAGGTTTCACAATGTACACCAACGATCTACTTTCCACGTATAATGTGGGCTCCAATGTATGTCACACTGTTTGTATTATTTAGTTATGCACAGTAATAATGTAAACGAATTTACCAAATTGTTATACATTTTTTTTAAATTAAATATAAGGACAATACAGTCACAATATAATCTCAAAATATTTTTTAGTAATTTTAACTTTTTCACAGAAATTGTATATAAAATCTGGATTGAAGATCAAATCATTATTATAGTGATAAAATATATAAGAGCAACACATGATCACGAATGAAGCAACATATTAAAACCGTTATTCAGTCTTCTTCACCCGCGTACATCTCACACGATCACAACATTTATTTTTTCAGTCACATCAATATCTACCGAGAAATAAGTTTTTTCATTGCATCGTTAGTTCATATTATACGTAGATGATTTTTTTGTTGGAATGGACGATAACAATCAACAAACCCATCTGATTGTACAATTTTAGTTGATAGCTACGTACTCCATAATATATGTAATTTTAACATGTGTATATATGGAGTACACAGTTATCAGACATGTAAAGTTATATATACTTTTTACTGGATAACTTTTTTAGCGACAATGCTTATATTTTAGTTGATAACTATGTAATCGATAATATATTTAATTTTAATATGGATATATGTAATCGGTAACATATTATTTCAACTTACACATGTGTATGTATATAATGGTGTATTTTACATATTTACACATGTCTATCATTAGTGATAGGATAAAGTTTCTTTTTTCCATCAGATGCTTTATGACCAGAAAAAGAAAAGTGATTTCTAAAAAACAAGATTTTCTTTGTACTAAAAATGCCAAAAATTACCTTAAATGGAAAAATAACATCAATACCTAGAATTGATCAAAGAAAGCGATCTCGATAAATGAAAAATGTTAAACAAATTTCTTCACTTATATACATTTGATCTTATATATGATTTTATATTTGTAAATAAATGTAAATATATAAGCATATTGATATTTACTTGTTAAAAAGATAATATAGAAAAATATATATCATTTTAAAAAGATACCCAACTTATGATTTATATACAAAAATATAATTTAAATTTTGTGAGTATGTTTTACTCTTCATGGAAGAGTGTAAAAGTGCAAGACCTCAATTTGTAAAACTAGGCGCAAAGAACAAGCGAGACCGACCTAGTGGATAAATCGGGAATAAGTAACAAAAACGACAACTAGACCAAAGAATGCGATAGCATTATAAGGTCGCAATTGACCAGATCAAGCAAGTTCGAATTGACGTAACATGAAACCTATTGTAACAACACTCGGTAAAACCAACACCCTCATAATATTTTAGACGTCTTAGTATATTATAAAATGTCCCAATATGTCTTATATTACACCCCGTATGTGAAAACCGAGCCCTAGTTATGTTATAATTATAAAATAAATCAAAAACATGAAATATAGGGCTGAGGCGGGCCGCGTAGATCCACCTTGACCACTTACGCGGGCCGTATCAAGACTGGACTTTGACTCCGCTGACTTCTTTAGTTCAAGCGGGCCGCGTAAGCTTAAGCTTACTTTGACGCAGGCCGCGACAACTCATGAAACGCGGATACACCAGATGCCGACACGTGTCAACATCGTGTCGAGTCTACAAGCTGACCCAGCTAAGCTATAGTGTTGACCGATGTTGACGCGGGCCGCGTAAGGGTCCCTTCTCTTTTACGCGGGCCGCGACAGGACTCAATATCACAACTATAAATAGCAGGCATCAGTTTTCATTTTCCGTCGCTCATTCACACTTCTCAATCTCGAATTCTCTGATATTTGGCATAATTTTCAAGTATAATACCCCCTAATTAGCGAGGTTCTGCTCCGTTGTAAGTATTATAACCCCGGTTTCATAATAGTTACGCTGCCCGATTGATTTAGGGTTCCGTAACAACTGTCGTGGTTTTGCCCGACGTAGTTGTTGGAATACCGTCTCGGGGAGGGTATTATTAATATTTTCAAAGGGTTATGTTACTAATCAATGTACATTTGTATAAATTATAGATTATATCCAGGAAACCCTTACGAAAAGCCTAAGACAGCAATGTGAGTTTATCCTCTTTTTGTTAATGTTTTTGGTAATGTTTTACCAAACCTTAAATGTTTTACTATGAAAATTAGCAGTGATTGAGTCTTTGTAGTTATTCAATTACTGCCGGTATGTTGGGGTTTTGTATACAAAATTTGTACTACTTGCGAGTAGTAAGTCGGGATGACAATACGTTACCATTGGACAATGAGTTAGCCAATGGGTAATATGACCCACAAGTCAGGATTGATAGTACCAAATGGAGTAATTGTGTAGACATAAACAATGTGATCGCTCTCAATACTGTTCACTGTGACTTTAAACTTGATTAAACTGGGATTCACTCACCAGTATTTCCCGCTGACAAATATTTTTAAAACATGTTTCAGGTAACCCAATGTGAAAGCCAACTAGTAAAAAGCCAGCTGGAGAGCACTGAAGGCTTGGGGATAATGTGGCTATAAAAGTTACCTAATAAACGATGTTTTAAATTCAATAAAATAGGGTTTGTCCCTATAATGTATTGTAATAAGAAACTTGGGTTTTGCCCATGTTATTATTAATATAAAAGAAGGTGATTTTACTCTGATAAACATTTCCTAACTACGGTCCTGATGTAAATTCCGCTGCGAGATTAAAAAAAGATTAAACAAACTGATACCACCGAACTCTGTGATCGCGTCCGCCCGTTCCCAGGGATCGGGGATCGGGGGTTGCGACAGAATGTGGTATCAGAGCCTAGCCACTGGTCTGAGCCAAAGAAGTGTTCTGCTGACACTTAAATTTTAAATTTGTGTTAGGAAATAAATTACGGAAATACGTGCATAACTGTAATTATGTGTTATGTGTTATTTGATTATTTGTTAGTTTTCAGTATGAGTGATCAAGGACCATCAGACGTGAATCGTCAGTTAGCTGATTCACCTAGGAGTGAAGGTACAGCATCACAGCCTGCCCTTTCGGGGTATTCTGCTGATCAGGAGGATGGAATATTTGCCTTTAGAGCTCAATCTGAAGAACCATTTCCTACTAAGAAACGAGGATGGTTCAGTAAAGAAGCTTTTGCTCGTAGGAAGATGATGCGAAAATTGCAACAGCAAAGGGCTGTAGCAGCCATTAAGCGAGAGACAGATGCTCATACCCAGGAAATACTTAATAGAAGCCTAGCTAATTTCCATATTTTAGCTACGACTGCTGCTGATCCAAATCTGGAACAATTAGTAGCCCCACAACCCCAAAATCCAGAACAACCTATGGAGATAGAAAACCAGGAAAACCAAGAGGAGATGTACGCATTTAACCCAGAAGAAATCCCCAGGGTACCTGCACCAAACCCACTAGACCCGAATTACGACCCCTGGTGGGACAATAATAGGGACTTTGTGCAACGTTACCCTATCCAGGATTATCCACCCATACAGAATATAGAAGCTTACCCAGGTATGGACCCTTTAGATCCCTATTACCAAAATGATTATATTAGGGATATATTAGAGGATCCTTACCAATTTCAGGAACTGTCACCCCCATATCAGGAAACCATACCCCAGATTCCAAAACCAGTCCGAGAACCTGCACCCCCAATGAGTGCAGAAAACGTTCAAGAACTTAGGACTTTCGGGGAGGAAATTTTAGAAAGCAGTGAGAGGATGCGTCAGGTGGGAGAGCGTCTCGTATGGAAATACGATGACCGTAATATGGATTTTTGGATAAATCCATATCCAGGAATGTGAATGGAGGAAGTGGTAGTAGTAATAATAATATAATAAAAATAAAATAAAATATGTGTGTACGGATGCATATTACTATTTTATTTCTGTTGGTATTGTAATTTTGTTTCAGTACTAAGTATGTGTAATAGACGCATAATAGTATATGAAAAGAGTATAGTCGCAATGATCGACGCTTTTGGTAAAAATACGTGTCATGTGATTAACTATACTAAGATATTAATTGTAATATTAATATGGGATACTTATTTAAAATTCAGATGGCCGATGGAGAAAATCAAGGAAATTTGAATAACGATAACCAGAGTAACATTAACGTGGTTAATGAAAATCCAAATATCAATAACAATGGGAACCAGATGGATAATAGTGCTATCCAACACATTGTAGCACAAGGAATTATAGATGCAATGCCATTTATTCTTCAAACTGTTAAAGGTGCTGATAATAAAAGTAAGCATAGCAGTAAGCGACCAAGTGAACCAGAACACAGCGTGAACAATGGACCTGTATTTCAAATGCATATTCCCAAAAGAAGAAGAACCATGCCATGGTTGTTCTTATAAAGAATTTTGGTCTTGTAAACCAATAGAATTCTCGGGCAATGAAGGGGCCATTGCAACCTTACGCTGGATAGAGAAAACTGAGGCAGTATTAAGGATAAGCAAGTGTGCTGAAGAAGATAAGATACTATTTGCTTCTAATCTGTTTAAGAATGCAGCACTAGAATGGTGGAACACTATTCTCCAGACAAGAGGAAGTAATCAAACCTACAATATGGAATGGGAAGAATTTAAGAATAAGGTAGAAAGGAAATTCTGCCCACCCAATGAGAAAGAACAGATAGCAAACAAATTCCTAAACCTTAGGATGACTGGTGTGGATAGTAAGGGATACACTAAAATATTATTTGAATATGCTAGAATAGTGTCAACTCTTGCTTCACCAGAACCAGTGTTAATCTCTCGTTATATTTGGGGATTAATTGGAGAGATAAGACACGTAGTCAAGGCAGCTAGACCTCAAACCATAGAAGAAGCTGTAGAACTAGCCAATACCTTGACTGACGAATTAGTCCGTACCCGAGAAGAGGATCAAAGAAGGAGCCTAACCCAGAAGTTGACTCAAGAATTTCGTTCTGGAAATTACAATCGTAGGAATATGGGTTCTACCTCTGCAACATATTGCAAGGTCTGCAAGAAAAAGCATTCGGGAAAATGCTCCACTCTCTGTAATTATTGCAAGATGCCAGGACACAAGGAAGAAAGTTGTAGGAAGAAAACCAATAATGGATTATGCTACAACTGTGGAGAAAAAGGTCATATCAGGCCAAATTGTCCGAAATTAACTCCAGCTACAGATAACAAGAATACTAAAAATGCTAGAGCATTTGTTCTGACTGCAGATGAGGCCAAATTGATTCCAGATGTCATAGCTGGTACGTTTTTAGTTAATGATGTTTTTGCTAAAGTATTATTTGACTCTGGTGCAAACCAAAGTTTTATTAATACATTGTTTTGCAAATTTCTAAATCAGTCATTAACTAAACTACCACTAGAATGCTTAGTAGAGACAGCCAATGGAGAAACCGTTAGGATTTCTGAAATCTTGCAGGGAGCAAGCATAGAAATTTTAAATAAGAAATTTATTGCAAATCTTTATCCTATGAATTTGATAGGATTTGATGTTGTTTTAGGAATGGATTGGTTAATAGCCAATAAAGCTAGTATTTTATGTGATCAAAAGTTAATTCAAGTAAATTCACCAAAAGGTAAAATGATCACAATTAAAGGAGATAAATCCTCTAGATCCACAAAATTCATCTCTGTGATGAAAACTGCAAGTTGTATAAGAAAAGGTTCTATAGTGTATTTGATTTCCATAATCACCGACACTAAAGGAAAGGATTTAAAAGATATTTCACTAGTATCTCAGTTTTCAGATGTCTTTCCAGAAGAATTACCAGGGCAACCTCCAGATAGAGAAATTGAATTCAGAATTCATTTGCTACCAGGAACATCACCAATTGCCAAAGCACCTTACCGTTTGGCACCTGCAGAAATGCAAGAATTAAAGAAACAATTGGACGAATTGTTGGAAAAAGGATTCATACAACCAAGTTCATCGCCGTGGGGAGCGCCGATACTCTTCGTTAAAAAGAAGGACGGATCAATGCGTATGTGCATTGATTACCGTGAATTAAAAAAGTCACGATTAAGAATCGGTACCCATTACCGAGAATCGATGATTTGTTTGATCAATTGCAAGGAGCTCGATTTTGGTATCATCAATTAAAGGTACAGGAAGAGGATATTCCTAAAACCGCATTTAGAACAAGGTATGGTCATTATGAATTTACTGTCATGCCATTTGGTTTAACCAATGCCCCAGCTGCATTTATGGACATGATGAACCGAATATGTAAGCCATATTTGGATAAATTCATAATTGTATTCATAGATGATATTCTAATTTACTTTAAGAGTAAGAGGATCATGCAAAGCATTTGCACGCACTTTTAAGTTTGCTAAGAAAGGAAATGCTTTATGCTAAGTTTTCAAAGTGCGAATTTTGGTTAGAACAGGTACAATTCCTTGGACACCTAGTTAACCATGAAGGAATTCATGTAGATCCAACAAAGATTGAAGCAATTACGAAATGGAAAACCCCTGAGTCACCAACTGAGGTTAGAAGTTTCTTAGGATTGGTCGGTTATTATAGAAGATTTATTCAAGATTTTTCTAGAATAGCCATTCCCTTAACTAAGCTAACCTGTAACTCTGTTAAGTTTGAATGGGGATTTTGATGCGTGTGAAGTGTTATATATATTAGGTGTATATTTTAAGCCCCTTTAACACTTATTTTTAGCCAAGTTTTAAATTTATAAAACACGATATTTTACTAACACTAAACACACATATGGGCAAGTGCACCCATCGTGAGCGTAGTATAGTGTTGGCAAGATACCGAGGTCGTCCAAGGACACAAGAGCTTTTAGTACCGGTTTATCCTCAACGTCTAATCAAAATAAAAAGGTTAGAAAAATGTTTTAAACTAAGAAAATTTAAAAACTAACTAAAATGCTGAAAATAAAATAAAAAGAAAAACAGATAGACAAGATGAATCACTTGGTTCCGACTCGTATCTAGTGTAACCTTTGATTATTTCCGCACTTTTGCACATATTTAAGAGATTATCTTAGTTATTGTAGTAGGCCCCTCTTTTGAAGGTGACGTTACCCTCACCCCAGTAGTTTGAGTCAGCAAGGATACAATCCTAAAAGGGTGGATTATTGGAAGATAATTAATTAAGTTATTAATGCAATATTATGGTAGGCCCCTCTTTTGGAGGTGACGTTACCCTCGGCTAAGTAGTCTGAGTCAGCAGGGATACAGTCCTAAATAGCCGGGTTATAGTATTAATAGTAGTTAACTTATGAGGGGGTCAAAGAGTTTGGACCCCCGCCATCCAATACCGTGAAGTATTGCAGGAGGTCCTACTAAATTTGACCTAGGTCCATTGCAGGACCTCTAAACGCTGAACAATGGCAAGACCTTTACCAAACCGTTCCCTTAACCCCCGACCAGGTAGCCAACATACCTCCATATAGACCGTGGAGATATGAATGGTGAAAATCTTTTATTTTATATAGACAGTAAAATAATGCCAAGACACCACGGACAAACGATAAGGAAAGATCACCTTCAACATAAGCAACTAGTTATTAAAGTCATTAATACAAAACCAAATAAAAAGTGCAAAAGATTAGAAATAAAAAGTATTACACTAGACACTTTGTCTTCACCAAGTGATGTAAGAGACTTAGGCAAACATGGCCTTGATTGTCAAGAACTCTTACGATCAATCTTGGATCCCGAGATGACTCACACACTCTACGATGGACAATGGATGATGGTGGTGGATGATGGTGTTATGGTGGTGGTGGGTGGTAGGTGAAGTGTGAGAGAGGTGGTGTGCCAAGGGATGAGTTGAAATGAAACCAAGCACTCCTATTTATAGGCTGAACAGAAGGCTGGGCACGGCCCCGTGTCCGCTGGACACGCCCCAGTGCCTGTCTGACATTCTCTCTCTTCATTAATTGTAATTCGCAATTACAATTAATGCGCCTGCTGTACTTTCGCCACGCCCCCGTGTTCACTGGACACGGCCCGTTGTGGGCAATAGAAGCTTCTATAGGTTTGTCTTTTCTGCTGCTTCTTGGGCACGGCCCCGTGCTGGCTGAGCACGGGGCGTGTTCAGTCTTCTGTCTTCTCTATTTTGCTTGGGAAGATGCCGTTGAGGGGTCGGGCAGTCCACTTATGTTCCTTTTCTTGTATTTATGTTAGATTTAGCTGTCTTTTTGCTTCTTTTGTGAATTTGAGCTCATTTAATCCTGAAAATACAAAAGGAAGACAAAAACACTCTTTTTCCAACATTAGTACTTAAAAAGGGTTAGTTTCATGCCTTATTTGATGTAATTTATATGTTGCATTTTACACACATCAAATACCCCCACACTTGAACTTTTGCTTGTCCTCAAGCAAAACTCTTTAATATGTGGCTTACACTCCCAAATGGAATAGGTAGAAGAGAAGGTTTTGGGCTTGTCGTAGAGTGTCGGGATTTCCAAGATTCTTTATGTAGTTTTATTTTTATTTATTTACAATCCTATTCGTCATTATTTATTTAAAACTTTTCATAAGAAAAATTACTTATTTGGGCATAACATGCCTTTTTTAAAATTCCATTTATATACAAGTTCACATTCCTCACTGGAGAAATCACTCACACTTGCCCGAAGGTGTATTTTTAGTGAATCACTCGAGAGCGGCATGGAACTTACTCCTACCATAGGCTTGCCAAGCAATCAATCCTCCTCCTTTTTAACTTTTATACCTTTGTAAATATCAAGAGGACTTTGTGGGTGAAGGGTTAGGCTTGGGTTAAAGGTAGGTGGTTGGGTTAGTGGTTAGTAGAAAAAGGGTGAAAAAGCGTAACAAGTGTCGGTTTTCGGAGGATTTTCTATTTTTGTAACTTTTATTCTGATGAAGATTTTATTCAAACAAAGTTATTTTTGATGAACTTGTTTGTTTATTTTCTTTTGCTTCATCATCAACACATTTTTTTTTCAATCATACGAAAAACCGAACTCGTTACTAAAACAAAGGGTTAAAAATGAAAAAGGTTTTGGTGGGTGAAAGGGTGTTGGGTTATGAAATGAAAAGGTTTAGGCTCAAAGGGGCTAACTAGGGGGATTTTGGGTAGGTGGTAAGAAAAAAGAAAAATAATGGTGTAGAAATAAAAAGGGTTATTCCTAATGCCTCCATCATTTACTTACTCGGGTTTAAGTTGGTAAGGACCGGGAATGTATCGTCGTGGCAAGTTCTAGAGTTGTAAGAACCAAGCGGCTATTCACACAAGAAACGAAAAATGAGCATTTAGTCTAAAAATGTAAATTTGTATGCTCAATAAAGGCTCAAAACTCACTTTTGTGGGAATGGGTTTTTATGTGATCAAGTATATATAATCAAATTTTAACTAAGTTTGCTATGCCTTTTCATAATTTTCTTATGTTGGTTCTTTTTATCACGACGTTATCGGTTGTAAATTTGTAAAAATATAACCTTTTTGAGAACTTGAATTTCCCGAGTTAAACCTAGACAAGTAAAAAAAAATGAAATTTTTGAAATTTTTTTTGGGGTGATTAGCGGTTCCAATAGAGTTTTGTGTAAGGCTTGTATTTAGGACTTGCAAAATTTCAAGGTTTTAGCATCCCCCCACACTTAAATTACACATTGTCCTCAATGTGTCCCAAAAATAAATTTTTAGGTTGATTAGATGTGTAAAATGGTGTTAAAAGCAAAGATTTATGTTACTGGCAGTCTGGACACGGCCCCGTGGGGACCGGACATGGCCTCGTGTTCAGGTGCCAGTAACAAAAATTAAAGAAAAGAAACAGAAGCCTGGACACGGGGGCGTGTCTGGTGAACACGGCCCGTGTCTAGTTACCTGAACTGGGCGTTTTTCTGCAGGGGGTTCAGCACGGGGTCGTGTTGGTTGGGCACGGCCCGTGTTGAACCTTCTGTAATGGAGAAAATTGTCGGGTTGCCTTGTTCTTGTGCATGAGGTCATTTTTCTCGTTCCCCTTTTCATCCCTTACCACCATGAGTGTGTTTTATTCCTGAAAATTAAAACTAACTAGAAAACATAAAAATTAATCTAAATTAAACTAAGGATAGTTCCGCGGAATGCCTCCGTGGTGCGCCACGTTTATAAGGGTCCTTGGCTAGACCCACTTTATCAGGTGGTTCTGGCTCATCTTCAATTAGGGGGTCGTCATTGCCGAATGGATATTTCATTGATCGCTCAAGATCGACACTCTTTTTAAATGCCCCTAATTGAAGAGGTAGATTGTTGAACTTCCGGTTTTTCAAAGCTTCGTGAGTTTTTACAAATGGTCGCCCCAACACTAGAGGAGCGTCATCGAGGATGACAAAGTCGGTCGGGATTACCATTTGATTTGTTTGAACCAAGACATCTTCAGCTATACCGATTGATTTTATTACTTGCCGATTGGATAGAAAAATGGGTATTTGAAGTGGAGAAAAATCACTAATACTTAATTTTTCGAAAATGTAATTAGGCATTATGTTAACACAAAGATCTTTATCGATTGTAACGTTACTAATAAATGAATTTTGAAAGAAACATGGAACCGGTGTAATGTTAATTTCAAATGAGTCTTCTTTTATTAGCGAAGTTTGATCATTAGTAAACTTAACACTTACCGTTTCGTCAATTTTAGTGTTAGTGTTTAACTCTTTTAAAAACTTAGCATGAGTGGGTACTAAACAATGATTTTCAAAAGAAGGTGACAAGAGATTAATTTCTTCAAAATTAGACTCTTCTTGAATTTTAACGTTGTCGGACTCACCTATTTCGTTGTTTAACTCATGTGTCGGTTTTTCACTTATTTGTTCTTCCATTTTTACATTTTCAGTTATCTCTTCCTTTTTTAATTCTTCTCTTGCGCGGGACTCCTCTTCCCTTGCGCGAGCTTCTTTTATACATCGATCGATAACTCTTATGTGTTCTAATATCCTATCGGTTACTTCGGTTATAGAAAAAGAGTCGGTATTTTCTAAGCTTGAATCCGGTTGTTCGACCCTTTGTTCCTCATAATACCCATATGAAGTCGATGGTTCGCACCATTGTTCTTCATTGTAAGTATATGATGGATAAGGTTCGTAATTTTGTTCTTCATAATACTCATATGAGGTGGGTTGTTCACGCCATGGTTCCTCATAGTAAGTATACGAAGGTGGTGGCTCATATCTTGGTTCCTCAAAGTATGAGTATGAAGGCTCATACCTTGGTTCATCAAAATATGAGTATGAGGGAGGAGGTTCATACCTTTGGTCTTCATATGATGTGTATGAAGTTGATGACTCATACCTGGGCTCCTCATAGTAGGTATATGAATTGGATGGTTGATATGAGCGATTATTTTGAACCGATCGTGAGTTACGATAATTAGTGCAATAATTACCCCTATAATCATCCTCCTCATAGGTGTAGTTGTAACCTCATGAGTATTGATCCATAAGAATCACTCAGCAGACCACAACCGAGTCTCGAGATCAGAAAACAAAAATAAAAACGGAAACAGAGGCTGGACACGGCCCCGTGTTCAGTGGACACGGCCCCGTGTTCAGGATCTGTATCTGGGCGTTTTAATTAAATTTACTGATTTCGTTGAGCACGGGGCGTGTTCAGTCTTCTGTCTTCTCTATTTTGCTTGGGAAGATGCCGTTGAGGGGTCGGGCAGTCCACTTATGTTCCTTTTCTTGTATTTATGTTAGATTTAGCTGTCTTTTTGCTTCTTTTGTGAATTTGAGCTCATTTAATCCTGAAAATACAAAAGGAAGACAAAAACACTCTTTTTCCAACATTAGTACTTAAAAAGGGTTAGTCTCATGCCTTATTTGATGTAATTTATATGTTGCATTTTACACACATCAGATTTAAACAAGAAGAAGCATTTAGAATCCTTAAGCAAAGATTAACCCATACACCCATACTAGCATTACCAGAAGGAACTGAAGATTTCGTAGTTTATTGTGATGCTTCCAAATTAGGTTATGGATGTGTGTTGATGCAACGACAAAAAGTTATAGCCTATGCATCTAGACAACTTAAGAATCATGAAGAGAATTATTCAACTCATGATTTAGAATTAGGAGCTATAATTTTTGCTCTTAAGATTTGGAGACACTACCTTTATGGTAGTAAGTTTACCATATTTACTGATCACAAAAGTTTAAGGTATGTTTTCGGGCAGAAAGAGTTAAATATGAGACAAAGACGCTGGATGGAATTTCTTAGTGATTATGACTGTGATATCCAGTATCATGAAGGAAAAGCAAATGTAGTGGCAGATGCTTTAAGCCGAAAGTATCATGAAAAGCCAAGAAGAGTACGTTCTCTTAAATTAAATCTGCAAGTAGATTTAAATGAACAAATAAGAGAAGCACAAGAATCAGTAATCAAGGAGGATACTGAAAAATTAAAAGGTATGCTAAAAGAATTGAAACAAGGAACAGATGTAATTTGGAGATTTCATGAAAAGAGAATGTGGATACCTAAATTAGGAAATCTACATAATCGTATATTAGAAGAAGCCCATAAGTCTAAGTATACGATGCATCCAGGAAGTGATAAAATGTACCAGGATTTAAGGAAAAATTTCTGGTGGATAGGAATGAAGAAGGACATAGCAGCATATGTTTCTAAATGTCTAACTTGTTTACAAGTTAAGGCTGAACATCAGAAACCCTCAGGTTTGTTACAGCAATTAGAAATGCCAGTTTGGAAATGGGAATTTATAACTATGGATTTTGTTACTAAATTACCAAAAACAAAGAAAGGAAATGATACAATCTGGGTGATTGTAGATAGACTAACTAAGTCAGCTCAGTTTCTACCAATGAAGGAAACAATTAGTATGGAACAATTATCTAAATTGTATGTAAATGAAATTGTTTCTTTACATGACATTCTTTTATCAATTGTTTCTGATAGAG
Source organism: Helianthus tuberosus (assembly GCA_030545235.1). Classification (NCBI taxonomy): domain Eukaryota; kingdom Viridiplantae; phylum Streptophyta; class Magnoliopsida; order Asterales; family Asteraceae; genus Helianthus; species Helianthus tuberosus. Next base: position 30,793,777 of record CM060422.1, read on the forward strand.
ATAGTCGCTTTACATCTCATTTTTGGTCAAGTTTCCAAAAGGCAATGGGAACCAAGTTAAAGTTAAGTACAGCTTATCATCCACAAACAGACGGACAAAGTGAAAGAACAATTCAGACAATGGAGGACATGCTTAGAGCTTGTGTAATTGACTTTGGAGGTAATTGGGACGATCACTTACCTTTAATAGAGTTTTCTTATAATAATAGTTATCACACAAGTATTAATGCTGCACCATTTGAAGCACTTTATGGACGAAAGTGTCGAACCCCAGTCTGTTGGGCAGAAATTGGGGAAAAGCAATTATCTGGACCTGAAATAGTGTAAGAAACAACCGATAAAATTATTCAAGTCAAGGAACGACTGAAAGCATCACGTGATAGACAGAAAAGTTATGCTAATAACAGGCGAAAACCATTGGAATTTCAAGTAGGAGATAGAGTATTGTTAAAAGTTTCTCCTTGGAAAGGAGTGGTAAGATTCATCAAACGGGAAGCTAAGTCCCAGGTATGTTGGACCTTTCAAGATTATTAGAAAAATAGGACCTGTAGCCTATCAGCTACAATTGCCAGAAGAAATGGCAGGAATACATGATGTGTTTCATGTATCTAATCTTAAAAACTGTTTAGCTGATGAATCACTGATAGTGCCTCTTAAGGATATAGAGGTAAATGAACAACTTAAGTTTGTAGAAAGATGATGCGTGTGAAGTGTTATATATATTAGGTGTATATTTTAAGCCCCTTTAACACTTTTTAGCCAAGTTTTAAATTTATAAAACACGATATTTTACTAACACTAAACACACATATGGGCAAGTGCACCCATCGTGGGCGTAGTATAGCGTTGGTAAGATACCGAGGTCGTCCAAGGACACAAGAGCTTTTAGTACCGGTTTATCCTCAACGTCTAATCAAAATAAAAAGTTAGAAAAGGCTTTGAACTAAGAAAAAATAAAAACTAACTAAAAATGCTGAAAATAAAAATAAAAGAAAAACAGATAGACAAGATGAATCACTTGGTTCCGACTCGTATCTAGTATAACCTTTGATTATTTCCGCACTTTTGCACATAATTAAGAGATTATCTTAGTTATTGTAGTAGGCCCCTCTTTTGAAGGTGACGTTACCCTCACCCCAGTAGTTTGAGTCAGCAAGGATACAATCCTAAAAGGGTGGATTATTGGAAGATAATTAATTAAGTTATTAATGCAAATTATGGTAGGCCCCGCTTTTGGCGGTGACGTTACCCTCGGCTAAGTAGTCTGAGTCAGCAGGGATACAGTCCCAAATAGCCGGGTTATAGTATTAATAGTAGTTAACTTATGAGGGGATCAAAGAGTTTGGACCCCCGCCATCCAATACCGTGAAGCATTGAAGGAGGTCCTACTAAATTTGACCCAGGTCCATTGCAGGACCTCTAAACGCTGAACAATGGCAAGACCTTTACCAAACCGTTCCCTTAACCCCCGACCAGGTAGCCAACATACCTCCATATAGACCGTGGAGATATGAATGGTGAAAATCTTTTATTTTATATAGACAGTAAAATAATGCCAAGACACCACGGACAAACGATAAGGAAAGATCACCTTCAACATAAGTAACTAGTTATTAAAGTCATTAATACAAAACCAAATAAAAAGTGCAAAAGATTAGAAATAAAAAGTATTATACTAGACACTTTGTCTTCACCAAGTGATGTAAGAGACTTAGGCAAACATGGCCTTGATTGTCAAGAACTCTTACGATCAATCTTGGATCCCGAGACGACTCACACACTCTATGATGGACAATGGATGATGGTGTTGTGATGGTGGTGGGTGGTGGATGAAGTGTGAGAGAGGTGGTGTGCCAAGGGATGAGTTGAAATGAAACCAAGCACTCCTATTTATAGGTTGAACAGAAGGCTGGGCACGGCCCCGTGTCCGCTGGACACGCCCTCGTGCCTGCCTGACATTCTCTCTCTTCATTAATTGTAATTCGCAATTACAATTAATGCGCCTGCTGTACTTTCGCCACGCCCCCGTGTTCACTGGACACGGCCCCGTGGTGGGCAATAGAAGCTTCTATAGGTTTGTCTTTTCTGCTGCTTCTTGGGCACGACCCCGTGCTGGCTGAGAACGGGGCGTGTTCAGTCTTCTGCCTTCTCTATTTTGCTTGGGAAGATGCCGTTGAGGGGTCGGGCAGTCCACTTATGTTCCTTTTCTTGTATTTATGTTAGATTTAGCTGTCTTTTTGCTTCTTTTGTGAATTTGAGCTCATTTAATCCTGAAAATACAAAAGGAAGACAAAAACACTCTTTTTCCAACATTAGTACTTAAAAATGGTTAGTTTTATGCCTCATTTGATGTAATTTATATGTTGCATTTTACACACATCAAATACCCCCACACTTGAACTTTTGCTTGTCCTCAAGCAAAACTCTTTAATATGTGGCTTACACTCCCAAATGGAATGGGTAGAAGAGAAGGTTTTGGGCTTGTCGTAGAGTGTCGGGAATCCAAGATCTTTTTGGGTTTTATTTTTATCTATTTACAATCCTATTCGTTATGATTTGTTTAGAACGTTTCATAGGAGAAATTACTTATTTGGGCATAACATGCCTTTTTAAAATTCCATTTATATACAAGTTCACATACCTCACGGGAGAAATCACTCACGCTCGGCCGAAGGTGTATTTTTAGTGAATCACTCGAGAGCGGCATGGAACTTATTCCTACCATAAGCTTGCCAAGCAATCAATCCTCCTCCTTTTTAACTTTTATACCTTTGTAAATATCAAGAGGACTTTGTGGGTGAAGGGTTAGGCTTGGGTTAAAGGTAGGTGGTTGGGTTAGTGGTTAGTAGAAAAAGGGTGAAAAAGCATAACAAGTGTCGTTTTCGTAGGACTTTCTATTTTTGTAACTTTTATTTTGATGAAGCTATTATTAAAACAAAGTTATTTTTGATGAACTTGTTTGTTTATTTTCTTTTGCTTCATCATCAACGCACATTTTTTTTAACGATCTTACGAAAAACCGAACTTGTTACTAAAACAAAGGGTTAAAAAATGAAAAAGGTTTTGGTGGGTAAAAGGGTGTTTGGTTTGGGTTATGAAATGAAAAGGTTTAGGCTCAAAGGAGCTAACTAGGGGGATTTTGGGTAGGTGGTAAAAAAAAAGAAAAATAATGGTGTAGAAATAAAAAGGTTAGTCCTAATGCCTCCATCATTTACTTACTTGGGTTTAAGTTGGTAAGGACCGGGAATGAATCGTCGTGGCAAGTTCTAGATTCGTAAGAACCAAACGGCTATTCACACAAGAAACGAAAAATTAGCATTTAGTTTAATGATATGTAATTGTATGCTCAATAAAGGCTCAAAACTCACTTTTGTGGGAATGGGTTTTTATGTGATCAAGTATATAAAATCAAATTTTAACTAAGTTTGCTATGCCTTTTCATAATTTTCTTATGTTGGTTCTTTTTATCACGACGCTATCGGTTGTAAATTCGTAAAAATATAACCTTTTTGAGAACTTGAATTTCCCGAGTTAAACCTAGACAAGTAAAAAAAAATGAAATTTTTGAAAAAAATTTGGGGTGATTAGCGGTTCCAATAGAGTTTTGTGTAAGGCTTGTATTTAGGACTTGTAAAATTTCAAGGTTTTAGCATCCCCCCCACACTTAAATTACACATTGTCCTCAATGTGTCCCAAAAATAAATTTTTAGGTTGATTAGATGTGTAAAATGGTGTTAAAAGCAAAGATTTATGTTACTGGCCATCTGGACACGGCCCCGTGTCCGCTGGACACGACCCCGTGGCGAACTGCCAGTAATGAAAACTTACAGAAGGCAAACACGGGGGCGTGTTGGTTAGGCACGGCCCCGTGTCTGACAAAAATCTGCAGGACAGTAACCAAACAGCAGGTCTGGGAGGTGAGCACGGGGGCGTGTTGGCTGGACACGTCCCCGTGTGGACAGTCTGTAAGCCTGAAAAACAGGTTTCTTCCCCCGGTTTTTCCATCCTGGCCCTATAAGTGCTGAGGCTTAGCACTCCAAGCCTTGGTTTGTACCTGTTTCATCACTTAATACCACACCAAGTAACACAAACATCCTACATTACCATAGTTAATTGTCCCAAGCATAAAGTAAAAGAAAAAAAATAAAACGGAAAATAAAAGTGGTCAAGGAAAGTAAATTGTTCAACACTTGGCATGCAGGCCGCCAATTGTTCGATAGATAAAGGGACTTAAACCTGTGGGCTTGTCATCAACCCGCCCCTGCTCTTCCAAACTCCCTACTCCATGTCCTCATCGCTATCATCACCTCCATCCCCATGCCCCGCCATATATTCCCGGATGCTGCCGATATCGTCTTGTATATCGTTGATGTTGCGTTCAATAGCTCCGACCCGGTGGTATGTGTTGTTGGCGAGGTTGTAGGCGTTCCTGGTACATATGAGGTTTTCCTGCATAAGATCATGTAAGCTTTGAAAGTTAGGAAAACCGCCTCCTTGTGAGGAGGATTGACCTGGATCACCATGGGGTTGATACTGGTAGTGGGGAGGTGGTGCGTGAAGAACTAGGGCCTCCTGCGGGTTCCATGCATAGCCTTGCGTCCTTTGGAAGCTCACCGACCCGTCTTCCGCCTCATAAAGAAAGTTCATGGCTCGGCAAATGTGGTAGTCAACTCGTCCCGACCATGGGCTTCTTTCAAAGGACCTTGGAATTCGCGTGTAATGCTTGAAGAGATGGTACACCCATCCTCCGAAGAAGATAGGTATTGGAGCGCGAGCAAGGCGGTTGAGATGCATGTTTCGTAACAGGAGATATGGAACATCGAGAGGCTTCCGGTTGTGGATACAGTGAAGGACAACCAAATCTTTCAACCCTACAACGCCACTACTGTCGTGACGTTGGTTAAGAGAGTAGGAGAGAAGCCTGTGAATGTAGCGATAGAGCGGATCCCTTAGCTTAGTACTCTTGGTGCTGCTAGGGTTGTAGATTCCTTCACCGATTTGAGCCCATGCGGCTTATCGTTCATTTTCATCCAAGTCTCGTAATCCCCCGGTATTTTCCTCGTTTCCCGATTCCTCTTCCCCGTACAGTCCTATTATAGCTCCAAACTGTGCCATAGAGATCGAGTACCTTGTCCCGCCACACCGAAATGCAACCCCTTCATTGTCGAATGGGTCACACCTTGAAGTGAAGGTGAAAGTACTGTAGAACTCCATGGTGCATTGATGCACCGACCGAAGCCGAGTGTTCAATGCAATAGCTAGTGGTCCCGTAACGATGTTGTTGAATCGGTCCAGCTGGTTTACCAAGGTTAACAGGTCCGTGCATGCTCGCCTGGGGTACTCCTCGGGTCTTGTTTGAAGTATCTCGTATCTTGCCCTGGCATCGAGTTCACTTGCATTGAACCGTGTGAACTTTGCCATCTGAAAGAATACACCAAAAATTAGCACGAAACAATGATATTTTTAAAGAAACTGCAAACAGTAGGCTGGACACGGCCCCGTGTTCAGCGGGCACGGCCCCGTGTCCAGACGCCTGTAACCCCAAAACTTCATTTTTCGTCCCGGTCCCGAAAACTTGAAAATTTTTGGTCCAATAGATGCGGTTTCCCCCGAAAATGAAACCCTAAGTGCCGTTTTTCCCAAAATAACCCGTTTACCCTATTAATTTTATCCTTTTCGGTTCAAGAACAAGGGTTTGGGGTTTTTGTAAGAAATCGGGTGAATCTATGAACAATACAAGTGTATTTACTTCCCTTAACACTAATCTAACTAAATGCAAACAGATTTAGGCAAAAAATTTAGGTTTGATTTGAATGAACTTCAAGAACCCTAGATTTTCCCCAAATTTGTGGTGTTTTAACTACATGCAAGTAACTAATCTAACTACTAAAAGTGATAGAATCATACCTTGATGTTGTTAGAGTGATAGGAGACGTTGAAATTTTTAAAAAAATCGCCTGGAACCAGAGCTTTTCCGGGGAAACGGGGCGTGTGGAATGAAGAAACTGTTTTGAAAAAGGGGATATATCCCGACTGCAGCGCGGACACGGCCTCGTGCCGAGCAAGGTTTTTTTTTTTAGTGCTCGTGTGAGTGCCCTTGTTTCCCATAAGCCTTGGTTAGAAAACTTACCGCTTTCGATGTCATCCCAATTGCTCGTAACTTACCAGGTATGATGTTGGTTTCATCCTTCCACTGTTTGAAACGAGATCTCTTCCTCTTCATCCTCAATGAATCCTTGATAAAGTTTCAGCCGTTGCCCATTGACCTTGAATGGAGGCCCATTTCGAGATTTAATTTCTACTGCACCGTGTGGGAAAATATGGGTGACGGAAAAAGGTCCTGACCACCTAGACTTTAATTTACCAGGAAACAATCGAAGTCGTGAATTAAACAAGAGAACTAGATCTCCTACCCGAAATTCATTAGGTTTAATATGTTTGTCATGCAAATTTTTCATTCTTTCCTTATAAATTTCAGAGTTTGAGTATGCATAATTCCTAAGCTCGTCTAATTCATTTAATTGACAAAATCGATTTTTACCAGCAAATTCTAAATCTAAGTTTACATTTTTGATTGCCCAGTAGGCTTTGTGTGCAATTTCTACTGGTAAGTGACAACTTTTTCCATAAACTAGCTTATATGGGGTTGTACCTATTGTTGTTTTATAAGCAGTTCGAAAAGCCCATAAAGCATCATCTAATTTATCAGCCCATTCCTTTTTATTTAACCCTACGGTTTTTTCAAGTATTCGTTTTAAACCTCTATTAGTCACTTCGGCTTGTCCGTTTGTTTGAGGGTGATATGCTGTTGAGACCCGGTGATAGACCCCATATCTTGTTAAAAAAATTTCAAGTTGATGGTTGCAAAAATGGGTACCTCTATCACTTATTAAAGCTTTAGGTGTGCCAAAACGAGAGAATAATTTTTTTCAGAAATCTTACCACGACTCTTCCATCATTTGTTGGAAGTGCCTCGGCCTATTTAGACAAGTAATCTACTGCCACAAGTATATATTTGTTTCCTTTCGATGGTGGGAAAGGTCCCATAAAGTCGAGTCCCCACACATCAAAAATTTCACAAACAAGAATGCCATTTTGTGGCATTTCGTTTGAAGAAATATTACCTGTTCTTTGGCAAGCATCACATGTTTTTACAAGACTTTGGGCGTCTTTGTAAATGGTTGGCCAATAAAATCCTGAATCGAATACCTTTCGTGCGGTACTAGCAGCACCATGATGTCCTCCGTATGGACCTTCATGACAATGGCGGAGAATTCTTCGTGCTTCACTACCATGTACGCATCATCGGACGAGTTGGTCGGCACACATTTTGAAAAGATATGGATCTTCCCAAAAGTAGTGTTTCACATTGGCAAAGAATTTTTTTCTTTGATGTTGTGGCCACCCTTTTGCGACTATACCGCTAGCTAGGTAGTTAGCATAGTCGGTGTACCATGGTTCTTCCTTGTATTCCACCATTTCCAGGGACTCAGTTGGGAATTTTTCGTTGATTTGCTCGTCCCTGGTTGCTTCCAAAGCTGGGTCTTCTAAGCGCGAAAGATGATCTGCAGCGGTGTTTTCTGCTCCTCTTTTGTCCTTGATTTCAATGTCAAATTCTTGGAGGAGTAGAATCCACCGAATCAAACGTGGTTTTGCATCTTGCTTTTTGAAGAGATATCGGATGGCTGCATGATCTGTATAAACTATAGTTTTAGAAAGAACAAGATAAGAACGAAATTTATCAAAAGCAAATACCACAGCTAGTAACTCTTTTTCAGTTGTCGTGTAATTTTCTTGTGCATCATTAAGTGTTTTACTAGCATAATAAATTGGGTGGAAATGCTTTTCTTTTCTTTGTCCCAAGACAGCTCCAACTGCAAAGTCACTAGCATCACACATGATTTCGAAAGGAAATTTCCAATCAGGCGCTATCATGATAGGTGCATTGACTAACATTTCTTTTAAGGTGAGAAATGCTTGATTGCAATCATTGTCAAAGATGAAAGGAGCATCTTTTTCAAGTAATTTTGTTAGAGGTCTAGAAATTTTAGAAAAGTCTTTGATAAACCGTCTATAAAATCCGGCATGCCCTAGGAAACTTCTGATAGCTCGTACGGAGGATGGAGGTGGTAATCTAGAAATGGTATCTATTTTGGCTCGATCCACCTCCATTCCTTCGCTTGAGATCTTGTGACCGAGTACTATTCCCTCCGTTACCATGAAATGGCATTTTTCCCAATTAAGGGCGAGGTTAGTTTCCTCACATCGGGATAGCATTCGTTCAAGGTTATCGAGGCATTGGTCTTATGAATCCCCAAAGATAGAAAAGTCGTCCATAAAGACTTCCATTGTCTTTTCTATCATGTCGTGGAAAATGGCTACCATGCAACGTTCAAATGTTGCGGGGGCATTACATAGACCAAACGGCATGCGTCGATAAGCAAAAGTTCCATAGGGACATGTGAAAGTTGTCTTTTCTTGGTCTTCGGGTGCTATCGGGATTTGAAAGTAACCTGAAAAACCATCCAAGAAACAATAAAATTTATGACCGGATAGTCTTTCTAACATTTGATCAATGAAGGGTAAAGGAAAGTGATCCTTTCTTGTTGCTTCATTTAATCGTCTATAATCTATACATACTCTCCATCCTGTGACGGTTCTCGTTGGTATTAGTTCATTCTTTTCGTTGGTTATTACCGTCATACCTCCTTTCTTTGGAACTACTTGGATAGGACTTACCCAAGGGCTATCGGAGATAGGATAGATAAGTCCGGCGTCAAGTAATTTGATGACTTCGTTTTTAACCACTTCTTGAACATTTGGATTTACTCGACGTTGTGGTTGTATTACTGATTTGTAGTCATCGTTCATCAAAATTTTGTGTGTGCACATGGAAGGACTAATTCCTTTTATGTCTACAACTTTCCAAGCTATTGCATTTTTGTGTTTTTTCAAAAGATTAATTAATTTTTCCTTTTCTAAGTTATCTAATTTAGACGAAATAATTACAGGTAAATTACCATCTTTGTCTAGAAAAGCATATTCCAAACCTTTTGGAAGTTCTTTGAGCTCAAGTGGTGGGTCTTTGGGAGACTCCTTATTTGGTTGCTCATTTCGATCAAGAACTTTAAAAGTTTGTTCTATGGCGACCTCTTCTTCAACAAAGTGGTCAATCTCTTCACTTGTATTGGGTGGTTCATCTTCATCTTCAATTAGGGGGTCATTATTGCCGAAAGGGTATTTCATTGACCGTTCGAGATCGACACTTCTTTTAAATGCCCCTAATTGAAGAGGTAGATTTTTGAACTTCCCGTTTTTCATAGTTTCGTGAGTTTTTACAAATGGTCGTCCCAACACTAGAGGAGCGTCATCAAGAATGACAAAGTCGGTCGGGATCACCATTTGATTCGTTTGAACCAATACATCTTCAACTACACCGATTGATTTGATTACTTTCCAATTGGATAGAAAAATGGGTATTTGAAGTGGAGAAAAATCACTAATACTTAATTTTTCGAAAATGTAGTTAGGCATTATGTTAACACAAAGATCTTTATCGATTGTGACATTACTAATAAACGAATTTTGAAAGAAACATGGAACCGGTGTAATGTTAATTTCAAATGGGTCTTCTTTTATTAGTGAGGTTTGATCATTAGTTAACTTAACACTTACCGTTTCGTCAATTTTAGTGTTAGTGCTTAACTCTTTTAAAAACTTAGCATGAGGGGGTACTAAACAATGATTTTCAAAAGAAGGTGACAAGAGATTAATTTTTTCAAAATTAGACTCTTCTTGAATTTTAACGTTGTTGGACTCACCTTTTTCGTTGTTTAACTCATGTGTCGGTTTTTCACTTATTTGTTCTTCCATTTTTACACTTTCGGTTATCTCTTCCTTTTTTAACTCTTCTCTTGCGCGGGACTCCTCTTCCCTTGCGCGAGCTTCTTTTATACATCGATCGATAACTCTAATGTGTTCTAATATCCTATCGGTCACTTCGGTTATAGAAAAAGAATCGGTATTTTCTAAGCTTGAATCCGGTTGTTCGATCCTTTGTTCCTCATAATACCCATATGAAGTAGATGGTTCACACCATTGTTCTTCATTGTAAGTATATGATGGATAATGGTCGTAATTTTGTTCTTCGTAATACTCATATGAGGTGGGTTGTTCACGCCATGGTTCCTCATAATAAGCATACGAAGGTGGTGGCTCATACCTTGGTTCCTCAAAGTATGAGTAAGAAGGCTCATACCTTGGTTCGTCAAAATATGAGTATGAGGGAGGAGGTTCATACCTTTGGTCTTCATAGGACGTGTATGAAGTCGATGGCTCGTACCTGGGCTCCTCATAGTAGGTGTATGAATTGGATGGTTGATATGAGTGATTATTTTGAACCGAGCGTGTGTTACGACAATTAGTGCAATAATTACCCCTATAATCCTCCTCCTCATAGGTGTAGTTGTAACCTCCTGAGTATTGATCCATAAGAATCACTCAGCAGACCACAACCAAGTCTCGAGATCAGAAAACAAAAATAAAAACGGAAACAGAGGTTGGACACGACCCCGTGCCTGGTGAACACGGCCCCGTGTACAGGATATGTATCTGGGCGTTTTAATTAAAGTTACTGGTCACGTTGAGCACGGGGGCGTGTTCAGTGAGCACGGCCCCGTGTTCAGACTCTGTATCTGGGTATCTAACTAAAAATATGCAGCACGGGGGCGTGTTCAGTGAGCACGGCCCCGTGTTCAGGCTACTGTAAATGCAAACTAAACTAAAATGCAGAAAAATGTGCGCGCGTTTTGAAAAGGTTTTGAAAAACTGATTAGGCCGTCGATTTTAAGCTTTCTTAAAATCCTTGTGTCCCCGGCAACGGCGCCAAAAACTTGATGCGTGTGAAGTGTTATATATATTAGGTGTATATTTTAAGCCCCTTTAACACTTTTTAGCCAAGTTTTAAATTTATAAAACACGATATTTTACTAACACTAAACACACATATGGGCAAGTGCACCCATCGTGGGCGTAGTATAGCGTTGGTAAGATACCGAGGTCGTCCAAGGACACAAGAGCTTTTAGTACCGGTTTATCCTCAACGTCTAATCAAAATAAAAAGTTAGAAAAGGTTTTGAACTAAGAAAAAATAAAAACTAACTAAAAATGCTGAAAATAAAAATAAAAGAAAAACAGATAGACAAGATGAATCACTTGGTTCCGACTCGTATCTAGTATAACCTTTGATTATTTCCGCACTTTTGCACATAATTAAGAGATTATCTTAGTTATTGTAGTAGGCCCCTCTTTTGAAGGTGACGTTACCCTCACCCCAGTAGTTTGAGTCAGCAAGGATACAATCCTAAAAGGGTGGATTATTGGAAGATAATTAATTAAGTTATTAATGCAAATTATGGTAGGCCCCGCTTTTGGCGGTGACGTTACCCTCGGCTAAGTAGTCTGAGTCAGCAGGGATACAATCCTAAATAGCCGGGTTATAGTATTAATAGTAGTTAACTTATGAGGGGATCAAAGAGTTTGGACCCCTGCCATCCAATACCGTGAAGCATTGAAGGAGGTCCTACTAAATTTGACCCAGGTCCATTGCAGGACCTCTAAACGCTGAACAATGGCAAGACCTTTACCAAACCGTTCCCTTAACCCCCGACCAGGTAGCCAACATACCTCCATATAGACCGTGGAGATATGAATGGTGAAAATCTTTTATTTTATATAGACAGTAAAATAATGCCAAGACACCACGGACAAACGATAAGGAAAGATCACCTTCAACATAAGTAACTAGTTATTAAAGTCATTAATACAAAACCAAATAAAAAGTGCAAAAGATTAGAAATAAAAAGTATTATACTAGACACTTTGTCTTCACCAAGTGATGTAAGAGACTTAGGCAAACATGGCCTTGATTGTCAAGAACTCTTACGATCAATCTTGGATCCCGAGACGACTCACACACTCTATGATGGACAATGGATGATGGTGTTGTGATGGTGGTGGGTGGTGGATGAAGTGTGAGAGAGGTGGTGTCACACCCCGATTTCCACGTGTCACCGGTGGGCCCGGTGGGGAGTATCGTGACGTGGTTGGCAACGTAATAGTCAAACAACACAATATTATTATGCACAGCGGAAGCAATTTAAAATATGATACAACCGAATTTAATATTGTTTATCAATGTAACAATATCCGGAAGTTTATCCACAGAACGGATCGAAATAAAATAGGGATAATGGTTCAACAGACTTCAGGCATCCTAAGCTTGCGAGACTTTTTATTGATGCTTAGGAGACAATCCAGCCAATTTCGTTTAGTACCTGCATTCAGTCTTTTTGGGAAAATACGTCAGTTTACACTGGTAAATACAATCAATTGACTCATTTTGGAAAAATGATTTAAAATTGGTTTGGATGCACATGGCATAAACATTTTTATAACTTGGGAGAATTATTTAATATTATAATCTTGTGAACGAATTACATGTTACTTATGCGTTCAGTAGCCCGGATCTTGTCCGGGTTAAAGATCAATAGACACACCACATAATTGAGTTATACGCTGACAGGTGTACGCCTACACCCCGTGCTCAGGTCGTGGCCATCTCGTAAGATGATGCCAAGGATATCCGGGACATGGTCATTAACCCCCCAAAGGCTGTAAAGTAAACAAGACTGTTTAAACGAGCCGATCAAATTATTCAACTACCCACTTAATGTGGAGATTTGATGCCTGATCAAGCGGTATGCTATATACCGTAACCCAAGCCCGTATAGGGAAAATAAGTTAAAAGTATTTACCTGAGTAAGTATTAATCACAATAAGCAAAATGCACGTAGCTTTTACTGGTCCTCCTAATCTGGAACGAAGGTTTATAATAACCTATTAGAATTCTAACGGGCCTTTTATTAAGCTTATGCTTAGACCGGCTAGTTTCAAGATACGGTTCGTACGCACGATTAAGCGGAGACCGGATAGAATGTGATTCAGACCCGACAAGTTTGAAGACTTGTTTAATATGGGTTTATTATTCACATTCTGGATTTTGAGATAAAACCGATAAGGTTTGACCCGTTTCGGCTAATTTATGTAAACTTGTTACATAAACCTAACCGTGCGCGTAATAAGCGTAACGGGTATCCGTAAGAGCCATATACAGGTTTCCTAAATTAATATGCTTCAAATATGTTGAGACATCAGTAAGATGTCTTTTATTATGCCCGAAACGTGTTTAAACACAAACTAGGCCCCGTAGGGGTAGTTTGGTCATTTAAAAGTTTATAAAAGAGTTTAGATGTTTAACTGAGTTACAGGTCTGATGTAAACATCAAACATACTCAATTTGATAAGTTATATCAGTAGGTTAAAGCATATATGTGAAATTTACCATTTTCCACCAAACTATGCCCCGTAGGGGTATTTTGGTAATTTCACATAAGCCGAAAAGCTCAAAACTGAAGTCTGAGTTTATCAACCTTAGCTTACTGTTAAAATGTTATAATTTGCCTCATATATCAGTAGGTATCAACCCGGGTATGTTCAATATGATTTTAAAACATACTATGCGTTAAAAACGCTAAATAAGGCGATTAAAGGCCATTTCCGGGTTCGATACTTAAATCTGATATTTTTATATTTCCAGAAGGCTTAAAATAATTTATTTATCATAACTAATCAGTAGCAAAAGGTTTGGAGTCGTGTATATATGTAAAACTCATTTTATGGCCCGTAAGGGCAAAACCGACAATTACCGGATTAAGCCTACGACTACTAGTTATGCTCAGCCTAAAATTAATTAAAAATATTTAAAAATCCCAAAATAATATATTACATCAGTGGGTATTAAGTTTGATACCAAAAAGTAGGCTTAACTAGGCTATACGCTAATTACGCCGTTTTATTAACATCAAGCATTAGTTTTGCGATAATGAGCATAACTCTTAATCTACAAGTCAAACTGGTGTCAAACTTTGCATACAAGTTTATATATAAGTTTTTAAGGTTTCTACACTTTTACATTTTCATAAATCACGTTCTAAGGTAATAAGGGCATAACGGTCAACATATGAGCAATTAACGGAAACATGCATATTAATTGGATAACTAATGAACCAAGGTGTATAATCACAGAGGGTTGTTCTAACATGTAACCTAGTCCAATTAAAGCTCTAAGGCATTTCTAAAACATGCCTAAACGGGTCAGAACTGAAAGTCAAAGTGAAAGTCAAACTATGCGACTTTCGGTTCCGAACCGGGTCTAAACAGGAAATTGTCGGGTTGAACATGTTTAGACATGTTCTTACACTTATTACTAAGTTATAACAATGATCCAATAGGTTGTATATGATCTACAATGTTAATTATGCATAAATGGCATTTTAGACTTCCTGTTGACTTTTTAAATATAGGTTTGACCCGACTTTTGACCTGGTTAGAGTGGTGATCAGGGGAAACCCTTTTGAGGTTTTATTACCCACATAAATACCAAACTATAACTACTTTTAATTCGAGATATGACTGAGCCATTATTGACTAATCTCGAAGTCAAACCGTAATTACGACGGTTTGACTTTTAGCTAATTAAACAAGCTAAACTCAAATAAAGAAGGACTAGCAGACTTACAAGAGTCCTATGCACGACTTATGATCAGTTGGACCTGCTTGAGAGCTCCAGAATTGATTAGATGGCAAGAAGGAAGTGTGAAGAATGTTTGTGAACTTGAAGCCCTTTTATAGTGGTTTCAATCACCACAAAACAATGACAAACAAGTCTACCAGGTAACCACAACCTTCCAACATGTGTTCCTAGTGTCTAGGACTGTTTAGGGGTCGCCCACAATGCATTAATGTCGAAAAAGGGTCGGTTCTCCGCGTTTACAGGCTGCTGTGCCCATTTTCTGCTTCTGGGCTCCTGATGCGGCCCGCCTCAATATTCATCAAGGTCCAAGCGGGCCGCTTGGCCCTCAAAATCAGAATTTTTATTTTTAAATGCTTAGTAACTTGACCTTTGGCTTCACGAAGGGGTAACTAAGGTTATTTCTTGCATTTTGACCCCCTTATATTTACCCACAAGGGCTTTAGGACTTATACCCACTTTGCCAAGTCCCCGAACACTTCCGGTTAACCCGAAAAGCCTTTACTTTCAATGTTTGCACTTTAACCCCTCGCACACGAATTTGGTCATAACTTTCTCATACGATAACGAAACTTTATGAAATTTTAATCGTGCATTCTAGTGAGCATAATTAACATTTACAAAGCTTCGGGTTTGTCAAAAGGTCACTCAGAGGTATATCTTTAAACATGTTGACACATTTAACCCCTGTAGTTTGTAATTACTCACTTTTTGCTTCGTATGATCCATGATTTATTCGTTTGAGGATATAAACATCATGTAGGGTTATTATGAAGTATATTTATTCACTGTTGACATTTAGAACCCGTATAATCACGTATTTTCCACGTTTGTCAACTTTAGTCCTTTTATAACATTCTTTCACACGTTCAAACTTTATGACACGTGTCAACACATTATAGGACGTGAATTTTCGAGGTGTTACATCCTCACCCCCTTAAAATAAATCTCGACCCGAGATTTACTGAAATAAGTAAGGGTACTATTCTTTCATCGTGGATTCAACCTCCCACGTGAATTCGGGACCTCTTTGGGCATCCCATTTGACCTTTACAATAGGTACATGCTTCCTTCGTAGCTTCTTTACCTGTCGATCTTCAATCGACAAAGGTTTTTCAACAAATTTCAAGCTCTCGTCTATATGCACATCTGTGTGTGGTATAACCAGTGATTCGTCAGCGAAACACTTTTTCAGATTGCAGATGTGGAACACATCGTGATTTCCTGTAACACCCCGAAAATTCGTGTGCAATAAAATAACGACACGTGTCGTGTATGACACAAAGCGTTATAAACTCGGATTATTTAAAAATGTTTGACAGGAATTAAAAGTGTCGTTATGTTAACTTTTGCACCTCTGAACGACCTCGTTATAAATCCCGAGACTCAAATTATATTAAAAACATCTAGAATATATTAATGTTCAGGGAATATTAACATTAATGGTTGACAATTGTAGTGGTGGTCTCCTACAAAGAAAAAAAAGGATGGTAAACCTTGGTTTTCGGTAATTGTTTTTGGATTCAAAGCAAACTAATGCCAATGGTAGGGTATAGAACTGATATATGAGGTCCCTAACTGTCAAAGAGAAGTCCACAAGTCGTATCTACCTGTTTACCCCTTCAAAACGCCAAAGATCAACGTTTTTCCGCGTCAGACAGGAGGCTTACGGACCGTAAGCCAGACCTTTACGGTCCGTAAGCATGTTGCCAGCGACCAGAAACCTTCTGTTGGCTGTTATGCGCGATTGTGACCTATTCCACCGGTTTTTCTCACTCGTAAACGACCCCTAGGCACCTCCTACATACTAGAGACATGTGTATATCAGTTGTGGAGTGTTGTAGACTTTGTTGTCATCAATTCATGGTGCCATGAACACTATATAAGCCTCATAAGTTGCAACTCTTTGATCATTCCATTCTCAATCCAAGTCTGATCAATTGAGGAGCTTTCAAGCTGAATACAAGGCCTCTCTAATCATCATTAAACACTTGGTAAGTTGACTAACCTTTCTAAATTAATTATAGCTTAGTATTTTAGCTAAGAGTCAAACCGACGTAACTACGGTTTGACTTCGTAATTAATTAATGATAGCTCAGTCGTATGTCGAATTAAGAGTACCGTTAAGTAGGTAATTATATGATTATTAAACCCTTATAAAGGCACGTACCGATTCCAGACCTAACCAGGTCGTTTGTCGGGTCAAACGTTGACCGAAAAAGTCAACAGAAATATAAAATATGATTTAATGCACAATTAGCAATACGTAATGCGTGTAAACTGTTTTAGACTTAATATAACCTGGTAATAAGTGCACGGACATGTCTAAACTCGTTCGACTCGACAACTCTCAGTTTTGAACCGGTTCGGAACCGAAAGTCCCGAAACTTTGACTTTCACGTTGACTTCAGTTCTGGCCCGAGTTAGATGGAATTAGAAATGCCTTAATGCTTCATTAGGGTTAGGTTACTTGATAGTATAAGTCTCTGTACTTGTTTCGTTGATTATCCAATTAATATGCAAGTTTCCGTTAATCGCTCATATGTTGACCGTTATGCCCTTATTACCTTAAAACATGAATTATGAAAATGTAAAAGTGTAGGAACCTTAAATACTGATATATAAACTTGTATGCAAAATTTGACATCAGTTTGACTTGTAGATTAAGAGTTATGCTCATTAGCGTAATTACGGCGCTTTATGTTAATAAAATGGCGTAATTAGCGTATAGCCTAATTAAACATACTTTTTGGTATCAAACGAATTACCCACTGATGTAATATATTATTTTGGGAATTTTAAAGATTTTTAATTAATTTTAGGCTGAGCATAACTCATAGTCGTAGGCTTAATTCGGTAGTTGTCGGTTTTGCCCTTACGGGCCATAAAATGAGTTTTACACATCTAAACGACTCCAAACCTTTTGCTACTGATTAGTTATGATAAATAAATTATTTTAAGCCTTCTGGAAATACAAAAATGTCAGATTTAAGTATCGAACCCGGTAATGGCCTTTAATCGCCTTAATTAGCGTTTTTAACGCATAGTATGTTTTAAAATCATATTGGACATACCCGGGTTGATACCTACTGATATAAGAGGCAAATTATCATATTTTAACAGTAAGCAAAGGTTGATAAACTCAGACTTCGGTTTTGAGCTTTTCGGCTTATGTGAAATTACCAAAATACCCCTACGGGGCCTAGTTTGGTTAAAAATGATAAGTTTCACATACATGCTTTAACCTACCGATGTAACTTAGCAAATTGAGTATATTTACTGATTACATCAGACCTGTAACTCAGTTAAACATTTAAACTCTTTTATAAACTTTTAAATGACCAAACTACCCCTACGGGGCCTAGTTTGTGTTTAAACACGTTTCGGGCATAACGAAAGACACCTTACTGATGTCACAACATATTTGAGACATAATTAACTTAGGAAACCTGTATATAGCTCTCATGACTACCCGTCACGCTTATTACGCGTACGGTTCGGTTTATGTAACAAGTTTACATAAATTAGCCGAAACGGGTCAAACCTTATCGGTTTTATCTCAAAATCCAGAATGTGAATAATAAACCCATATTAAACAAGTCTCCAAACTTGTCGGGTCTGAATCACATTCTATCCGGTCTTCGCTTAATCGTGCGTACGAACCGTATCTTGAAACTAGCCGGTCTAAGCTTAAGCTTAATAAAAGTCCTGTTAGAATTCTAATAGGTTATATTAAACCTTCGTTCCAGATTAGGAGAAACAGTAAAAGCTACGTGCATTCTGCTTATTGTGATTTATACTTGCATCAGGTAAATACTTTTAACTTATTTTCCCTATACGGGCTTGGGTTACGGTACATAGCGTACCGCTTGATCGGGCATCAAATCTCCACGCTTAGTGGGTAGTTGAATAATTTGATCGGCTCGTTTAAACAGTCTTGCTTACTTTGCAGCCTTTGGGGGGTTAATGACCATGTCCCGGATATCCTTGGCATCATCTTACGAGATGGCCGCGACTTGAGCACGGGGTGTAGGCGTACACCCGTGTATAACTTATTATTGTGGTGTGTCCATTGATCTTTAACCCGGATACGTTCCGGGCTACTGAACGCATAAGTAACATGTAATTCGTTCACAAGATTATAATATTAAATAATTCTCCCAAGTTAAATAAAATGATTTATGCCACGTGCATCCAAACAAATTTTCAATCATTTTTCCAAAATGAGTCAGTTGAATGTATTTACCAGTGTAAACTGACGTATTTTCCCAAAAAGACTGAATGCAGGTACTAAACGAAATTGGCTGGATTGTCTCCTAAGCATCAATAAAAGTCTCGCAAGCTTAGGATGCCAGAAGTCTGTTGAACCATTAAATGTTTTTAATTCGATCCTACTGTGGATAAACACCGGATATTGTGACTTTGATTACAATAAATAAATTCGGTTGTATCTTATTTTAATTTGCTTCCGCTGTGCATTATTATATTGTGTTGTTTGACTATTACGTTGCCAACCACGTCACGATACTCCCCCACCGGGCCCACCGGTGACACGTGGAAATCGGGGTGTGACAGGTTGGTATCAGAGCCAACACTGAGTGAATTAAACACTAGCCTTTTGTGTTTAATCTCAGTTACACAATTGCACATATCTAAACCTTCGAGTCTAGACTTATAACATAGGACAAATTCTACCTTTTTCGGGTTTTTGTTTTGTCCTTTAAATTTTATATTTTGTTATTGTTATCTCATGCTTTATTGACAGGAATAACAAAGATGCCTCCGAGATTCTTGCGTACGCGAGGACGCGGAAAGGGGCCGGTAGCCGCCCCCAACGACCATGAAGCAGGGCCGTCTAATACACGAGCTCCAACTGCGACAGAAAGCGAGAATCCACGACGGAACAGGAGAAACCTGTTCGAACCAGCGAGACGATCTGTTTCGCACAACTCTAACCCTCCGGTCCACAATTCATATGGACCACACTCGGAAGACGAGCCCAACAATCCTCTGCCTTCATATATACCACTTCAGAGATCCCTATCTCATCATTCATATGGAGAACCTACACCTGTTTTTCGGGGACAGTTTAACCCGGTTGGGTTCATACCAGAGCCCGTGGGTTTTAACCCACTGGGTCCAGAGGACCACTTTTCAGGCGACCACGCTGATGATATGGACGAGGATACGGACCCCGTCATGCCGGCAAGTGGTACTCCAAACCATCCGATCGAAATCTCTGACGGATCGTCTTTTCACGGATCACCCTATGGTGGTCCAGACAGTTTCCAGGCCCTGTTCGATCAACACCAATGGTATTATACACCATCACACCACTCGTCGTCTCATGGGCAGCATCAGCAGCAGCAGTCTCAGCAGCAGCAGGAGCCACAGCCACAGCCGCATCATCAAGATTCATCCGAGGATCACCGATTTGTGGCAGTTACGCCACCACCTCCACCGCCACCGGTTCAACCAGCACCTCCTCAACCGCCAAGGCGTAGGAGAACCGGTGCACGCATGTCGGTACGACTGGGGGGCTTCAATTTCAGTTCCCCACAACAGTCAAGTGCTAGTCACTACCCGCCATACCAGGAGGACCCACAAATGGGTGGACCCTCCAACCCTGCTGTACTACAACCACCGCCGATGGGATTTGAAAACCCAATCCCGACATATGCGAGTGGCATGGGATACAACCCGTTTGAACCCCCAACGCATCATGACTATGGGTACGCGGAGGCTGATCCGTACATGGTAGCAGCGAACTACAGCACCCAAGGACCCTATGGGGACCCATGGGGGTGAGTTACCCGACTCAGGGATACTCGATACCTCCTAGACCCATCATCCGGACTCAATCGCAGCCACCTAGATTCTCACCACCCGAACATGAAGAACTCTTGCAAAGGTTGAATCAAGTTGAACGGGTAGTTCATGAGGACCGCAGGGAGAGGCAGACATTCTTCCAAGGATTAGTAGGCTTAATCAAGGGGAAGAACAAAAAGGATCGTTGAATCCTCCCATCTTCTGTGTAAGCCCCCGCGTAGGTGTATTTAATTGTTAAGCCCCTATGTGGGTATGTGTGTTGTATGATTGTATGAACCCCTACGTGGGCCTATCTTTCCATTTTCCGTTAACCCCTATGAGGGTATGATGTTTAGTTGTAAGGTCCCTGCGTGGGCCAGTTTGTTTGCTTAAAACCCCTACGTGGGCAAGTACTTGTTTAAAACCCCTACGTGGGTAGGTTGTTGTTTGGAAAAGACCCGTTAAGGGCAATATGTAACCTATGTATAATTAATGGAATGTTATTTCTATGAATTTCATGATTGCCTTTTTGTGCATAAATAATTACAAATGAAATAAATAAATTGAAATCATTGCTTTTAAATTAATCTGCCTATGTAATTATTTAATTAAGGATCTTAAAGTGTGAAACCTAGCTTCGTGTCAATTATAAGACCGGGCCAAAATGGTAAGACCTGTTTAAAAAGATTCAAATCCCTGTTAACATCTTAAACCATGTTAACACTCCTGGCAGAAGTGATTAGTTACAATCACATGTCATTTTATATATATAAGGATTCTTTAGAAGATTCCAACCCAATTTTATGATCTCTGAATCATGGGTTAAGATCATCAATTAAGATGATCCTATTTTACCATACGTTGGTAATATAATGCCTACGGGCCTTGCTCATTTCTACATGAGCCAAAGGACAGTTGTAGCTTTGACTCATTGTCTGAAAAAGGTAATAAAATATATTTAAACCTTAAAAGCCTTGATTCTCTAAAATCATAGCTTAAAATTTAAACTGTCCATGTGACTAAGCCTTATGTGCTAACATATATTGTTATTGTTTATAATTAGGATAAATTTTAACTGAAATCCTAAATTAATACGATTAATAAGTTAACCACATGTGGTCTCTGTTACCATGGTTAACGAGTTACCCTAAGGGGTAATTCCATAATAAACTCCCAAATAAAATATTGTTCTTGTTTTCTGCAACAGTTCAATTCAAATGGCTGACTCAAATGAGATAAATAGCCATCCGGTGGAGCCAAATGAGAACGCCCAGATTACGTTAACGGGTGCCGAATTAAAAGCGATCATAGATGGCGCTATTACGCAGGCTTTGGATAGACAGTATGAGGAATACAGTGGTACTCGAAGTAGGACCCACTCTGCATCGCATTCAAAGCCAAGGACACATTCTGAGGCTCATAACAAGCCTCCTCCCAAAAAGAATGGACCCAAGAAAGATGGTGATGACCGTCAGTCCACCAACCGTCAAAGTGACCCATCTCAGCATATAGTACTGCATCAAGAAACCCGTAACAAGGGTTGCTCCTACAAGTACTTCGTATCTTGCAAGCCCCGGGATTTTAATGGGGAGAAAGGAGCCGTCGATTGCATGACATGGCTCGACGAGATGGACACGGTGGTGGATATCAGCGGGTGCGCTGAAAGGGATATAGTTAAGTTTGTGTCACAGTCCTTCAAGGGTGAAGCACTGGCATGGTGGAGATCTCTGATGGAGGCCTCCGGAAAGATCCCGTTGTATAGCATGTCGTGGGATCAATTTATTGCCCTGATCAAGGAAAATTTCTGCCCCCAACATGAGGTGGAAAAGATAGAATCTGACTTCCTATCATTGGTGATGAAGAACCTCGACTGCCAAGCTTACCTGACAAGCTTCAATACGCTGTCCCGGTTGGTTCCCTACCTGGTAACCCCGGAGCCAAAGAGAATCGCTCGCTTTATTGGTGGTTTAGAACCCGAGATCAAGGCAAGCGTAAAAGCTTCCCGGCCAGCTACCTTCAGGTCTTTAACTGACATTTCCTTATCCCTCACTCTGGATGCGGTCCGGCAGAGATCGCAGAGGAATAAGGAGGCTGAGAAGAGGAAGCGGGAAGATAATGGTTCGCGAGGATCGAACAAGAAGCACCGTGGGAACGGTGATCAAAAGAAAGGATCTGAGTCGAGGAAAGACGGGCATCGCTCAGGTGAGAAGCCCACATGCAAAACTTGCAAGAAACAACACTTTGGAAAGTGCAGACTGGAGTCGAACTCGCAGACTCAGTCAAAACCTTTTGCCTGTGGTATTTGCAAATCCACGGATCACAAAACCGTGGATTGCAAGAGGATAAAGGATGCAACGTGCTACCGTTGCAACGAAAAGGGGCACATCAAGACTAACTACCCAAAATACAATAAGAAGCCTGAAGAGGCTAAGAAGACTAATGCCAGAGTCTTCAGAATGGATGCGAAAGAAGCTGTGAAAGACGATAATGTCATAACAGGTACCTTCCTTGTAAATGATGTCTTTGCAAGAGTACTTTTTGATTCAGGCGCAGATAAGTCTTTCGTAGATCATAAGTTTTGTAAATTGTTGAATTTACCTGTCAAAACCTTAAGCGTAAACTATGAGGTAGAGTTAGCAGATGGTACCATAGAAACCGTCTCTACTGTGTTAGATGGATGTGCTATATCCATTAAGAACCATTCTTTTCCTCTGTCTCTACTTCCGTTTAAGTTAGCCGGTTTTGACATAGTTCTGGGTATGGACTGGTTATCTCATAACCAGGCCCAAATCGTCTGTAACATGAAGCAAGTAGTGATAAAGACTCCGTCTGGTGAGTCACTTACCATTCGGGGGGATACCCAGTATGGACTACCTGAGCACGTGACTATGCTCAAGGCTTCCAAGTGTTTGAAGAAGGGGTGTGTCATCTACATGGCACAGGTGATTATTGATGAGCCCAAACCGAAGTTAGAAGACATCCCTGTCATCTCTGAATACCCAGAAGTGTTTCCGGAAGATCTACCTGGTTTACCACCAGATAGACAAGTTGAATTTAGGATCGATATCATCCCAGGAGCGGCACCAGTTGCTAGAGCACCATACAGATTGGCCCCCACAGAAATGAAGGAATTGCGGACGCAACTAGATGAATTGCTGGCTAAGGGTTTCATTCGACCTAGTTCATCTCCTTGGGGAGCGCCAATCTTGTTTGTCAAGAAGAAGGATGGGTCGATGCGTCTGTGCATCGACTATCGCGAGCTTAATAAAGTCACGATCAAGAATAGGTATCCTCTGCCCAGAATCGACGATTTGTTCGATCAGCTTCAAGGGGCAAGTTACTTCTCAAAGATTGATTTGAGGTCAGGCTACCATCAGTTGAAGGTCAAAGATGAAGACGTTCACAAGACTGCATTTAGGACTCGTTACGGTCACTACGAGTTCCTAGTGATGCCTTTTGGGCTCACTAATGCACCAGCCGCATTCATGGATCTCATGAATCGCGTCTGCAAGCCTTACTTAGATAAATTTGTTATTGTCTTCATCGATGACATCCTTATTTATTCTAAGAATCAAGCTGACCATGAGAAACACCTACGTTGTATTCTCAAACTCCTACATCAGGAGAAGCTCTATGCCAAATTCTCTAAGTGTGAATTTTGGCTACGAGAAGTCCAATTCCTTGGACATGTGGTCAGTGAGCGTGGTATCCAGGTGGATCCCGCTAAAGTTGAAGCTGTTATGAATTGGCAAGAGCCAAAGACACCTACGGAGATTCGTAGCTTCCTGGGATTGGCAGGATATTACAGACGCTTCATTGAAAATTTTTCAAGGATTGCTGCACCCCTAACTTCCCTGACCAAGAAGAAAGTAAAGTTCGTTTGGGGCCCTAAGCAGCAAGAGTCCTTCAATGTTTTGAGACAAAAGTTGAGCAACGCTCCTGTGCTTACATTACCTGAAGGCGCTGAAGAATTTGTAGTTTATTGTGATGCATCACACACTGGCATGGGGTGTGTGCTTATGCAGAAAGGCAAGGTTATTGCCTATGCATCACGACAGTTAAAGGTGCACGAAAAGAATTACACCACCCATGACTTGGAATTGGGTGCCGTTGTGTTCGCACTAAAACTGTGGAGGCATTATCTTTATGGAATCAAGTTTGTGATCTATTCAGATCACAAGAGCCTCCAACATCTGTTTAATCAGAAGGAATTAAACATGAGGCAACGCCGTTGGATGGAAACCTTGAATGACTATGATTGTGAAATCAAGTATCATCCCGGCAAAGCGAATGTAGTCGCTGACGCCTTGAGCAGAAAGGAAAGGGTTAAACCCATTCGAATCAATGCCAAGCGCATGGAAATAAAGAACAGTTTGATAGAAAGGGTGTTAGCTGCACAGAAGGAAGCTGTGTTGGAAGCTAACTATCCTAATGAAAAGTTAGGAGTAACTGAGGAGCAGTTAACTCTTAGCAATGACGGAATTCTGCGATTAAATGGACGAATATGGGTTCCAATTTTTGGAGGACTTCGTGATGTAATCCTCCAAGAAGCCCATAGTTCCAAATACTCCGTTCATCCTGGAGCTGATAAGATGTATCAGGATTTAAAGGCAAATTATTGGTGGATAGGCTTGAAAAAGTCTGTAGCCGCCCATGTAGCAAAATGCTTGACATGTGCACAAGTCAAAGCCGAGCATCAGAAACCGTCAGGTTTGCTACAACAGCCTGAACTTCCTACGTGGAAGTGGGAAATGGTAACTATGGATTTTATTACCAAGTTACCCAAGACGAGAAAAGGCAATGATACAATATGGGTTATAGTTGACAGACTGACTAAGTCAGCTCATTTTCTACCCATCAAGGAGACTTATAGCTCCGATATGTTAGCCCAGTTATACGTTGATAAGATTGTAGCCTTACATGGCATACCTGTAGCTATTATCTCTGATAGAGATACTAGGTACACGTCACATTTTTGGAAGAGCTTCCAGCAATCTTTGGGCACACGTTTGAACTTCAGTACGGCTTACCATCCTCAGACTGACGGTCAGAGGGAGCGTACTATTCAAACGTTGGAAGACATGCTGCGTGCATGTGCGATCGATTTGGGAGGTAGCTGGGATAAGAACCTACCATTAATCGAATTCTCCTACAACAATAGCTACCATACCAGCATAAAGGCTGCGCCTTTTGAGGCATTATACGGTAGAAAGTGTAGATCGCCTGTTTGTTGGGCGGAGGTTGGAGAAGTCCAGTTATCAGGACCAGAGATCGTGTTCGAAACGACGGACAAGATTGTCCAGATTCGTAACAATCTCCAAGCTGCCCGGAATAGGCAGAAGAGTTACGCTGATCCAAATCGTAAGGATTTTCATTTCGAAGTGGGTGAAAAAGTCCTACTTAAAGTGTCACCCTGGAAAGGAGTGATGCGATTTGGTAAGAAAGGCAAACTAAGCCCGAGATACATAGGACCTTTCGAGGTTATCGAACGTGTTGGGTCAGTTGCCTATAAGTTGAACTTACCAGAAGAGCTCAGTGGAATTCACAATGTGTTCCACATCTGCAATCTGAAGAAGTGTTCCGCTGACGAATCACATGTCATGCCACATACAGATGTGCATATAGACGCGAGCTTAAAATTTGTGGAAAAACCTTTGTCGATTGAAGATCGACAGGTAAGAAAGCTTCGAAGAAAGCATATACCTTTTGTAAAGGTCAAATGGGATGCCCGTAGAGGTCCCGAATTCACGTGGGAGGTTGAATCCGCGATGAAAGAAAAGTACCCTTACTTGTTTCAGTAAATCTCGGGTCGAGATTTATTTTAAGGGGGTGAGGATGTAACACCCCGAAAATTCGTGTGCAATAAAATAACGACACGTGTCGTGTATGACACAAAGCGTTATAAACTCGGATTATTTAAAAATGTTTGACAGGAATTAAAAGTGTCGTTATGTTAACTTTTGCACCTCTGAACGACCTCGTTATAAATCCCGAGACTCAAATTATATTAAAAACATCTAGAATATATTAATGTTCAGGGAATATTAACATTAATGGTTGACAATTGTAGTGGTGGTCTCCTACAAAGAAAAAAAAGGATGGTAAACCTTGGTTTTCGGTAATTGTTTTTGGATTCAAAGCAAACTAATGCCAATGGTAGGGTATAGAACTGATATATGAGGTCCCTAACTGTCAAAAAGAAGTCCACAAGTCGTATCTACCTGTTTACCCCTTCAAAACGCCAAAGATCAACGTTTTTCCGCGTCAGACAGGAGGCTTACGGACCGTAAGCCAGACCTTTACGGTCCGTAAGCATGTTGCCAGCGACCAGAAACCTTCTGTTGGCTGTTATGCGCGATTGTGACCTATTCCACCGGTTTTTCTCACTCGTAAACGACCCCTAGGCACCTCCTACATACTAGAGACATGTGTATATCAGTTGTGGAGTGTTGTAGACTTTGTTGTCATCAATTCATGGTGCCATGAACACTATATAAGCCTCATAAGTTGCAACTCTTTGATCATTCCATTCTCAATCCAAGTCTGATCAATTGAGGAGCTTTCAAGCTGAATACAAGGCCTCTCTAATCATCATTAAACACTTGGTAAGTTGACTAACCTTTCTAAATTAATTATAGCTTAGTATTTTAGCTAAGAGTCAAACCGACGTAACTACGGTTTGACTTCGTAATTAATTAATGATAGCTCAGTCGTATGTCGAATTAAGAGTACCGTTAAGTAGGTAATTATATGATTATTAAACCCTTATAAAGGCACGTACCGATTCCAGACCTAACCAGGTCGTTTGTCGGGTCAAACGTTGACCGAAAAAGTCAACAGAAATATAAAATATGATTTAATGCACAATTAGCAATACGTAATGCGTGTAAACTGTTTTAGACTTAATATAACCTGGTAATAAGTGCACGGACATGTCTAAACTCGTTCGAATCGACAACTCTCAGTTTTGAACCGGTTCGGAACCGAAAGTCCCGAAACTTTGACTTTCACGTTGACTTCAGTTCTGGCCCGAGTTAGATGGAATTAGAAATGCCTTAATGCTTCATTAGGGTTAGGTTACTTGATAGTATAAGTCTCTGTACTTGTTTCGTTGATTATCCAATTAATATGCAAGTTTCCGTTAATCGCTCATATGTTGACCGTTATGCCCTTATTACCTTAAAACATGAATTATGAAAATGTAAAAGTGTAGGAACCTTAAATACTGATATATAAACTTGTATGCAAAATTTGACATCAGTTTGACTTGTAGATTAAGAGTTATGCTCATTAGCGTAATTACGGCGCTTTATGTTAATAAAATGGCGTAATTAGCGTATAGCCTAATTAAACATACTTTTTGGTATCAAACGAATTACCCACTGATGTAATATATTATTTTGGGAATTTTAAAGATTTTTAATTAATTTTAGGCTGAGCATAACTCATAGTCGTAGGCTTAATTCGGTAGTTGTCGGTTTTGCCCTTACGGGCCATAAAATGAGTTTTACACATCTAAACGACTCCAAACCTTTTGCTACTGATTAGTTATGATAAATAAATTATTTTAAGCCTTCTGGAAATACAAAAATGTCAGATTTAAGTATCGAACCCGGTAATGGCCTTTAATCGCCTTAATTAGCGTTTTTAACGCATAGTATGTTTTAAAATCATATTGGACATACCCGGGTTGATACCTACTGATATAAGAGGCAAATTATCATATTTTAACAGTAAGCAAAGGTTGATAAACTCAGACTTCGGTTTTGAGCTTTTCGGCTTATGTGAAATTACCAAAATACCCCTACGGGGCCTAGTTTGGTTAAAAATGATAAGTTTCACATACATGCTTTAACCTACCGATGTAACTTAGCAAATTGAGTATATTTACTGATTACATCAGACCTGTAACTCAGTTAAACATTTAAACTCTTTTATAAACTTTTAAATGACCAAACTACCCCTACGGGGCCTAGTTTGTGTTTAAACACGTTTCGGGCATAACGAAAGACACCTTACTGATGTCACAACATATTTGAGACATAATTAACTTAGGAAACCTGTATATAGCTCTCATGACTACCCGTCACGCTTATTACGCGTACGGTTCGGTTTATGTAACAAGTTTACATAAATTAGCCGAAACGGGTCAAACCTTATCGGTTTTATCTCAAAATCCAGAATGTGAATAATAAACCCATATTAAACAAGTCTCCAAACTTGTCGGGTCTGAATCACATTCTATCCGGTCTTCGCTTAATCGTGCGTACGAACCGTATCTTGAAACTAGCCGGTCTAAGCTTAAGCTTAATAAAAGTCCTGTTAGAATTCTAATAGGTTATATTAAACCTTCGTTCCAGATTAGGAGAAACAGTAAAAGCTACGTGCATTCTGCTTATTGTGATTTATACTTGCATCAGGTAAATACTTTTAACTTATTTTCCCTATACGGGCTTGGGTTACGGTACATAGCGTACCGCTTGATCGGGCATCAAATCTCCACGCTTAGTGGGTAGTTGAATAATTTGATCGGCTCGTTTAAACAGTCTTGCTTACTTTGCAGCCTTTGGGGGGTTAATGACCATGTCCCGGATATCCTTGGCATCATCTTACGAGATGGCCGCGACTTGAGCACGGGGTGTAGGCGTACACCCGTGTATAACTTATTATTGTGGTGTGTCCATTGATCTTTAACCCGGATACGTTCCGGGCTACTGAACGCATAAGTAACATGTAATTCGTTCACAAGATTATAATATTAAATAATTCTCCCAAGTTAAATAAAATGATTTATGCCACGTGCATCCAAACAAATTTTCAATCATTTTTCCAAAATGAGTCAGTTGAATGTATTTACCAGTGTAAACTGACGTATTTTCCCAAAAAGACTGAATGCAGGTACTAAACGAAATTGGCTGGATTGTCTCCTAAGCATCAATAAAAGTCTCGCAAGCTTAGGATGCCAGAAGTCTGTTGAACCATTAAATGTTTTTAATTCGATCCTACTGTGGATAAACACCGGATATTGTGACTTTGATTACAATAAATAAATTCGGTTGTATCTTATTTTAATTTGCTTCCGCTGTGCATTATTATATTGTGTTGTTTGACTATTACGTTGCCAACCACGTCACGATACTCCCCCACCGGGCCCACCGGTGACACGTGGAAATCGGGGTGTGACATTTCCACTGAGCTCTTCTGGTAAGTTTAATTTATAGGCAACTGACCCGACACGTTCGATAACCTCGAAAGGTCCTATGTATCTCGGGCTTAGTTTGCCTTTCTTACCAAACCGCATCACTCCCTTCCAGGGTGACACTTTAAGTAGGACTTTGTCACCTACTTCGAAGTGAAAATCCTTACGCTTAGGATCAGCGTAACTCTTCTGCCTATCCCGGGCAGCTTTGAGACGGTCACGAATCTGGACGATCTTGTCCGTCGTTTCGAACACGATCTCAGGTCCTGATAACTGGACATCTCCAACTTCCGCCCAACAAATAGGCGATCTACACTTTCTACCGTATAATGCCTCAAAAGGCGCAGCCTTGATGCTGGTGTGGTAGCTATTGTTGTAGGAGAATTCGATTAACGGTAGGTTCTTATCCCAATTACCACCCAAATCGATTGCACATGCACGTAGCATGTCTTCTAACGTTTGAATAGTACGCTCACTCTGACCATCTGTCTGAGGATGGTAAGCCGTACTAAAGTTCAAAATTTGTATGCAAAATTTGTACTACTTGCGAGTAGTAAGTCGGGATGACAATACGTTACCATTGGACAATGAGTTAGCCAATGGGTAATATGACCCACAAGTCAGGATTGATAATACCAAATGGAGTAATTGTGTAGACATAAACAATGTGATCGCTCTCAATACTGTTCACTGTGACTTTAAACTTGATTAAACTGGGATTCACTCACCAGTATTTCCCGCTGACAAATATTTTTAAAACATGTTTCAGGTAACCCAATGTGAAAGCCAATTAGTAAAAAGCCAGCTGGAGAGCACTGAAGGCTTGGGGATAATCTGGCTATAAAAGTTACCTAATAAACGATGTTTTAAATTCAATAAAATAGGGTTTGTCCCTATAATGTATTGTAATAAGAAACTTGGGTTTTGCCCATGTTATTATTAATATAAAAGAATGTGGTTTTACTCTAATAAACATTTCCCAACTACGGTCCTGATGTAAATTCCGCTGCGAGATTAAAAAAAGATTAAACAAACTGATACCATCGAACTCTGTGATCGCGTCTGCCCGTTCCCTGGGATCAGGGATCGGGGGTTGCGACACCTATAGCCCGAAAGAACCGTGGTGAGCAACAAAAGTCCACAGACCTTCTAATTGACGCCAATAAGTAAATTCTCATTTTGCTTTAGGACCCCATAGTAATAACAAATATTGTTTTTTTTGTTATTATGTTTCCATCTTTTTTATTATTATTATTATTATTATTATTATTATTATTATTATTATTATTATTATTATTATTATTATTATTATTATAGTTATAGGCTTTCATTTACCATTTAATTAAAGACCGGCATGCCCCCCCCCCCCCCCCCCCCCCCCTCCCTCATAGTGTGAATATAATTGACTAGTTAGAAGTATACTAATAAAAAGAACCCGCACTACGTGGTGGCAGAAACTCCGTTAGTATCGGCTGAGGAAATCCAAGTGAAAAGGTCTTACTTTATTTTCTTTAAATTTTTCTCTATCATAGTGATTCTAATATAATGGTGTTTTTGTTGTTTCCTCTATTATTTTCTTTATATTTAGAGAGAAAGAATTAGAGAGTTATTGTAAGCGCATTCACATTGAAGTCTTCATCTCCTTCTATATAAAAACACACATTTCTCTAAATTTTGTTAATTTTTTTAAAACATCTCAAATTCAACTCTCTTTCTCTATCTATTTCTTATTTACAAACAATTATTTTATTATTTTTTCTTTTTCGTACACACTCACAATACAAATATAGAGAGTTAAATATAAACCTTTAAATATAAAAATGTACTTTATTTTCTATATATTTTTCTCTATTATTTGAGATTCCAGTTTGGTGATATTTTGTTGTTTTCTCTATTATTTTCTCTATATTATAAAATTTATACGGAGGCTCTCTTTTTTTTTTTTGAACGGCAAAAGTCAATTTCATAAAAAAACCATTCTAGCAAGGAGCTAGAAATGGCAGAATTATACAAATCCACCAAAATACACCAAGACATTTACTACATAATGAGAACAGATTACAATTTAAAACTGCACCAATTCTCCCAATCAAGATCTTTCATCTTCGCCCTGTTTTTCACCCAAAGATACGCCATCGCCTTGATGTCATCGATAAGCTTTCCAACGCACACTGGTTTGGCGGAGAAAATCAAGTTGTTTCGTGCTCGCCAAATACCCCAGCAAGTCGTAAGTATGATTGCATGCACCACTTGAGCCTTGCTTCTGTCTAGATTGGCATGTTTATGGTATTCAAGAAGGTCGCGAACCGAGAAAGCGATGATATCCGGGATATTACACCAATTCGCCACCCACTGCCAAACTCGAGTTGTTGTATAACATGCGGTTAAGAGATGGTCCATTGACTCATCTCCATCCCCACAGAGACGACATATGACGGAACCAAAATTGATATTTCTCTTCGATAGAGCCGTTAGTGTAGGTAGTCGTTCCATCTCCGCCCGCCACCCAAAAATGTTGACCTTCATAGGTAGCCATTTGCTCCACTCCATAATGTAATTATTAGATGATTCTGTGGCGTTCAGACCCTTTTTAATAGACTTAACTGTGAAGGAGCCTTCTGATTCAAGGCCCCATGACCACTTATCACTTACTTCTAAAGGAACGAAATCATTAAGCAAACCGAGACAAAGTTCCAATTCCCTTTTTTCCTGCTGTTCATCAGGGTCATGCGACCACCTCCAATGCCAAGTAATAACCCCATTTTGTTTAGAATAGCAGTCAAAAACCGTGCAATCTTTGACCACTTCCAGGTCGAACAACATAGGGCAGAGATCTTTTAATGGTGACTCAGAGACCCAACAATCGAGCCAGAAACGAGTTGCTTTTCCATTCCCAGTTACACTTCTAATTTGCCGAGATAGTCGAATTCCGAGGCTTTCAAGTTCTAGACCTGAATTCACAATGGTGTGCCACGTGCCTGGGGCTGAAGCTTTGAATGGGAGGTAACCGTGGTACCTTTGATTGATGTGTATAGCTGTGATTACTCTGAACCATAAACCGTCGCTTTCAGTTTTTGATTTCCACCACCACTTCGCCAAGAGTGCTAGATTAGTGTTTTTTAACGATCCAAGGGTAAGGGCATGAAAAGAGTAAGGGCGTGTGGTGGGGTTAGAAGTGGCAGCGTAGTGTAATTATCAATGACAAGTGGGGGTCAACTTATATCATTATTGTTATTATGAATTACGAATAATAATAAAGGAAACAATAATACTGTGCCGGGTTTCACCTAGCCAAACTTGTTGCCTGCCCATGGAACACTCCCTACCCGTACCCACGCTCCCATGACGTCACTCATTCAAAATCCTTTTTCCTAATTATTACTTTTTTCTAATTTTCTTTTTTATTTACTTTCAACAAAATGGATAAAAGTTGGTAATTACACATCGTTAAAGGATCTTCATCCCAACTAAACGTATGCTAATCTTCTCTTTTTTAATTGACGGCGTTTTGTCTGAGCGCCCATTCGTCTGGTAGAAAAAAAGCCGTGAGTTCCTGGGTTGCAACCTATCGGGAGAAAAACGGACAATATATTGGCACAGTTTGCTTGGGATGTTACACCCTGATTTCAAAAACCTCTGATTTACATGGATTAACTTTAAGACATGAGGCTATAGAAAACACCTCAAAATTCTTTTCATATTAAGATTGTTCATTAAGTTCTATTCCAAAAAAAAAAAATAAAAAAAAATCTATCATCTACGTAAAATAAAGATGAAAATTTTGGTCCTCTCTCTACGATTTTAATCCCGTGATTAAAATTTGTATCACAAGCTGATTAAAACACCCCATGTAACGCCTCCTTTCCCATTATGAATAAAGTGGAGACAACGGGCCACCTTGCCTAACCCCTCTTTGAACTCTATATTCCTCGGATGGGGTACAGTCTGTAATAATCGAAGAATAGCTGGAGTTGAGACATTCTCAAATCCACTTCTCCGCAAGATGGGACAATCCTTTCGTGCCATTACATTATCAAAAATGCCCCAGTTTAGAGTATCACATGTTTTTTTTCTTTTCAAAATCGACCTTCAAGAACATCGTGCTTCTTTTAGCATATTTTAGGAAAATATGCTCCTCATTTAGAATCAACGGACCATCAATAACGCTTCTCCATGTCACAAACACCGTTTGAACATTACTAATCATAGATCGTATCGCTTTTCTCTAACATGTTTGCTAACACTTTGAAATCACTTTGCAAATTGCCAGTTAGATTAATTGGACGATAATCATCGAGAGATAACATGTTATTTGTCTTGGGAATCAAAGTAATGAACAATGAATTCACACCTTTACTAATCTTCATGAAGCAAAATAACTCTTTCACAATCTTCTAGGAATCCAACGCGAACAAGTCCCAATAAGAAATATAAAATTACACATCATATATATATATATATATATATATAGAGAGAGAGAGAGAGTAAATGTCAATTTACGTCCCTGAGGTTTACACCAAAATGCGGGAACAACCCTTATTTGAAAAAACTCAACAATCAAGTCCTTGTGGTTGTCGATTGCATTCAATAACGTCTGTGCTTATATTTTCCAATTATTATCCATTTATTTAATTAAGAGTTAAATGCCATTTTAGTCCCTGTGGTTTGGGTCATTTTGCCAGTTTAGTCCAAATGTTTCATTTTTAACCTGTGGGTCCAAAAAGGTTTCACTGTTGCCATTTTAGTCCACTGGGTTAACCTTATCCATTTTTTCTGTTAACCAGAAGAGCAATTCGGTCATTTTATATGTAATTCTGTTAACTAGAAAGGCAATTCGGCCATACAAAATGACCGAACCGCCCTTCTCGTTAACAGAAATAATGGATGAAGTTAACCCAGTGGACTAAAATGGCAACAGTGAAACCTTTTTGGACCCACAGGTTAAAAATGAAACATTTGGACTAAACTGGCAAAATGACCCAAACCACAGAGACTAAAATGGCATTTAACTCTTTAATTAATAAATTAAAGGGCAAAATGGTAAATTCACCTAAAAATCAGACCGCCATTCCATATTAATCCCCAAGCTTCTTTTAGAAGCTCATTTTCAATCCCCCACCCTTCTTCCACACTTGTTACCTTACCGGAGAAAAAATTTCGTCCAAGAACAACGCGATTCCGACAATGATGAGGCAATACTC
The DNA here is from genome assembly GCA_030545235.1 of Helianthus tuberosus. Classification (NCBI taxonomy): domain Eukaryota; kingdom Viridiplantae; phylum Streptophyta; class Magnoliopsida; order Asterales; family Asteraceae; genus Helianthus; species Helianthus tuberosus. The sequence continues at coordinate 30,828,634 of CM060422.1, forward strand.
GGTGATCTTGTTTACACTCCACGTGATCGTTACGTCATTTGTCTTAATTTTGAATTTAATCTATGATTTCGATATGCGTGCCCGTCGTATAATCTGAAATGTGGGTTGGTTTTATTCGAATTTCAGTCGGAATTTGTGTGCAGGTCACACGACAACTCATTAGGATCCAATATCGGGTCCTTTTGAGGGGTGAAAGAGGGTTTAGGATTGAGCTTTGTTTTAGCCGCCGACCATGAATCCGATGGTGGTTGGTTGGCTGTACATATTATATATGTAACTATTAGGATAACTATAAGGGTTAATTTTTTAGTGATCCTGATCATTTTTTGGTTTTTGGTGTTTATGATCAGTGAAGAAACACTAGAATAATCGATCGGAATCAATTATCTAGGGGGTTTGAATCCGCATAAAAAGGTGGGTTTCCTCTCGTTTGATTCGATTACAATTGATCTCCTTCTCCGATAACTCTGCAAAAAAGAAGCACCGTCAGCCTCGCCAAGGGGAAAAAGGGGTTCTCTCCTTGACCCGACTCCGGTGTGAGAATAAGTATGGGTTATGAAGAAGAAGATGTATTTGAGAAGTGTGTGTGACTTGAATTTCATACCTGAACGGTTCTTGTATTTATAACCGGGAGTCTTTGGGCTGGAAAACCTGTTAGTAAAAAGTTGACGGAAGATGCTAACCCCGTAAGCGGTTACATTTCCTTCCGTCAAGCTTCTTGATCCGACGTGAGTGCACACGGATCGTGGCTTGGATCGATGGCTGGGGATTTGCCACGTGTAAAGTGATCAAGTGGAGATTACTCCCCGATTACATGCTATCGTTGTGATTTCAGGGAGACCTGAGGTGGCGACACGTGTCCAGACGGTTATAACCGTCTTAGTGGTGCACGATTGAATCCCTTCTAGAAGATTACTGCTGTAATCTGTTGTTACTCCTTATTGTGTGGAATCAGCTGAATAAATAAATCCCAAGTCTGGGTAAATAATATCCAAGTCTGGTTGTTTCTAGAAAGCGCAAGGACTTATGATTTCCTTTTGGCGCGCGAGTGTTGACTGCTGCTTGTTTCTTAAGCTTTTCTTTTGTAAGACCAGTGCGCGGCCGCGCAAGGTTAAAAGGCTGAACAGCAAGGTTGTGGTATGGTCCTAAGTACTTATTATGAGGTTTTTGGGACCTTACCCCTTCAAGTCCCCCCAGTCTAGTGTTGTACTTATGCAAATAAGTGGAGCACTGGACTTATGAGAGGGAAATGCTTTTTGGCGCGAAAAAATAAGGAAAACTTCCGGAAGAAGATTTATTTTGTTCATTGTAAAGATTTTTGAAAATCCTTGACTTTAAATGAGAATGGTACAGTAAAACTGAGTGACAGGCTGTCACTGTCAGTTGTTCTTTACTGTCCGTGTTTTGCACGCGCGCGTGTAGGCGCGTTTGTGTTGGTTTTCACTCGCTCTGCTGCTTGGAGAACTGTGATATCCGAAAAAGGTATTGTGGCGGTTACCGATGCTATTTATTGCGGTGAGTATATAACGTTTGAGTTGCCCCCTTTCTGTGTAATCATTGTTTCGTTGAAAACTTCTCCTGTTCCTTTCTTTTAAGAAAAAGTTTATCATTTCTTATTCTTATGTCAACCGGAGAACACCAAGAAGACCTTTCTGAAGAAATGTCGACTGAACTTCCACCGTTAAAGTGGCCTAGAGCGACCTTCGATGGTTTGGTTCGGAATCTCAGATTTCCGGAGAACTGGGGTGCTCTGTACCCTGAAGAGGGGCAGACTGCAGCAGATGCTCCGGCTGGGTATATTACCCTTTTTTGGGATTTTTTCTGTGAAGGCAACTTTCGTTTGCCTGTAACCAGATTTTTCCTTGAAATCCTTGAGTATTACAAATTACATATTTCTCAATTGCACCCTATTGGCATGGTTAGGGTTTGACATTTCGAGTTTGTGTGTCGATCGATGCATATCGAGCCGACAATCCCTCGATTTAGGGTTTTTTTACCAAATGCATTGTATACAAGGGTTTTATTCTTTTGTTCAGAGAGCATCTGCAAAGAAGATTTTGCAACATCCTCCGAAGTCCTTCCATGACTGGAAGCAAAAAATTTTCTTTATCAAGGCCGGAGTGATTCCGGTGAGGATGGTTTTAAGGGGAAAATAGGATGTTCCTGTCGAAACAATTCAGACCCCTGTTGACGAAAACTGGTATCATGATCTGAAAGACGTTCCCAACATCGCTTTACCGGAGAAAGCCCTTGTTGGTGCCAGTATGAGCCTGAATTGGAAGATGGATCGTGATAATAAACCAGTGTATACGGAGGAAGGTCATGGTAAGTTTGGGGTTTTTCTCCCCCCCTTCCCCCTTTTTTTTTTCTTCTTTTTTTTTTTTTTTTTTTTTGAACTTGCCTTTCTTCTCTTGTAGTTGTTTCGCTATATGTTGTTGCGTTCAAGAGAGAAGGTGGAAGAATGGGTACCATTAAGAAGAAACCTGATGAGGAGCTTTGGTATACCGGATTGTGAGAAATTTTGTTCTTCCGCGGGATGTGGATCTGTCTGTTCAACCTACTGCTGGCGCTGGTAAGCTATGTGCTTATTGATTTACTGGTTGCTTTTTATGTTGCGCTTCTGAGTAAATTATCCTTTGCGCTTTCGCAGGTGAGTTGTCAAACTTGGGCATAGGCCCTGAAAAGAAGAAACGCACGACGACTTCTACTTCTGCGCCGAAGAAGAATGAAGCTGATAAAGCTCAATCTTTGAAGACAAAAAATGTTGGAGGAGAGAAGAAAGGTATGCGCCATTCTTCTGAATCCTGGTGTGATTATGTGGTGGTTTCTGACTCTCTGGAGGGTCTTACGCCTGCAGTTACTGTTAGGAGGCCAAAACCTGAACCGAGAGATGCTGCTGATACCCCTCCATCCAACCCGAATGATCCCATTGACTTGGAATCTAGTCCTGAACACTTGGTGCACAGGAAGGCCGGTAAAAGAAAACAAGCTGATACTGATGTTGAGGGTCAGCCCTCCAAGAAGATCCAAAGGAAGAAAATTACCAGGAGGGGCAATCTAGATGCTTTTATTTCGGAATATGCTCCTGGTAAGTGTTGTCTTTACTTCTTTTCTTTATGCGCATTCTACATCTTTACAGACTTTGTTGTTTTTTCAGAGGTTCCTGTTTCTCCTATGGCCACAGAGCCACAGCCTGTGGTTAATGAAGAACTCCCACTTTCTCCTCCGCGTGCTCCTGTTGTTGATCAGTTGAAGACTACGGAGGCTCCTGAAGGTGATGTGGGGAAGACTGTTGAGGCTGATAAGCCTGTTGATGTTACTGTAGAGGTTGAAAAGGTTATTGACCCAGAGGTTGTGGATGGTGCTGATAGACCACGAACCTCTGAAACTGTTGCTCAAGACCTGGGGAAAGAACAAACTGCTGAAAAAAATCCCTATTCCAACTTCTTCTCCTAAACCTTTTGATGTTATGCCCGAGCGTGTTAAGAAGGTTTTTGCTGAGGAGTAAAGCTCATTTGCTGGTGTTGATAAAAATTCTCCAATCCGCCCAGAGGAAACCCTGGGGGATTACTATTACAGGACTTACTCAGAAAAAGATGCTTCTGAGCTTCATGCCCCTGTTTGGAATTTGAAGAAAGGTGACACTTTCTCGGATTGGCATGTGTGCCAAGATTGGTTGCAGGGGATATTTCCGCCTGGAGAGATCAAGTTTCAAGAAAGCCGGTCTTATGAACAAACTTATCAATCTTATCTTAAAGAGACTGCTTCTCATGCTTCTACCACTCATCGCATAGTGCGTGAGTGGTATAGTATGCATAAAGATTGGGAAACTTTTAGGGTATCCCAGAAGAAGTTTGCTAGTGATGAGAAGCGTTTAGCTCAACTAAAAGCTAAATTGGAAACTGATCAAGCCAAGTTTGAGGCTGATCTTAAAACCGAGGAGTGGTCTGCTGCAGGTTGGAAGAGGAAAGCGGAAGCTGAAGCTGCCCTCCTTTCTGAAGAACGCAAAAACTGGAAGAGAATCTGCGAGAAAGATAATGCTGAGAAGGTAAATCTTCGCAATATCATCAATAATCTCAAGGCTGAGATTGAAAAACTGAAGAGACAGGATGCGGAGATAGAAAAGTTAAAAAAGGAGAAAGCTGATGCAGAAGCTGCTCTGGAAGAAGCGTGTTCTCATAGGGAGCGCAGTGAGCAACGAGAGGTACAAGCTTGCGCCACTCTTGCTCTTAGAGGTAAAGAGTTAGAAGAACTTACTGCTTTGCTTTCTGATCAGAAAAAACTTAAAAAGGACATGGAACTTGCGCATTCTGAAAAGGCTGAAACTTCCCGCCGTTTGACTGAGACCGAAGAAAAATTGAAAAATTCTAAACGGCGCGAGCCACAGCGGAAAGTGAGCTTGAACCTTTAAAGAGTGATATGGCGTGGCTGAAAGACCGTGGAATTGCTTGTGTATGTTGCTTGCTCATATTATGTTGTGGAACTGTTTATGCGCTTTCTTGTTATTTACCCTTTCCTCCTTTTACAGGTTGCTGAATCAGTGTTAAACTCTGAGGAGTTGGATAAAACCGTTGCGCAGTTAGTTGTTGCTGCGCGTAAAGATGGATACGCCCAAGGATATGCTGAGTGTTCTCATCATGTGAATAGCGCTTTGAAGGTTGATTGGGGTACTAGCAAATCTGCAACTTATGGCGTGAATACTGGTGCTGCGCTTGCTGTTTTAAAGACAGAATTCAACAACTTGCAACTTCCAGTTATGGATCTGATAAATGTTGCGCTGCAATCTGATGATCACGTAGCGCAACTAAAGGAAATCTTTCCGGATGAGGGTGAAGATTTGGCGTAGGTTGAAAATTGTAAGGACCGTTTATTCGTCTTTATAAAATAACAACCTTACTGATTAAAAGACTTTATATTTAGCATCATTCATAAAAGCTTTTTAAAAAAATTTGGGCATGACCCGTCCATAAGACGAGCATACCCCTATTAAGTTTATAATCAAAACTAAATACAACACTACGATTTGTTCGACGGCATACTACTAAAACCAAAACAACAAGCTTTGAAAAGTATGACTACTAACAAAGTTATGCAAAATAAACAAGTGTTTGACACAAAACATTAAAGCAAACTAGCGGAAGCAATTGGCATATCATATCAAGAACACGTGCTCGCTCCAATTCTCCAAGTTGCCTAAGATGAGGATTTACCTACATTCACAACAAACTTTAAAAAGTTAATCATAATACTTGATTCGCTTACATCAACATCAATATAGTTCCATTCGTTTATACTCTTTCATTTCTCTTACGGTTACGATTACCCAACTAGATGGATTGGTATATACTCTCATAATGAGATGCAATGATACGCTTACAACCCGGTAACATCGGGTTGATTGCTTTCAACATAAATCATTCGTTCTATCCGTTAAACGGATTGAACTTCATACATTCCTTATTGCATTCATGACCACCTGTTCTAAACGGATGGTACCTTATTCTTACTCGACTTGTTCGATTTGAACCGGTCGACTTGCATAATTTATCATAACCTTCGTTAGCATAATCAAACCCACAAGGAGTTTATTATTCATTTACTAATCACCATATTCATTATAACTAGGATTGTTCATCATAATTATTAACAAACTTTAGTAAGGTTTTGTATGCAACGGAACATACCTCGGTCTTGCGTGCCTTCCGTTTTCCTAGTGCTCGTACCTTCTTCCTTCACGCCTACATTACAACATTCATACATTCATTTAGCCCATCTACTTCATTCTACCATTTTCCATGTTACACATAAATTCATCTCTTAAGCATTTCATCAAACACTTGGTAGACATCATAATTAAGGTATAAGGTACAAGTCTTTAAAGCATATCTTACTAGTTCATCATCACCCAACATTCACATCTACTCTATTTTGCATAATTATTTCCTCCTACATCAATTTATCTTTCATTCAAGCATTACAAACTAGATCATATATCAAGATAACATACAATCACAATCATTATGATCCTCCTAATCATACACAATTTCACAAAGTGGGTTTTCACTATAATCTTTCATGCAACCTAAAATCAAACATGATTCTTGTTCTAGGAAGTAATTCTAACTCAGATTTCCCATATTTGATACAAGAAATCGAGATTGGGTTCAACCCCTCATTCTACAAATCATATTTTTAGAAAATTAAACTTACCACTTCACTATGAATGCATTGATAATCGAAATTCTTGAGACATGCAATCGATTTGGCTTGAATCTCTTGATCAATTTAGGGAATTAGCAAGAGCAAGGGTTTTCACCTTGCTCCTTTCTGTTCGATCGATCCCAGACACACTCACTGTGTTTGGGTTTTAATTTGTTTTTAATAACTTTAAGTTTAGTCACTTTTGCACTTTACCCCCTACACTTAGTTGCTATTTACAACTCTAATCTTTAAACCACATTTAACTATCATTTTGCCATAAATCCTTAATCATATTAAGTTTATTATTTATCCTCACTTATCTTTATTGTGTTTTCATTTTTGGGGCGTTACAAAAATGTATTGAACACTTTCCTTGTAATATTTGGGATGTATATCCCATTTTTTGTTGGTGCGCTGTTGCGCAAGCAACTAAAACACTGTCGTGTTTGATAGTTTTAAGGCGTATTTGTACGCTGAGAATGATATGATGTTTCTATTTGTTTGTTTGATGACTTTACAATTTTTTGCATGGGCACAATTACTTTTATTAGGTAAGGCAAATGAAGTTGATATAAAGCTCATGTGTGAACGTATAGTCTTGTGTGATATGATCACTGACTGTTCATGAGATTTGGTTTTGTGTTTACCATAATGTTTTTGCGCTTACCAAAAGAAATTGCATGCACTTTGTAAGAAACACAAGAATAATAGAAACTTTGCTTTTTTATTTAGGGATAGGGCACAGAGGCCATTACAAAGTTTGCTAAAATAATTATATGAAACTTAACTTACTCTCTAACTTTTCCGCTTCGTTTGATAGATCATGTTTTTCCGCGGGAAATTCATAGAGTTGTCTTTTAAGTTTTCGCCCTTTTGCTTGGGCCCTCCTCGCCCCGAGTTATCTGCTTTATTTCTTTGCGCACATTTTGGAGAAAATGTGTGAGCTCGCCGCTTTTGAGGGCTTTCTCTATTTCTGTACGTAAAGAAATGCAGTTGTTAGTGGTATGCCCGTTGTCTTTGTGATACTCGCAGTATTGGGCAGGGTCTTGTCCACGCTTATTTTTCATAGGGATCGGATGTTTGAATTGATAGTCTTCAGTACTCAAAACTTCCGCCGGGGTCTTAGTTAGGGGAGTCCACTGCCTCTCCCTATTCTCCATTTTGGTCTCCCTCTGTGCGGTGAGTTTGTTGATCGTTGCTCGAGCATCTTCAGACGAGCCAGAATCACGCCATGGCTTCTTAAACTTCCTCCCACCAGTGGAGCCTAAGTCCGCGGGTCTGTTATGTGGTGGTGGCGGCCTATTTGTGGTAAGGTTCTTTTCAGTTTGAGCATAAACTTTTGCTGCTGCCATTACCTTCTCCCAGCTTTTTAGGAGACCTTCTATACCGGATAAGACCTTAATCATGTCATCGCACCTAACCGCGTATTTGAATTGAGCGCGGATTAGTTGCTCATGAACTCCGCCAATCTCCAATACCTCTTTATTGTATCTGGTGATGAAATCCTCCAGATTTTCGTCATCATGGCGCCAAATGTTCATGACGTCAGATGTGTCGCGAATGGAACGCCGTTGTTGGCTAAAATGCATCAGAAATTTTTCGCGCATATCTTTCCACGATGTGATCTGTCCGATTGGCAGGTTATCGAACCAGATTCTCGCTGCGCCGGTTAGGGTCTGTACGAACAGATGGCACCATAACGGGAGGGTCCAGCCCCCAACCAGACCTGCGCTGGTAAACACTCTCAGGTGGTCATCGGGGTCTGACAGCCCGTTAAATTTACCCACGTTGGATGGTAGTTTAGCTTTCTCAAGCGGAGCCAAAGCTATTTCCATGATGAATTTTGAATTTTCCGCTGCTTCCGCAGGGCGGTAAATCAAATCATAGTTGTGTTCTGCCTCAGGGTTATAAACCGCACGAGGCCTGCATTTGTTGTAATTTGGCTTCAATCGATTGAACACACTGGTATTTGCACTTAAACAGTATGTTGGATCAGATTCATCGGTGTGGGTGTTCTGTTGGGAACCCAACCTGGTATGAACCGATTGTCTTCGGTGAGGGTGTGGTTCATCATGATATTCTCTCTGGTGACTTCCTGACTGAGTGTACTCACGTTTTGATGTGGATCTGGCATAAACCTCTGTATTTTCGTAAGATGTATCTTCCCGTTGGGAAGCATGAGCACGAGATCCTGGTCTCCGTGATTGAGTCAGGGGAGCAGTTTGTGCACACAGCTGTGTGTATACTGCATTTAGTGCCCCTTGAGACCTGACGTACTAGGAAATTGGAGTTTCTCCTTGTGGCAAAATTGAATGAGCAGGGTTTGCTGGTAACATTCCTTGAGTAACAGGGTCGTTTGCTCGATTGGATTGAACCTCGTTGTCATCCGAGGCATCCTCTGGGATTCCTTCTACTTGAAAGTTGTTTCCGACGGTCGGCCGAGGGCCGGTTTGCCGATGTTATGACGTTTCCTCCATATGCAAAAGGACACGACGAAATGAATCGAAAAACAAGAGAGAAACGGATGAAACAGAGAAAAAACGGTGGGCGCCAATGAATAAACACTAGAATAATCGATCGGAATCAATTATCTAGGGGGTTTGAATCCGCATAAAAAGGTGGGTTTCCTCTCGTTTGATTCGATTACAATTGATCTCCTTCTCCGATAACTCTGCAAAAAAGAAGCACCGTCAGCCTCGCCAAGGGGAAAAAGGGGTTCTCTCCTTAACCCGACTCCAGTGTGAGAATAAGTATGGGTTATGAAGAAGAAGATGTATTTGAGAAGTGTGTGTGACTTGAATTTCATACCTGAACGGTTCTTGTATTTATAACCGGGAGTCTTTGGGCGGGAAAACCTGTTAGTAAAAAGTTGACGGAAGATGCTAACCCCGTAAGCGGTTACATTTCCTTCCGTCAAGCTTCTTGATCCGACGTGAGTGGACACGGATCGTGGCTTGGATCGATGGCTGGGGATTTGCCACGTGTAAAGTGATCAAGTGGAGATTACTCCTCGATTACATGCTATCGTTGTGATTTCAGGGAGACCTGAGGTGGCGACACGTGTCCAGACAGTTATAACCGTCTTAGTGGTGCACGATTGAATCCCTTCTAGAAGATTACTGCTGTAATCTGTTGTGACTCCTTATTGTGTGGAATCAGCTGAATAAATAAATCCCAAGTCTGGGTAAATAATATCCAAGTCTGGTTGTTTCTAGAAAGCGCAAGGACTTATGATTTCCTTTTGGCGCGCGAGTGTTGACTGCTGCTTGTTTCTTAAGCTTTTCTTTTGTAAGACCAGTGCGCGGCCGCGCAAGGTTAAAAGGCTGAACAACAAGGTTGTGGTATGGTCCTATGTACTTATTATGAGGTTTTTGGGACCTTACCCCTTCAATCAGGGTTTACCCTTCTTTTGTATGACTATTAACTTAAACTTAAACTGTTATGTTCATTGTGTTATGTTTCAGCTGTTGGTGTTTGAACAGATTAGCATTAGGTTCAGTTGTTGTTTGAACAGATTATACGTTGTGCATTAGCTTCAGGTTCATTTTGAGTTGTTGTTTGAACAAATTATAGGTTGTGCATATGTTTCAGTTTCAGTTAGATTCACTTGTATTTTGAGTTGTTGTTTGAAAAGATTATAGGTTGTGCATAAGTTTCAGTTGGATTCACTTGCATTCAGTTCAGATTGTAAGTTGAACAAGTATCATAAGCTTGCTGCAATCAGATTGTTGCATTCACTTGTTGCATTCAGATTGTAAGTTCAACTTGTTGCATTCACTTGCATTCAGTTCAGATTAAGTGATACCCAATATATATATTAATTCACAAATTTATATATTTCTTGTTTAATTTTTCCTTAAAATGAGATGGTAGAAATAATTAATTTCAATATTTTGCTTTGTTGCATCTCAATCACATCTCAAATCTTTTTACGTCGGCGTGTGAACAAACATAGTCACTCATCAGGTACTCAAGATTGACTCGTTAAAAGTTCGAATCAAACAAAGCTTTAAACAAGTTGGAGCTTAGACAAAAGTTTCTTTAGTAAACGAGCCCGAGTTCCGTATATCAAGTGTGGCTAGACTCACGTGCCTAAGGAGTTTATTTTATGTAAATTTTTCACCTTTTATTTTATCTAATAAAGATATACTAAAAATAACTTTATGTATAATTATGATAATAAGGAAAATGTCACAGAATAGTAACCAATTTTTAAAAATGTTCTAATTAAGTCACTCGTATCGTTTTTGTCCCAATTACATAACTTAACATTCAAATCTAGTCATGTCCTTTTTTCTATGTGTCAAGAAAAAAATGAAGCATAAGATGTTGAGGTCGGATTATTTTAATATATGAAATTATATTTAATAAAAATAAAAACTCTTTGATTACATTAAAAATTAAAAAAACAAGTTACAATCCACGCCATCACTCGAAGTTAACATCAAATAAAAGGGAAACAAGAAACAAAAATCCACATCACCATAGTTACTTATGAAATGGATGAAAAAACCCTTAATTTTAATGAAAAATGAATGTCGAGTGACCTGATTGGAACGCTTTTAAAACTTGAGTGACCTGATTTGAACACTTTTAAAACTCGAGTGACTTAATTGGAACACTTTTAAAACTTAATTATTATTCTACAAAGTTACCCCTAATAAATTTATAATAACTAGATAATTATATACGTATATAAGAAAGATAATTACATAATCAGCAAGCGTGGGAGTTGGCTACAAAGTCCATTTTTCCTACAAAGTGTACAAAGTCATAAAACACCACAATTTCAACCATAAAACACACTCAAAACCCACAATTAACAAAGTGAATATTACTAAAACACCATATTTATGGGTTTTGTGTTGCGATCTGAATGATAAGGCTTTGATTATTGAATGACTAAGATTAGTGTGTTTTATATTGATTATCATGTTGTGTTTTATATTTATAGTTCTATGATGGTGTGTTTGAAGTTTTTATGGATTGATAGGGTTTGGATGTTGTGTTTTAGTGATATTCACTCTGTTATTTGTGGGTTTTGAGTGTGTTTTATGGCTGAAATTGTGGTGTTTTATGACTTCGTAGGAAAAATAGACTTTGTAGCCGAACCCCACCCCAATCAACAAAATATAAAACAAGTTAAGCCAAACTCGAGCTTGAATTTTTTTTTAACAAGCTGACATCAAGCTTTGTGTACAGTGCTAGAGCTCGGCCCGCTTACAACGCAACTATATGTTTTATCCTCATTAATCAATATTAAGAATTTTGGTAAATTATTAAATAATTAATAAATTATATTTTACAAATAATCTACTTTTATGTTTATTTGTGAATGAAATCGGTCTAAAAAGTAAATTATTTTTAGCCGAATTATTCGATATAAAGTTACAGCGATTCAATGCTTCATATGTCACGCATGTAGACGGTTTTAGTTTGATATTATCCATTTGCATTTTATATTACCTGATAAATTAAATACATTGTTATAAAATTATGTATCACGTCGTAACATAAGAGGATCATTTAAACATATCAGATTTAATGTATAGAATTGCGAGAATCGTATAAATGCTTATACTTGTTGTATACATAAAGTGAAAGTGTACTAATTTTAACGTTATTTTACTAATTTCATGAAAATAATGTTAAAAGAGGGGGATGGTAACCAATCATGCATCATGTGGTGGCGATTATAGCCGAAAGACAAGGGAGTACAAGCACTAATTGGCCTTTGTCTTAATTGCCGAGTATTGTGTGCCTTATTAAATAATTAATGAATTATATTTAACAAATAATCTACTTTTATGTTTATTTGTGAATGAAATCGGTCTAAAAAGTAAATTATTTTTAGCCGAATTATTCGATATAAAGTTACAGCGATTCAATGCTTCCTATGTCACGCATGTAGACGGTTTTAGTTTGATATTATCCATTTGCATTTTATATTACCTGATAAATTAAATACATTGTTATAAAATTATGTATCACGTCGTAACATAAGAGGATCATTTAAACATATCAGATTTAATGTATAGAATTGCGAGAATCGCATAAATGCTTATACTTGTTGTATACATAAAGTGAAAGTGTACTAATTTTAACGTTATTTTACTAATTTCGTGAAAATAATGTTAAAAGAGGGGGATGGTAACCAATCATGCATCATGTGGTGGCGATGATAGCCGAAAGACAAGGGAGTACAAGCACTAATTGGCCTTTGTCTTAATCGCCGAGTATTGTGTGCCTTATTAAATAATTAATGAATTATATTTAACAAATAATCTACTTTTATGTTTATTTGTGAATGAAATCGGTCTAAAAAGTAAATTATTTTTAGCCGAATTATTCGATATAAAGTTACAGCGATTCAATGCTTCATATGTCACGCATGTAGACAGTTTTAGTTTGATATTATCCATTTGCATTTTATATTACCTGATAAATTAAATACATTGTTATAAAATTATGTATCACGTCGTAACATAAGAGGATCATTTAAACATATCAGATTTAATGTATAGAATTGCGAGAATCGTATAAATGCTTATACTTGTTGTATACATAAAGTGAAAGTGTACTAATTTTAACGTTATTTTATTAATTTCGTGAAAATAATGGTAAAAGAGGGGATGGTTAATTATGCATCATGTGGTGGCGTTGATAGCCGAAAGACAAGGGAGTAGATGCACTAATTGTCCTTTGTCTTAATTGCCGAGTGTTGTGTGCCTTATTCCAAGGCTTGATACAAAACTACCATCGAGCCGGGGGTCTCACTAGAAGCAACCTCTCTATTCCTACGGGGTAGAGGTAAGGATGTGTACATTTTACCCTCCTCGGACCCTACCTACATTAGCTTTGCTATTAGTGGAATTTACTGAGTATGATGATAATGACGACTTGTTGGTTACATAAAGATAGTTATTTGTATAACGTTTCACTTTCTCGCTTTCACTTTATATGATATACATAGTAACATAAGTGATTAAATATTTTTTAACAATAAATTTTAAACCTAAATACCAAATCGGTCTAGAAAGCAAAATATTTTCAGCCGGATTATTCGGTATAAAGTTAGGCTGGAGGGTGTGGGGGCGCCACCCTCGCTAGTTAGGCATCTATAGCACCCCCCGGCGCTATAACACCACACCCCAGGCGCCATAGAGGGGCGCCATTGAACTCTCGCCATGGTGATAACGAGCAACTAGCGCGTGGATCGAGGAGAGTTATTGCATTTGACCATACCCACTGAATTAAGGAGGGGCGCTATAGGGCTCCATCCACACCCTCCAAATTAAAGGGGGGCTTGATAAAGCACCCAAGCTGACGTGTCTCCTACGTGACGCTTAGGTGGACTTGATAAAGCCCCATGGGGCTCCAACCACACTCTATAGCCTTATAGCGACTCAGTGCTTCATATATCACGCCTGTAGACGACTTTAGTTTGATATTATCAACTTGTATTTTTAATTACCTGATAAATTATCTTGTGATAAAATCATGTACGACACATTAACATAAGAGGATCATCTAAAACATAACAATTTTTAGGTTTAGAATTACGAGAATTGTATAAATACTTTTAGTATACATAAAGATAATTATCTGCATAACGTGTCACTTTCTCGCTTTGCTTTATACAATAATCACAATTCAAAAGTGATTATGTATTTTTTAACATCAAATTTTTATACCTAAATACCAACTAATCTTACACTTATGAATGAAATCGGTCTAAAAATCAAATTATTTTTAGCCGAATTATTCGGTATAAAGTTATAGTGATTCAATGCTTCATATATCACGCGTTTAGAGACGGATTTAAATTGATCTTATCCACTTGCATTTTAAATTACCTAATAAATTAAATATTTTGTTATAAAATCATTTATCACACTGCAACTTAAGAGGAGCATTTAAAAGAAAACAAATCTTAGATATAAAATTACGAGAATCGTATAAATACTTATACTTGATGTATTCATAAAAATAGTTATCTATACGCACAGGGATGGTAAAAATACTCGAGCCCAACGGCTATACCAGAAACCCGAAGCATTTGGGACGGGTATACCTGATACCCGATGGGTATTGGGCCGGGTATGGAAAAAAATATTTTACGGGTATGGGACGGGCATAAGATTAGATGATAGCCAGCCTGATTATCTGAAACTATTTACCCGTTTCCCCGGAATATATACCCGAACACTTTTACTGTTTTATATTTATTTTCCTATAACTATTGTTTAGTAATGTTTCATTCTTGTAGCTTTATTATTTGAAAAATAAACTTTTCATTTGAAATATATATTTTGATGACAATATTCATATTTATATGTTATGAAATACAACATTATTTTTTGAGATTAATATTATATAAAATACACACATTTTTAAATATATATCAAATATTATTATGGTGATAATAATATGTATGTTATATCATAATTTAATATATTATATTATATGGATTTTTAAAACATAAAATTATAAAGGAAAGTAAAAAATATATATACCTGAAAATCCCAACGGGTGGTAATCCGATACCCGACGGGTAAATACCCGTCAAATACCTGGCGGGTAATAGGCCGGGTATGGGATAAGATTTTACAACTGGGTATGTGTATAGAATTAGCCATACCCGACCCATTGTCATCCCTATGTACGCATCACTTTCTCGTTGTGACTTTTTATACCTAATCATAAGTGATTATATATTTAAAAAAATTGTACCCACTAATATCATTGCACTTGTAACGATTTAAATTTATACAGTTTTTATGAGTTGCAAACACCATATTACTAAACCACTAGATAATAGGTATATAAATGTTATATGATTCTTAAAATAGGTATATAAGTGGTTATATGATTATAGGATTCTTAAAGTTTTATAGTTAAATTTGGATGTAAATTTCAACTTTTTTTTAACAACCAAAAAATCCTTCATACGGGTTACTGGCGAAATTCACCATATCGGGATACACTTGTCTCCGAACCGGGGAAACCCTAACATACGACCGAAGCCCATAAACACCCCGCCCGAAGGCACGACCGTGCGGTGAGTTAAAACCCACTCAGTTAAAAGATCAAACTAGCGATTACCTCTAGTCTCCCATCATCACTAGGTGCCACATAAACTAATGGAAATAACATAAATCAAACCTGGTCACTTAGAAAACTAGCTTTCCCTTTTACTACTCCACCACTAGCTCATTGACATGTAAATTTCAACTTATTGATCATCATCACCATACTCAGTAAATCACACCAATAGGACAGTTAAGGTAGGGTCTGAGAAGGGTAAGATGTAAACAACCTTATCTCTACCCTGTAAGAACTGAGATACTGCTTTCAGTGAGACCCCGACTCGAAATTTCAACCTATTTGTGAAAAATAAAAATGAAAGCTTTTTGGCCAGATTATCCAGTTATAAAAGTATATCTATAATATATTCTCATATAGTAAACTAGTTTTTGCCCCGCCCGCGTTGCGGGGCAATAAACCGAATATTTCTCTCGCATAACATGTATGTTTGTATTTCGGTTACTTGTATATACTACTCATAACACGATCTAAAAAAAATTACATCGAGTCAACCAATTAAAACAAAAACACTATCATACTTTTACTAAAAAAATAAATTAAAACGATGGAAAAACTATAATTTTAAACTGGGAGCAAAATTGTAATTTTTCAGGAAAAATGAGCATGTACTAGGCATGCATGGACGAATAAAAATTACACTTATGCCGCCCGCGTTGCGAGGCGTTAAATTGAATATTTCTTAGTTTCATAACATGTATGCATCTATTTAGTTTACTTGTACATACTACTTATAACACGATCTAAAAAAATACATCGAGACAACCAATTAAACCAAAACACTACCAGAGTTTTGCTAAAAAAATTAAAACGATGACAGGTCTGTAATTTTGAGCTGGGGTAAAATACTAATTTGCCAGGACCAATGAGCGAGTGTTAGACAACTGCTTGACACAATAAAAGTTACATTGAGTCAACCAAGCAAAATAAAACACTACTATAGTTTTGTAAAAAAAAAGGTAAAATGATGGCAAGATGACAATTTTTAACTGGGGGAGAAATCGTAATTTTTGAAATGAGAACAAAATCATAACTTTGAATAGAGTGCAAAGTCGTAATTATATTTTGAACTGGGGGCGAAATCATAATTTTAAACTGAGGACGAAATCATAATTTTGAGCTAGGGGAAAAACATAATTTTATTTTGACATGTGGGCAAAAACGTAATTTTAAGCTAGGGGCAAAAACATAGTTTAATTTTAAACTGGGGGTAAAAACGTAATTTTAAACGGAGAGTGAAACCGTAATTTTAAACTGGGAATAAAATAAAAAATGAGTTTTTGAACTGAGGGCAAAATCGAAATTTTGAGCTAGGGGCAAAATTATAATTTTATTTTAAACTGTGGGTTAAGACGTAATTTTAAACGAAGGACAAAACTTTAATTTTAAACCGAGAATAAAATTAAATTAAGAATGAGTTGGTCAAATAGGGAAGTGTCAGGCAAGCTGCCTGGCACTATTCCCCTAACTTCTTTTTTGTAGATGTAGGCTGCCTGACACTATTCCCCTAACTTTTTTTTTTAGATGTAGGAAATATCATGCACTGAAAGTTGTATTTTAGTATGGGAAAAGGATTATAAAGCAAGTTAACCCAACATAAAACATTAAAACTCGAAAACTTAACCATGGTTAGTTAAGACAGCTTCATGCTTTACACACCACCAAGAATGGAGACAAACACAGCCTTATATATATGTGTGTCTATATATACACATCGACTGATAGAGAGAGAAGGAGTAACTCAGTCTTTTAGAGAGAGAAGACATCAAGGTCTTTTCAGGGTTGTTGAACAGAGTCTTCACAGAGAGATTGATGGCTTCAGGGTTTCATCAAGCTGGTTAATTTTCATCAAAATGTGGAGAATTTCATAAATTTGGAGGCTAATTTCTAGTTAATTGTGTTTTATAAGGCTTTTTCTGCTGTTTGAAGAGTTTACTCTGTTATGGAAAACAGAGGACAACAATTTCTTGCTCTTGAAGGTGAAATTACTTCAAAAATTCATGCTTTAATGTTTTACTTTCATGGGGTTTTGTTTATTCATGCTACAATTACTGTTTTCCCCCAATTAATTTGATTATTAATTATCAATTATTGATTTTGTTGTTGATTTTGTGAAGATCCCATGTATAGAGAGTTATGGAAGGCTTGTGCAGGCCCATTAGTTGATGTTCCTAAAGATGGAGAGAGAGTGTTTTACTTCCCACAAGGCCATATGGAACAAGTAATGTTTTTTTTTTTTTTTTTTTTTTTTTTAAATTTAAATTCTTGAATTTAGATCTATGATGGGTATTGAACTATTAATTGTAAGTTTGTAACTTGTTTTATTTTGGGGTTTTTAAATTTATTATTTATTATCTTATTCTATTTATGGGTATTGTTCAGTTGGAAGCATCAACCAATCAGGAATTGAATCAAAGAATTCCTCATTTTAATCTTAAATCCAAGATCCTTTGTACTGTTGTTCATACTCATCTGATGGTATGTATTATGTAATTTCAAATTTGCTATTTTTGGATCATGATTTGATGTTTTGTGTTAGAATTATGTTAAAAAAGTGGAGGAATATTAGGCTTTTTATGTGTTGTGGTTGGTAGATTGTAATGATAGACTCATCAAGAAAGTTAAAAAAATGAGAATTTTGTGACTTTTGTAGGCTGAACAAGACACAGATGAAGTGTATGCACAAATCACTTTACTCCCTGAGATAGATGTAAGACTTTGCTTAATTTAATTACATTAAAAGTTTAAACTAATTCAAAATCATGTTTTTCGCATCACCTTAATGTCGCATTTTTTGCAGCAAAGTGAGCCGACAAGTCTCGATGAAAGCATACCCGAGCCTCCGAGACCAGCCGTTCAATCTTTCTGCAAAGTCTTGACGGCTTCGGATACGAGCACGCATGGTGGGTTTTCGGTGCTCCGAAAGCATGCTACCGAGTGCCTACCTGCATTGGTAAATTCGCTATTCTTTTTTTTTTTTTTTTTTTTTTTAATAATGATTTGTTTTTTATGGTCTTGTGTTTACTAAATTTATATGTTCAGGACATGACTCAACTGACTCCTACTCAAGACTTAAAAGCGCGTGATCTACACGGCGTCGAGTGGAAATTTAAGCATATCTATAGGGGTCAACCGAAACGGCATCTACTTACAACAGGATGGAGTACCTTTGTTACTAATAAGCGATTAGGGACAGGCGATTCATTTGTATTTGTTAGGTATTGT
Organism: Helianthus tuberosus; assembly: GCA_030545235.1. Classification (NCBI taxonomy): domain Eukaryota; kingdom Viridiplantae; phylum Streptophyta; class Magnoliopsida; order Asterales; family Asteraceae; genus Helianthus; species Helianthus tuberosus. Next base: position 30,847,165 of record CM060422.1, read on the forward strand.
TATTATTTTTAAATTCAATCATTTAGGTATAAAGTTTGTACATGTTATAGTATTTTGACTTAAATATCGGTGTTTACAGGGGAGAAACCGGTGAGATGCGTGTCGGGGTTAGACGTCAGGCGCGTCAACAAAGCTCAATGCCTTCTTCGGTGATTTCTAGCCAGAGTATGCATTTGGGCGTGCTTGCAACCGCATCGCATGCGGTTCAAACTCAAGCCCGGTTTACAGTTTTCTACAAACCAAGGTATGATCAATGATGCCGCGGTTACTTGAAAAAAGTGATATTTCGACTGTTTTTATATAACATTTGGTAAATGTTGATCTGTTTTTTAGGACAAGTCAATTCATCATCAGTTTAAACAAGTACATAGAAGCTGTAAATAATGCTTTTAATATCGGGATGAGATTTACGATGCCCTTCGAGGGTGAGGATTCTCCTGAAAGAAGGTATGAATGCATGATTCGTTGTTTAATCCTTTTCCGAATACGTCTACATATGGATGCTCATCGTTTAAAATTTGTCGAACATGTGTAGGTTTACTGGTACAATCGTTGGAGTTGAAGACATATCGCCTCAATGGGAAGACTCGAAGTGGCGATCACTGAAGGTTGATAAATATTTATATAATATAAGTTATATAATAAATGCTTGATGTCTGTTTAGACTTTAGATCTGTGATTTGTTCGATAAACTAAAAGGTCAAACCTTTCGTTGACCACACCAGGTTCAGTGGGATGAACCGCCATCTATTATAAGGCCCGAAAGGGTTTCACCATGGGAGATCGAAACTTTCGTAGCACCTGCGGTTCCAGCCGGTTTAGCTCCACCAACCGCACCCAGAAGTAAACGACCTAGACCTCCGATGGACATCTCGAATGCTGGTGAACCAGCATGTTCAAGTGGATCTGCTCAGTTGAGTTGTACAAACGGAGGACAAAGGAGTGATAATCCTAACCCTAACCCTAACCATAGTTCCCGACATCATAAGCAAACGGGAACTAGTGGTCTTTCAAGGACACAAATAGAGGGTGGTTGGCTACCATCATCACCTGTAAAAGCTTCGAGAAACGTTTACGACGCAGACGAAACCGAAGAAAGAAAAGGCGCTTTTGCATCTTGGTCTGGTCTTACAACTTACTCGCCTCGTGAACCGCTCAAACCGACTAAAGATCCCATTCAAAGTCCAGTTAGCGGTACGAGTTGTAGAATTTTCGGTTTCAACATCGAGATCCCTCCCAAAGGCGGTGATAATAATAATAATAGTAGCACGCCTTTCAACGCAGCACCCGTACAGGGGCCAAGTGGAGTTTCGGATCTCAAGCCTGACCTGCAGGTTCCGCTAAAAGAAGTCGAAAGCAAACAACCCCCTTCCACCCGAAGCCGTACTAAGGTATGTAACTATGTATCTATAACTTTGACTTTTTCTTGTGGTCAAGATATTCGTCTAACTAACTTGGTTCTGATTATGAAAGGTTCAAATGCAAGGGGTGGCGGTAGGTCGAGCGGTGGATTTAACTGTGTTGAAAGGTTACAACGAGCTAATCGACGAGCTGGAAGATATGTTTGAGATGAAAGGAAAGTTGCATCCTCGAAACGAGTGGGAAATTATCTTCACAGATGATGAAGGCGACATGATGCTTGTCGGCGATGATCCATGGCCGTAAGCTTCTAAAAACTACTTTTATCTTATAAAAAAGAATGCGTTGATTCGCAAACAATTCGTAAACAAAGTCTGACGATGTGGTTGTGACTGCAGGGAGTTTTGCAACATGGTGAAACGTATTTGGATTTATTTAAGTCAAGATGTCAAGAAAATGAAGGTGGGAAGTAAGTTTTCTTCTTCAACCGACACCGAGGCGTCGGGTAGCTTGGAAGCTTCTGGAAAGTGATGAGAAGAGAGATGGTTGCGGTTTTATGTTTATGTGCTCCCCCTGCTGGTTTCGTGTTTTTTTTCTTTTTATTTTAAGTTGTTTCAGGAGTCGGGTTTCGCCTTAAAGAGGGGATGAATGGATGTCTAGTTTGGTAGAGGATTAATGACCCTCTTGAAGGATAGGAAAAGGTGGTATGTGAGTATTAGGAGTAGCATATATATATATATATATATATGATATGAATATGGTGTATATATTATTAGAGTTGTGTTTTGGATGGTTTAATGTTAATGCTGGGGGTTTTCTTGTGTTTTTAATGTGTATTCATTTTGTTATGGGTTTTGTATGCCGCAGTAATCTTGACGACTTTTTAGCCTACTAACCAACAAACCGCCAACGACCTTCTGGTGCATTGGCAGCTCCATGACCTTCCACAGTGGAGGTCATGGGTTCGAGTCTCACCTAGCAAAGGGTTGAGTCTGAGGTTTTACCCTAGTGGGCCTTGGGTGGTGTGTTACCTCTAGAATAGTGTCCGGCCGAGTCATTAGTGTCGTCTGCGTTCACGGTGTGGGTGGCCTTTTACCATTGGGTTTACCTGTGTGATTGGGACGTTAAAAAAAATAGGCCACAAGCCAAACACCCTTTTTTTTATATTTGTACTTGATATCAAAGCATACATGGTTAAAAGCTTTTTGTGGGTTGGGTTGATTCCCTAGACTATACAACTCACTTTCTAACTAGAAGCTTCCAAAATCATACCACTTTTTATGAAACACAAATCAATAGTCTTTTACCATCTAAGAATGTTTTCATAAACAATAATTTTTAATGAAATAAATAAAATTGTTTGATTGTATTTTGTCCAATAGAAGATAAGCTTGGTTATAATGTTAAACTCTAACTAGGCCCAATAGAAGATGGACCTAGGAACAGGGTTAATGAACCAGGCCCAATAGAAGATAGACCTGGGTACAGGGTTAATGAACTAGGCCCAACAGAAGATAACATCACATTGGTATAATGAAAGGCTAAAGGCATGGAATTAAGAGCACTACTATTTTCTAAAAAAGCAACACCACTCTAGTATATTTTATCAATGCCATACTATGTGTTATTAAAGTTGTATCTGTTCGGAATATATTTGAAATGACAAGATTATATGCATAAGTCTTGGGTAGATAGAAGGAAGGGTTCAAATCCTGTAAGATACATGTATATGCGGTTAATAGAAGTGGTTTAGGAGTAGAAGCCACTCTAAAAAAAGCCTTGAGTTGAGTCTTCGAAAAAATAGAGAAACATAAATTTGATTTGTAAGAGTTTGGTTGGTTTAATGGAACACATTGGTTCAAATTAGTTGCATCTATTGAGTAGATGGTTCAAAGGGTGATGGTTACCAATGAATCATCATGACTCTTGCTATTGGAAGGGGTTTAGCATCATTGAAAGACCACGAAAAGTCGAAAATAACAATATATACAACCAAACTTCACTTGCAAGTGTATTTTGGTGTAAAGGTGTTTAATTTGTTAGAAAAGTTGGTGAAAATGTGAGTACTATTTTGTGGGTTTATGTTCTATGTTGTGAGGGCTCTACAATGAACTAAACCACGTCCAAACCGGAGCTAAGATGAATGGTACATTAATGCTCAGAGTTGCGACTTGAACATAGGAAAGCAGTGGAAATGCGGGAATTTGTTCCACGTAGGAGTGGTTTATATATGTCAACACTCATTCCTTCTGGGCCGGCTCAAAATATTGTAGGCCAGAAGCGGATGACAAAATTGAGGCCCTTTTCGTAAAAAATAAAACAAAAAATTGCTTTAGAGCCTATAATTAACGGGTTAAGTTATTCTACAAACGCCCCTAAAAATAAAAAAAAATGTACAAAGACACAATGGACCGCACTAGATGACACAATTTCAAGCAAAATATAACACAATGCCGAAAAATATAAACAATGTCGAGAAAAAAAAGACACAATGAGTCCCAAAAAGACACAATGACGCAAATATAGAAAAGACACAATGATAAATAAAAGGCACGATGATAATAAACAAAAGTTCTAAAATCTACAACCTTTAATCCAAAAGTGAAAACCTAAAATCTCACATCGTAGAGTTCGATGGGACGGTTCCAATGTCGCTTGAATGAGGTCAATCGGAGTTCGTTTGATACCCTTTGTACGACTTCTTATTTTTAGGAGCCTTTGTATTTGATCCTAAACTTATGATTCATATATCATTTATGTGTATACATAATTATATATCATAAACCTCAACGTTAACAATCTTAAAGTCAAAATCACCTTACATATAATATGTTCATTTTAGAATTTGAGGCCCTAAGGAAGTGGAGGCCCAAAGCGTTTGTTTTATTTTACTCTCCCTTGAGTCGGCCCTGCATTCCTTATTGTTTTCTAGAACCCCACATCAGTGGCTTCGCGAGAGTGCGTAATATGGAGCTTTGTTGACGCATTTTGCACGCTTGCATCGATGCAAGCCGCCTTTGTATTTTTAAAGGCTGGATCGAGGGACTTGGGTGAGATGTGACTAACCCAGGGTTTGTGTCAGGTGGCTTGGCTAAGAAACAACTAATGACGTCAGCTGAACAGTTGTTTCCACTTCCTAGACTATATCAATTAGGCTATGCGGTATGGTAGAGGCCCATCCTTGGAGGATGATTCGTCACGTAAGCGCCACGTAGATCGGGTGTGAGGATGTGGCAAAGAGGATGGAGGTAAGGAAATGGAGGATGAGCCTAAAATATATATGTATTGTAACACCCCGTGTTTTCGAAAGTCAAAGTCAAAGTCAAGGTCAAAGTCAACGACTGATCGCACGACTTGACTTGTAGTAATTCCTTTTATGTGTATATTTTAGTTATATTATGTGGAGTAACTATCAATTATCGCAGTAATCGACGTGTATTATTCGTTATCTAATCGACTTACGACTATGAACTATAGGAAGTAACAATGCGATAAAGTAATTAAACGATAATCAAACTATGCTAATCAAATCGACATCTGTAAGGGTATAAACTAGTATAGGTTTGCGTCTGTCTTGGTTTATTATAGTTGTTTTGGGTTCGAACTGTGTAGTGGGCTTGTTTGAATGTTTTGATGTCTATGGGGTATGGGCTTGGCCCAGTGTAAAAGGATCTCCTATGCAGGTATAAATAGGAGAGTCCTTAGTCATTTTAGGTTGTTGATTCACTAGCAAACTTTGTGCCCTTTGTGCGTTTTGAGTACCAGACGGTTCTAGGAATCGTGTGCTCTTGTTCTTGAATCAATATACTTTGTGTTTCAATCTTCGACATCTTACTTGTATTTCCGCTACTTGTTTGGTGTTTGATATTCGATTGTATAGTTCCTGGACTTACAATTGGTATCAGAGCCTAAGTAGTCTTGCGAAGGCTCGGTTGGATCAGATATCTTGAAGATTGAAGGCTGTTTTGCTGCTGATTGTGTTCAAGATCGACAAGAAAGGTCTGTTTTTCTGGCTCATATTGATTGTATTTCACAGTCTTATTTGTGTCGACTGTTGGTTGGGTCACTGAGATTTCGAGTCCTATAGTTTTCTTGCTGAAAATCTGATTATTTGTTTCTGAATATCGACCCAAGTTATAGCACAAATACTGTTTTTTTTAAAGTGATTTTTCTGACAAGTTCAAAATCAAAGTTTGACAACCGTGAAACAAAAGGGCTGACTTAATCTGAAAATTAGATTTGGTTTGGGTAAATTTTGTGAAAATCAATTGATTTGACTCTCAAAAATTGAATTTCGATTATAAAATTTTAGATTTAAATTTTTGGTTTGCTGAAATTGAAAGATTTCATTAGCACATACATAAATTTTTGACAGAAATTTTTGTTGAAGAGTTTAAAATTTCTGGGTTTTTTGTGCTTCGTATTCATCAACTATTCATCAGAATTTTTGAGAATTTTTGGGTTTGATCTATTTTTGTGTAAGTTGACTGTGTTTGCAGATAGTTTGGAAAGTTGTTGCAGGAAATTTTGAAAGGATTCAAAATTAAATTCAGCAGATTTTTCGGAATTTTAGTTGAAAATTTGGAATATTATCTTTCCAAACTCAGCTTGTACGACTGAAAAGCTTGTACGATTGGTGTTTTGGGCCTTCAAAGCACTGAGGTCCAACAATACATATTGTGTGATTAGTTTTGGATTGTGCGAGTAAAATTGTTTGGGCTATTAAAGATACAGGCCCAACATTGAACTCTTGTACGATTGAAGACATCTTGTGCGATTGAGGAGATATTGTGCGCTTCACTGTTGATATTGAACTGGTGTCCATGATTTTGTACGACTGGACCTCTTGTGCGATTGGACTTCTTGTTCGAAGTAAAAAAGGCATATTTTGAAAAGGTTCATAATAACTTGTGCGTCTGGCAGAAGGTTCGAATTAAAGAAGTCTTGTGCGACTCATCTTGTGCAATTCATCTTGTACGATTGGGCAAAGGATCAAGTGATAGGTGTCTTGTGCGATTCATCATTCACGTGGACTGGACTGTTGGAACTCGTGAATTGTTTGGATTGAATTCTGAATTATTTGTATAACATCCAAATTATTGTGAACCATCTGAATTATTTTCTGAACTGTATTGTGATTGTTAGTGATATTTATTTGAATTTTACATTTAATATTACGTGTCACTTATACATTCAACTATTTTTTCAGAAATGGCTCAAACTAATCAATTGGGATTGACTGAAATGGCTGCTATTAATCAGGACCTAGATAACATCATTGGAACTAACAATAGGGTTCCCAGGCTCATTTCTGGGGGATCCTTTTCTGAATGGAAGTTCAGGTTCATTCAGTATATGAGGATCAAGGATCCAAAGGCGTGGAGATCTATCTGCAACGGACCTACTGCAATCACCTATGTTGTGAATGATGCTGATGGAACAACTGCTCCTAAGCCCGAATCTGCGTTTACTGACGAGGAACGTGAAAAACGTGATAATGACAACAAAGCTCATGCAATGCTGCACTCTGCTCTTGCACCAGAAGTAAGCATTGGAGTTCGTGACTGCACATCTGGTAAGGAAATGTGGGATGCTTTGCTGGCTCTCTATGAGGGAAATGAAGAAATGAAAGAAAGTCGAAGAGAAATGCTTACCCAAAGGTTTAACTTGTTCAATCACTTCCCAGGGGAAACATTAGAAAATCAAATCCAGAGATTTGTTGCCTTAGTCAGTGATATGAAAACTCATGATATCAGCCTTGAAAAAAATGTCATTAACAAGAAATTGCTCAATGCTCTTCCAAGAAATTGGGATACAAATGTGACTCTCATCAAAAGGACCAGGGACTTAGCTAGAATGACTCTCTCTGAGCTGATTTCTTTGCTAAAGTCCTATGAAATGGATGACAAACAAAGGCTATATAACCATGCTGCAAGTTACAACAACGCAGGTGTGTTGACCAACAGCGCCTTGATGTCTCAGCAAGGAATGAGTTCACTGACAGGGCCTTCTACTATGCCTCTTCCTGTTAATCTTGGAACGTATGCTAACCAATCTGGCTACTTTCCCGCTGCTACTCAACATGTTAACCAAACTTCGTCTGCTGCTCAACCCACTAATCCATCTGCTCTCACACCCACACAGTTTCTTTCAAACATTACCACTGCTTTTGCTGCAACCAACTCCTCAGTTGCTACATCAAAGGATTTCGAATAAGCTATGGCTTTCATGACAGGGGTCATGAACTGTTATCATGCCTTTATTGCTGGAAGAGTAAAGAACAACATTGATTCTGCTGAACTGTTGGAAGTCCATCCTGATGATGTTGAAGAGATGGATATTACTTGGCAAATGGCCATGGCAGTGTTTCGTGCCAGAAACTTCGTGAAGAAAACTGGAAAGGGCAATTGGGACAAAATTGATGGTGAGATTGGCTGGAATAAGGCAAGGCTTCGGTGTTACAACTGCCATGAGCCTGGGCATTATGCTAGAGAGTGTAAACAGCCAAAGAGGGAAAGAACTGATCCAAATGTCACTGTCACTGTTAGTTCAGCAGCTCGACCAGCTCCAAATGTTGTTTCAACTTCAAACATTACTGTTACTCGTCCCACTCAAAGTTCAGCCTCAAACACTGGTGCTAGAACTCAAGTTGCTGAACCAATTGGAGCTACTGGAAATGCATTGGTGATTCAGGAAGGAGGGGGTTTCGACTGGAGCCAACAGATGAATGATCTGCAGATTACCACAGACACCTTGTACCAACAGAATCAAGCTCTCGTGGCAGAAGTGAAAGAAGATGCTGATTCGGCTGCCGAAGATGCTGAGGAAATGATTTATCATGCTCTCATGGCTCAAATGAATGACTACTCTCCTTCTGAGGCTGAGGTATGTATAGATGATGTTTGCTGTACTGAAAAATGTCGAAGGAAAGTAAAAGGTTTTAAGGAACAGGCTCAATCGCTTTCTATGCAACTTCAACTTACCAAATCCAATACCTACGAAGTTAAAAAGAAACCGGATGGGTATAAGGAAATGGTAGAGGCTCAAAAACGTGACATTCGACAGTTGCATAGTGATCTAAGCGAAGCAAAATGTCGATATCTCCACTTCAAGGAGCTATCTGAAAAATTAACTGTTGAATTAAACAACTTAAAATCAACTTTTGAAAACACTGAATTTAATTTCAAAAAATTTGATGTTTCAAGTGAAAAGGTCGAGAAAATGATAAATCAACAGTTAAAGTATAGCAAAAAGGAAGTGAGGAATAAGGGGTTGGGTTTTGTGGCTATACCCCCACCCTACAACCATAACTATTCCTCAATTCCTATGAGTGAAGAGGAGATAGACAATTTGCCTATTATGGAGTATGGAAAACCAGAAGATAGAAAGTCTGAACCTGTTAAGTCTCGAAAAATAAAAATCACCAGGCCTGATAATACTGAAATCATTTTAGAGAAACAGGCCTACAATCAAACGTTTGTTAAGTCAGAAAATGTTTTAAATCACACTGAAACTTTGAATTTTGAGAAAAATGCAAGTGTTGATAAGCATTTTCAAGTGTTGAAAGAAGAGGAATCATGTGACTCAAAGAAAATTTTTGAAAATAAATGTGTCACAAAAGAGTCTGAAACAAAAGAATCAAGTGTTAACGTAGATAATATCGAGTTTGCTATGTTGAGAGGTTTAACTGAGTTTATGAGAGAATTTAACAAGAGCAAACAAGCTAAATCTGCTTCGTCAATTGAAGCATCTTGCGATACTTCGGAAACATCCACTTCTGAGAAATCAGAAATGGGCGAATCAATTAGTGTCAACAGTGTTTCACTTGAGGAAACAGAAGAATCTCATACTGAATCAATAGCTTCAGTTGATTCAATTAGTGACTCCCATGAAAAGACTGACTGTGATAATTCAGAGCCAGTTGCTTCAGTAGAGTCAACAAATGAATCATCTAAAACTGTTGATTCACATTCAATCAAAGAAGAGTCAGAAACAACTGCAGAAGCATCTGTTGAGTTGATCGGTAAAGCAACCACAGAAGCCTCTGCTGAATGTTCAACAGAAAATGATTCTGATTCTTTAGAACCAATTGTGTCACAAGAAGCTGAGAGCAATTCTGCAGCATCAAGTGACCCTGTTTATGAGAAAATCAATGATACTAACACTACTGCTTCAAATGCAGACCAAGTAATTATTGAAGATTGGGTAGATGAAGATGATGGGGACGACGTTGTTTTGAAAAATAAAATTCAGAAAAACAATTCTTTAATTTCTGAAAAGTCAAACAATATTTCAATTTCTTCTGATGCTTTGAATTGTGTGGGCTCTGTTTTTAAGAGCGATGAATGTTCTGACATTTATTTTGGTTCTATTTGTGTGGATTTGAATTCAGTTGTTTTGCCTAATAAAGTTGATAAATCTAAAAATCTTTTGGTAAAACAATCTAAAGGTGGAAATGAAGCTAAATATGTTCCTCCAAAATCAACATCCAACAAACAAACTAAGTGTCATTCCATTTCTAAGGACAAATCTAAACATGTCTCGTTTGCATCTCAGGAACCACACAAGCCCTCAGGTTTTGCAAAGTCTGATGGATGTCAAGCAAAACCACATGTGAAGCGACAAATTTGTTACACGTGTGGAATTGCTGGACATATTGCAAGAAATTGTCAGCATCGTCCTGATAAACTAAAAAAAGGAGAGCATCAGAAGGCTCTAAAAGGAAATGTCAAGCATCCAGAACAGGATAAGACTTCAAAATCTAAACCTGTTAGGAAGCTGAACTCCAAAATGAAGCCTTCTGATGGAGATTGGAACAAAGCTAAACAAATGAAAATGAAATCAAATAATAGGATTCCAAACTCAAACTATATTTCGTCTAGAACATCCAAGAAATTGGAAAGTTCCAGGCAAGTTTGGAAACCTAAGAATAATGTTCCAAACAACTCTCCTAAATCATCGTGCATCAATGATAAACCTATCTACTCTAAAGAAAAGTTGATTTGGATGCAAGTAACGTATGTTAATGCACAGGGTGTACCCACCACATCTATGGCTTGGGTACTAACGTCTAACTAAAACCGCGTAATGTGCAGGAACGGCTATGGAGGGCTGTCATTCGACTTTGGGTCATTGATAGTGGCTGTTCCAGACATATGACTGGCGATATATCTCAACTTTCTGATCTTGAAGAATTTAATGGAGGATATGTCGCATTTGCGGGTGGTGAGAAAGGAAAAATCACACAAAGAGGCACAATCAAGAATGGTGATCTTTGTTTCAAAGATGTCAACTACGTTCCTGAGTTGAAGCATAGTCTACTAAGTGTTGCTCAAATATGCGACAACGTTTACTCAACTCATTTTACTGATAAACACTGTCTTATTCTGAAACCAGGAATGGTCATTCCTGATGAATGGATTTTATTGAAATCTGAACGAAAAGGCAACGCTTATGTCATTGACATGAATAAACCTCCCACTGAAGGTGTTGCCTGTTTGTTTACCAAAATCTCTGAGCACAATGCTATGCTGTGGCATCGTCGTTTGGGACATTCCAATGTAAAAAATCTAAACCGTCTTGCAAAAATGGGGTTGGTAAGGGGTCTACCTGTAAAAGACTTCATAACTTTTGAAAAATGTGTTTCTTGTGCAAAGGGTAAACAGCATCGAAAACCACACTTTCCCAAAACTGTCAACACTATTAACAGTGTAATGCAACTTCTTCATATGGATCTTTTTGGTCCAGTGAATGTGCTCAGTCTGTCTGGAAAGTCTTACTGTCTTGTAATTACTGATGATTACTCACGTTTTACTTGGGTTTTCTTCTTAGTTAACAAAAGTGAGACTGCAGAATTAGTCAAGAGATTCATAATCTTTATGGAGAATCAGACTGGCAAGAAAGTGAAAGGGATTCGAAGCGACAATGGAACCGAATTCAAGAATGCTGAGTTGAATTTCTTTTGTGCTGAAAAGGGAATTGCTAGACAGTACAGTGCTGCTAGAACTCCTCAGCAAAATGGAGTTGCTGAAAGAAGGAATAGAACTCTGATAGAAGCAGCTCGAACTATGCTTTGTGATTCGAAACTTCCAGTTTTCTTCTGGGAAGAGGCCATTAACACTGCGTGCTACGTTCAAAACAAAGTGGTTATCAACAAAGCACGCATGAAGACGCCTCATGAAGTAATGTTTGGCGAGAAACCGTACGTGGGACACTTTAGAGCTTTTGGTTGTCCATGTACTCTACTGCACCTGGAATCTATACCAAAATTTGACGCTAGGGGAGATGAATGCTATTTCATTGGATATGCTGGGAAGGCTGCTCATGAAAATAAGACGTCATACAGAGTTTATAACAAGAGGACTAGATAAATCATTGAGTCTTATGATGTGAGGTGGCTCGAAGAAAATCAGACAGATGCTGGAAACGGGCCATTTACTCTTTATAATTTTGCTTATTTATTCAAATCGTTTGATATTCTTGATGATCCTCCTGTTGGTCATGCAGGTACTTCTGGTACACCTAACATTGCTTCTCGACCCTCAATTATTCCACATAATGCTGAAGAAGAGGGGGATGTTGTATTTGAGGGGGATTCTACAGCTGTGGGGGATCACACACCTGCAGTCTCATCTACAACATCTACACCTGAGATTCAAGTGGCTCCGGGTTATACTGACATTCTCAATGCTGGAGGGGAGGATTTGGACTCATCTGATGAGGAGGACGCTCCTATGGATCAAAACGACTTGTTTGATGGTCCCATTCCTGAAGAGTTTATCGCAAATGGTACAGAAGAGGAGCAAGTTTCTGACCAAACTGAGTCAGTAGCAGTTGATCATTTAACGAATGTATCTTCAACTGGAACTGCACCAGAAGTTGCTATTCCTGCTAGTGTCCAACGTGATCATCCCATCGAAAATGTGATTGGACCAGTCGAGGCAGGAGTATTGACTAGAAGTCAGTCAGGAGTTATCAACAATTGTTTGTTTTCATGTTTCATCTCTCAAATCGAGCCAAAGACAACTGATGCGGCTCTTTTGGAACCTAGCTGGGTAGATGCGATGCAGGATGAGTTGAATCAGTTTGAGAAACTGAAAGTATGGAAGTTAGTTACTCTACCTGCTGGAAAGAAGTCACTCGGAACTAGATGGGTCTATCGAAATAAGAGAGACGATAGCGGAGTGATTGTCAGAAACAAGGCAAGACTGGTTGTCCAAGGGTTTAGACAAATAGAAGGCCTTAACTACGATGAAGTGTATGCTCCCGTGGCTCGACTAGAGGCGATCAGAATTTTTCTAGCTTATGCCTCCTACATGGGATTCAAGGTCTATCAAATGGATGTCAAGACGGCGTTTCTATATGGCAAAGTAAAAGAAGAGATCTATGTGTCACAGCCACCGGGTTTTGTGAACAAACAGTGTCCCCGTCATGTGTATAAGCTTGATAAGGCTTTGTATGGGTTACACCAGGCTCCTCGTGCTTGGTATGCTACTCTGACAGAGCATCTGCTCGCTCATGGTTACACTCGGGGTGTCATTGATCAGACACTGTTCATTCAAAAAGTGGGAGAGGATCAAATCTTGGTGCAGATCTATGTGGACGACATCATCTTCGGATCCACTAATGACGCGTTGTGCAAGGAGTTTGAAGAAGTTATGAAGAAGCAATTTGAAATGAGTGCGTTGGGAGAAATGAATTTTTTTTTGGGTCTGCAGATTCGACAAGATTCCAAAGGGATTCTTATTCATCAAGGAAAATATGTCGATGATATTCTTGCAAAATTCAAACTTCAAGATGTCAAACCTGGAAACACTCCTATAGCAGAAAGACCAGTACTGACAGAAGATACAGAACGGGAAGCCGTTGATGCTACACTGTACCGGTCGATGATTGGTTCGTTAATGTATTTGACAGCCAGTAGACCAGATGTCATGTTTGCTGTGTGTCAGTGTGCTCGCTATCAGGCTGCTCCTAAACTTTCTCATTTAAAAGCTGTTCAGAGAATCTTTCGATATCTTAAGGGCAGGCCTCGGCTTGGACTTTTGTATCTAAAAGAGTCTCCATTTGATCTGTGTGCTTTTTCTGACAGCAATTTTGGAGGTACTGGTCAAGACATGAAATCTACGTCAGCTGGATGCCAGTTTCTGGGGGATCGCCTCATCTCCTGGCAATGCAAGAAGCAGCAAACTGTCTCATTATCTACTGCAGAAGCGGAATATGTGGCTGCTTCAGCCTGCTGCTCACAGGTTATCTGGAATCAACACCAGCTGGGGGACTATGGTTTGAATTTCTCTCAAACTTCTATCTATTGTGACAATGATGCAGCTATCCAAATGGTGAAAAATCCGGTGTATTTTTCAAAAACCAAGCACATTGCCATAAAAATTCACTTTATTCGTGATTCTTTCAACCAGGGTTTAACTAAAATGGAACAAATTCATACTGACGACAATGTCGCAGACATTTTTACAAAACCGGTTGATAAAGCACGTTTTCTTACTCTTCTCGAACTTCTCAAAATGGTCGAATTTGAGGATTGACCGCGGTCACACAAAAAAAAAAAAATTTCTTCGCTTCTGTAAATTTGTTTCTTAAAATAACGTTTCTTTCATTTTAAGCAAAAATTTAGGGGGATGTAGTCTCAGAAAAATCAGAAAAATACAAAAACATTGAAAAATCAGAAAAATACAAAAATAGCTCTTTGCTTTTGCCATGCCTTGGCTACAAACCGGGAAATGAAATAACTTCACTATGTGGATTAAGGCTGACTCATGTAAGACCAATATTGAAATGGTCTGACTCCAGAGTGATATGCTGGTAGGCTTTATCCTGATGGCTGGACTCTTTAACTGGTACTGCTTAGAACACTAAAATTATTCTATGACCTCAGGAAAGATCGGTCACTTGGAATTAGGACATGTCTATTTGAATGTGTGTGTGACGTCCCGATACACACAATTTCGTTCTAGTTCTGAAATCTTTTCTAAACAACTCGTGTACCTCCTCTGCTGCATCCAGATATATGCTGACCTGGAGGTGCTAGGCAACGTCAGCTTCTGCTGCATCCAGATACATGCTGACCTAGCTGTACGTTGTCGCGCTGTGGATCAAATACACCCGAAAGAGGCCCTCTAGTGCCCAAAAGAAACCCAATAATAAAAACCTATATCAAACTGAGAAAATCTCATTTGATTTGTATATTATATCAATCTCTGCTGATCCATTCTGTTCTTTTCTCAACCCAGTCCAGTCAAGGTTTCAGAACTATAGAATGGGCTTGTGAAATATGTGGTAGGGAAACTACTCGTATGATAGCCTGTTCAACTTTAAAATTCCGGGATTTGATCGTGATTTATTTGAGTGTTCATATAATTTAAAATGAAAAACATGATAAATAAGTTGCGGTAAGTTATTTGATAAAGGCCTAGGGAGATAAGTTTAAGGGGACAAATATACTGGCAATCGCTCGGATCTACCAGAGTAAATTAGTGTTGATAAGTGTAGTCTAGCCCGAAATTCTGTGATTTGATCCCGTAAGAAAAGTGCATGCAAAAATGGTGTGTAAGATATTGTGTTGCTGTAAATATTTCGCATTATTTCTATTTTTTCCTATTATTTTTTTGTTTTGTGTAAATAGTTTGTCATTTTTATTATTATAAATTTATGTGGCCGTGTGTTTATGAATCGAAGGGGACCAAGTTTTAAAGTGTTCTTTGCACAAAGGCTTAAAAGTGGTTTTTCTCGGGATCTGAGCTGGACCCACCGTAAACTTGGTGGGCCCCACAAAATCCAAAACACTTTTCTTGTCTCAAATCGGTAAACAAAAGGGCAAAAGGGGGTGTGGTATGACGGCTGGGCCCACCGCAGACTTGGTGGGCCCCCTTGGTTGAAAAAATACATCATGTAGGGTAAATGATTATCTTGTGCGGCGGAGAAGATTTTTTTTACAATCATCACTTGTGTAAAGTTATTTTCTCTCTCAAAAATTCAAAACTACAAATGCACAAGATCACCGTCTTGTTCCTTCCATTCACAGTCATGTC
Source organism: Helianthus tuberosus (assembly GCA_030545235.1). NCBI lineage: Eukaryota > Viridiplantae > Streptophyta > Magnoliopsida > Asterales > Asteraceae > Helianthus > Helianthus tuberosus. The sequence goes on from CM060422.1 coordinate 30,862,569, forward strand.
CGGTCAAAAGGAAAAGGGAAAAGGTAAGTTATTCTGATTATGAACTATCTTGAATCTCTGTGTTTGCTGTTCGACATTGATAGGTGAGATATTAGGATTATCTATGTTCTTGCTTGACTGATCTTAGGATGGTTAGAAGGGTTTTGACTCTGAAATCGAAAATCTTAGGGTATTTGGTGTTTTAGCAGAAAAAGTCTCTTGAATAAAATGGTGTAGATCCTAAGTTTTCGCTAAAAATTCGCTTCTGAAGCCCTAGTTTGTCACTGTAATATTTGTCTTCGCCGGAGAAGATGATCGGAGACGGCGAGTGAAATTCACGCGCCGTCAGAGTGAATCGTACAAGTCTGATTGGACCGTTTTGCCCCTTAGTTTTTTGTGTGAAATGTCCAGTTTGCCCCTGTCATTTAAATATTCTTGTGCGATTGAAAGTCCTTTTGACTTCTGTTGACCAGATCTTGTGCGTTTGATTTTTGTTGACCGGTCTTGTGTGATTGACTTATTTGTTTTATTACAAAACTGCCATCGCACAAGATTTGCTTAATCGTACAAGAGATATTCAATCGCACAAGGGGTTATAATTTGGGCCTGATCCAATTCTTTTGGGTCGATTGTTATTCAGTGGAGTTTGGTCATCTATTAAGTTATAATTTTTGAATTCTTTCAACAGCACACAGATGTGTTTTATTGTTAAGAATTTTGAAATTATGATGGTATTAGATTAACCAAGTTTATGGTCAAAATTTTGAAATTCATGATGTTGACATTTTTGTATCCATATTCATTTGACTATTTTGTGCAGATACAGGTAAGAAAGCCAAGGGTCCGCATGTACCAGCATGGGAGAAAACTATGAATATTACTTGCTACCTATCAGATCCTCCAAAGGGATTCGAGACGTACAAATCTTTGATGGTGGGGTTAAATACTTGCAGACTGGCACACTCTCTTCGGGAGAATCCAGTCATTTGTGAAGACTGGATCAAAGATTTCTGGGAGAATTCAACAGCAAAGAAAGGTGACTCAGTGATCAAGTCAAAGGTCCGGGGTACAGAAGTTTCGATCAGTGAACAAGACATACGAGATGTATTGCTATTCGGAGATGCAGTTGATGATCCGATAGAGTATTCGAAGGAGAAGGTTATGGGCGTTTTGATCAAAATGAGCTACGAGGGAGCGATTCCTCCTCCCACAATCAAGAAGTTGTTGCATCCATACTGGAGACTTCTGGCTCATATTTATCTAGTGTGCATAAGTGGAAATAAGAGTGGTCTTGATAAATTGACGTTGAAGCAAACTTCTGCAATGGTGTCAGTAGTTGAAGGGTGGAAGTACAACTACCCCAAGAGTGTGTTTGACGATATGTTTGTAAATGTGAAGACATTGAATAAGAAATACTGGTACAAGTTTCCAAGATTTATTCAAATGATATTGGAAAAGAAGTATCCTAAGTTGCCAGTCACTGTGAAAACCTATGATGCAAAGATAATGAATCATTCGGTGTTTACATGGATAAATCAGAAGTCTAGAGATAACGTTGAGGTTAAGTATGAGAATAAGCGAGCATTAACAAAATTTGGAACTTTTGTTGAGATTCAAGAAGCAGCACCAACTCAGATCAATGCTATTGTGGCTGAGGAGCATGATGTAGAGATAATTGAACCTCCTATTGGTGCTCAAGAGCCAATTGAGAACGTAGATTTGACTGGTATTAAAAGTGAAGAAGATGTTGGAGATGACAGGATGATTGAAGATGAAGAAGAAGAGGAACATGTTGATGAAAGTGAAACAGAGACAGAGATAATGGATGAAGGCCTTATTGCAGAAACTGAAGAGATCAGTAAACCAGGTCAAGTGAGCCCTCCTCATGATGAACCTGTGTCTACAACTGAAGCTATCATTGTTGATCGTTCTTTAGAAGAATCTACTGCTGATCTTCCTCCTAGGAAACGTAGTAGAAGGGATCCTAGGCTCAGCAGTGAGGAAAATGTTCAAACAACCTCAGAGACAACTAACCCCATTGGTGACACACAGCCCAGAGTTAACTACATTCCCACCGAGTTGAGCCAGTCAATAATTGATTTTATGAGCAATGATAGAGCTGCCATGTACGTGCCTGTTCCTAAACCAGGTGAAGGTTCAAGTAGTGGTCCATCAGATGTGGATGTTGTTAAAGCTGCTGAATTGCTACAAGATGCAGTTGCTCAAGCTGAAGCGGCAGCTAAATCAAAACAAGTTGAAACTCTCGAGATGGCAGCTAATGCTGAAAGTTCGGATAGTGAGGGATTATTTGAAGAAAATGAGACAACAATCTTGATGCGGAGGATTTCTACTCTTGAAGAAGACAAGATTTTCAAAGATGCTCAGATTGCTAGTCTAATGGAAGAGTTGGTGGTTAAGAATCAGAAGATCAATGAATTGGAGACTAATCTGGGAGAGCTTAGTGCTGTAGTAATGGATATAAAGCAGAAACTGCAAGGAAAATTTCCTAAAGAGTTTGCTGATCCTCCAAAAGAGTCCACTGCTGAAGAGAGAGAGCAGCAGAGGAAAGAGCACGAAGATGCTATGAACAGGTATTATGAAAGCACTCCTCGTACTGTGAATCAGAAACCAAGAAAGAAGATGGTGGTTATGAGAAATGTAGGAGCTGAACGGAACTTGCAGTTTGGTGATCAACCTGATCGATATGTAATCACTGTTGAAAAGAGCAAGAAGGGCAATAGATCGGGTATCAAAAGCTGGGCATACAACGATGAGAAAGGAATGTTTATTGTACTGAGAAATAATAATGAAGTGGAGTATTACGAAAATTCTGCAGATTTCAACTCCTGGACGGCAGTTGATTTGAGAGAATTGAGCAATGCCGTATTTCATGATCAGGTCAAGAATCCTAATTGCAAAATTGGAGTAAATTTCTACAACAGATTGCAGCAACAGGCTAGAGTAAATTTCAGAGATATGAAATTAGCTGAGTCTACTATTGAAGAAGATGCTGAGGTGTTAGATCCTGCAACAGGAAAGCCTTACAAGACTGTGAAGTGGCCTGCAACTAAACAGGTGAATACAGTGCCACTGCTAAAGGAGCTTCCTGATGATTCTCTGAAAAATTTTCAATTTTGGGTGTATGATCCAATTTCTGGTCAAGCAGTGATTGTGTGATGATGATGCAGAGTACAGGTTCATTGATACTAGAGATTTGATGTGTTTTGGTGAAAAGGACATTAATCTCTAAGCAAAATCACAAATTCAGAGTGATCCTCAGTACGAGGTGTGTGCCAAAAGTTGGACTGGAGCTGTGGCCAAGATTATAAGTCTCAAGTTGTGGTCAGGGCAACGTTCGAGAGTTGAGACACAGTTGTTTGGTCCGTATGTGGGAAGGAATATACCGATTTTGCCTGAATTGCAAAGGAAACAAAAAGAACAAACTAGGAAGCATAAAAGAAAGCAGCAGTGATTATGAAGACGCCAAGTCAACACAAACCTAGGGGGATATTGTAAGGGTATAAACTAGTATAGGTTTGCGTCTGTCTTGGTTTATTATAGTTGTTTTGGGTTCGAACTGTGTAGTGGGCTTGTTTGAATGTTTTGATGTCTATGGGGTATGGGCTTGGCCCAGTGTAAAAGGATCTCCTATGCAGGTATAAATAGGAGAGTCCTTAGTCATTTTAGGTTGTTGATTCACTAGCAAACTTTGTGCCCTTTGTGCGTTTTGAGTACCAGACGGTTCTAGGAATCGTGTGCTCTTGTTCTTGAATCAATATACTTTGTGTTTCAATCTTCGACATCTTACTTGTATTTCCGCTACTTGTTTGGTGTTTGATATGCGATTGTATAGTTCCTGGACTTACAACATCGAATCGTGATACGAATCGCAACTCGAATTACGCGTTTTATTTATTGTTATACGTGTGTGTGTGCCTTATGTGTTACTTGTGCATGTTTATGTTATGATGTGGTAATCACTCGAAACGCAATCGAAACTCGAAATGCAATCGGAATTGTATGATAATTGGTGGAGAAAAGACAGTGCGAGATATGAATAGTTAGGATTAAAAGTAATTTGACTAGGAAACTCAATCGCATCGCAACGCTCGCAATCGAAATGGAAACATTAAAACTCGTCGCACTGAACACTCGAACGAGGTGACTGATCGACCAGGCGACCAGCCGTTCGACCAGCCAACCGATCGGACTGCTGTCCGATCGGACAGGCTGTCCGCATGAGCTGCCTTGCCGATCGGCCAGCCCCCTTTCCTCTTTGGGTAACACTATAAATACCCCTTGTCACTTTCAAACTTTCTACTTTTGGCAAGTGACGTCCGACCAGCTCGTTTCCCTCACTTTTCTTCAGATTTCTCACGATTCCAGTAAGATCTCGTCCTAAATCTTGTACTTTCTTAATCTACACGCACTCCTACACCTTTCTATTTTTTAAATCTTAACTTTTAACCGTGAAATCATCAAGATTCAAGGTGTTCTAGTATGACGTCGTCATGTGTTCTTGAAGAACTTCATGTTTTGGCCTCAATCCACCAAGAACAACCTAGATCTAACCGATTTCCACATAAACTAACAAAGATCTTTCATAGATGTAGACGTATTCGCAAGAAAAAGGATTGAAAGATGGTTTTTCAACTTTCTTTCAACTCTTTTACACTCAATGCACTCAAAACCGATAGAATCGGAGCTGATGCCGGCTCACTACTCATTATTGTGGTGGTGTTGTTTCAGGATCCGTATTCTATCCACGAGACTATCGATTTCGGGTTAACCAAGAACAATCGTCCTGAATCGGTGAACTGACTGAACTTGGGTGGTTTCCTGTTCAAACGGGTCACTAGACTTAGGATGAGGTTCTGTTGGTTAGCACGATATCAACACATCTCGATAAAATGACAAACGATCAAAAACAACCAAGTGTAAGACAGACGGAACGACCAGGACGGAATGTTGTCCGATCGGACCACTGTCCGAACGAACTGCCATCCGTACGGGTTGTCAACCGCACGGGTTGCTAGCCGAACGACTTGCACAATATTTGAAGGTTGAATGTTGAACGAGTTGTTGTCCGATCGGACTACCATCCGATCGGATTACCATTCGAACCATGAGACATTTGATTCCACACTTAAACAATTTTCAACATGTTCAATACACAAGGGATGCCATCCGAACGAACAACCGACCGAACGGGTGACAACCTGCTACGAACTTGAAGTGTTCAACCGAACGGGCTGCCGTCCGATCGGACGACCGTCCGATCGACCGGCCTGAAAGGTAGAGATACTTCAATGTTTTCAAAATGCTACAACAAAAACTTCAAAAGTCAAGCCATCATACACAAACACATCCTTCTCAAGGGAAGAAACAATCCACTCGAATAGTCATCCGACCGGACTACCGTCCGACCGGATAACCATCCGAACGGATTGTCACCCGCACGGCCCGCATTCTGATCGAACTGCTGTCTGAGCCACTCGCACTTTGCATCGTTTTACGCTTCACTTATCGTTATACTATCAATCTATTCAGGCTAACCTTACTCTCTAGCGCTCCCTTCAATCCATCAATCGCTATGAGTATACTCGATCCCTTTTTGCTTTACGCACTTTTGGGTGTTACATACGTTACAAATATTTAAATAACAACGAACACACTACTCAATACTATTTGAACGCTAACCGTTAATGCATGTTATACGTGGCTTATGAATGCTTGTTTGTTATGTTTACACATGGAATGCTGTCTACCTGCCTTAGCAACGATAGTACTATAGTTTGGACTCAGCACCTGTTCGCAGGGGTTGTTAAGGACAATTACTTGCATGGATTACGATGGTAATCATGTATTGCGAACTGCCTCAGGCAGTCAACCCGCAGTCATTGGTATCGATGGATCTATGTCGATAACTAACGTGCTTCATTTCACTATGTGTACGTACTGGTTATGCGTAAACGAATTCGAACTCTATATGCTAGTATCAAACTTGTATGCTCACATTACCTTTATTTTAACGTATGTGACAGGTATTTAAGGCGTCTATTTGCTTGGAAATCAAGGCTAGGAAAGAGTCCGAGAAACCAACAAATAGTTGTCTGTACTATGTATAAATCTGAGTTGTCGAAACAGAACTACTTGACTAGATTTGTCTGTATTAATTTGTTTGCCTTTTAAGACATGGTATGGGACATGTTACTTTAAATTAATCGGTAATGATAATTGTTATGGAAACTTCTGGACAATCTGTTTCGCTCAGTGCCATGCCCCGATGTTTCCGCCATCGGTTGAGGTGTGACAGATTGGTATCAGAGCCATAACTATAGGGAATTAGGCAAGACTAGACCTAGTCCGGGTCGATGTCTTAGAGACCTAGTCTATAGTTAGGAACCAACAGACCGACTCGTGCATGTCCAGTAGGGATTATATATGAGCTTACTACTATTTCTCGCTATTCTCGCTCACGCTACACTATCACTGCACTCGAATTTTCAACTATGAATAAGCGATAAAGTCAAGATTAGGTGTGAAAACCGCAAACTCTCGACTAAAATCTGCTTGATCAACCCGCATTTTATTTACAAACGGGGAGAATTATGCCAAATCAGGAGTGAAATCCACACTTTGATGAATAATCTCCTCTATTTTATCAAAAGCGAGAACGAAGTTGTTAAGCCAGGGGTGAGACCCTAACCTTGACGACTTGTTCCGACCTTTACTTGGTTTTACAAAACTCTCACCAAAGTTTCGACGGACTCCAACGTGTGGAAGTCACGATATGACTAACGGGATGCGTGCCAAACGCCCAAGAATCGAGGTAAAAGCATAGTCCCGAAGGTCAAATGTGCACAACAAGTCCTTGTGAATAGTTGAACCACTTTGGGCATTCGAAGTCTAATAGCCGCAGACGATCTATACATCGACTTTTTATGTGTTTCGATTCTGAGCCCGCAACTGCTGACTCTGATAATTCTTCGATTTTATGTGTTTATATGTGCGTTTACCTGTTTATGTGTTTAATTCTGGAAGAATTATTCGATTTATGCCTTTACTTCGATCGACACGCACGACTCGCACAATGCTGACAAATCGCTAAATTGTGGACAACCTTATGCTATGTCATACGCTTATACTATACTACTCAATATGTTATTCGCGATCACTATTCTCAAACGCGCGTAGATCTTAGACAATAGATAATAGATGCAGTCAGAATGCTCTACGTGTCTCTATATGCATCTGGTGACTAAATGCGTATGTGCTTCTATGCTTCTGTGCTTCCGTGCTCTACGTGCTTATGTGCTTACGTGTATATGTGCTTTTGTGCTTATATGGATCTGGGATTATGTGACAATATGATTATGTGACTGTGTTCCTGAGCTTTAGTAAGTATTAGACGTGTGCGGTGAGATCCGATTATGATGTGTCTGAGACATATGACGATGTCTGTTGCAGACAATGTCAACTGGACCATCACCAGGACCCCGTTCCGCACGACTCTCTCGTCAGGAGCAGAGAGACAAACGTCTTGTTGCTATCATCGCTAAGCAAGTAGCAAAAACCATGAGTGATGTTTACGAGAATGTTAGCAAATCGTCTGAGGAGTCCAGAACCAAAGCTCCTAAAGCTACCCCCAAAGCTGTCTTCAATTTCAAGCAGTTCAAGTCTTGTGGGCCAAAGGAATTCACTGGCGAGGAAGTGTAACACCCGTCTAATTTTACTGGATTTTAAAAATAGATTATACCATTTTACATAAAATATTGCTTAAGTAACATAACTTTCATTAAGGAAGTTCATAAGTAGCATCAACCTTAGTCAACTAACGACTAAGTTAAAACGTTTCAAAAGTTGTTTAGAAGTTGTTTACAACCCATACACAAAGTCTATTAAAAATTTAAAACATTGCGGAAGCTTCAAAATGTAGTGTTCGGTTCTTCATCATTTGCTTGATCGCCATCCGTAAGTTCACCAACGTCACCTAATGTCAAAACCACATCTAGGGTTAATTTTGACAATAATAAAACACGTATAATCGAAATCTAGCATCAAAACAATTGAAAACAAATAAAATTTCCGGAACAGGGTCGCTCGCGCCCCGCGAGAGATGTTACGCGGGCCGCGAGAAACCCTCGCGTGTCGCGGCGTGTTTCAGGTACCCTTCCGCGTGGCGCGGGGGGTCATGTTTTCCAGCAGGTTCTGTTTATTGAGCTGCATTTTCTGCCAGCTCCGGAAAACTCAAATTTCAACTTCAAAAGTGCATATCTTTTGACTCGTAAGTCCGTTTTAGGTGATTCTTTTTCCTATGCGTCTGTAAATTCATTACCGACATGCCTATAACAATTATCATACCAAAAAATTTATTTACGGACCGAAAGACTATATGTCCTTATGCATTTATTCGACCCATTCAACTTTACTTGCTTAGTTACCATTTAGCTATCAAGCCAATGGCGTCTTGTGCCCATCATCCGGGGCTTAACATCACTTGCATTACCTTACCAAATTCCATGGTTTAATGCTTTTGTGATTTACATCGCCAATGCTACTAGTTAAGACACTATTACTACAATTTACACTATTATTCGACCCGTTGGCTCGTCTTGTGGAAAATCCTCCAATATGATGACTACCAATTGGTTCCTTATTTAGACTAACTCTATTAAATACCAATAACAATCATGATTACTAAATTCAACACAACTTTTAATCAACAATGCAACTACGCATAATTTAACAACAATTCATTGAGTGTAACGGATCAAGTTACATACTTGCATAACTAAACAACATTATCAACCAACAATTCTAATTAACTATTTAGACCCGTTTGTTTATCGAGTGAACTTCGTCACTTCTATGACATACCAACTCGCAATTGACACTACATTCTCATTAACTTTTCTAAGACTATTATTTATGCACAATGTAACGAAACCGAAGTTACGTACCTTTAAAGCACGCCTTTCAAGCGTGTATCACCTCCGGTTTGTCCGCTTGATATTCCGGATTCTTCGCGTAAAGATTTCAATTCAAAATAAGTTTAGAACTCTTTCACAGGATTTAACGCATAATTCTCTACAATGATCAAATCTGCGTTTTTACCCAACTTTTAACATTTTAACCCTCACTTAGGCGTTCCATCGAACACCTAGCGGGTCAGATTTTTATATAAACAAAACCAAGTTCATGACTTGTAATTATCATCTAAACTAACTTTAATTAGTCAATTCTACATATATCTTAACATCAATATTTCTGAAATTTATTCTAAATTTCAGATCTATGTTAGAACAAGATCAAAATTCTAAGGCTTATCAAGTTTTCTTTAAGTTTATTAATCACCTACAATGGTGGTTATAAACTCTATAATTATCATGAAATCTTTTAACAAGATTTCACCTAGGGTTCATCCCTAGACACCATATTTCTTCTAATTACATTCATGCATGACATAATCAAGCTAAATTTCGACCTTTCATAATTAACCTAGAACTTGAGATGAATCAAAATACTAGAATTTTGCATACCTTGTGATCCCTTCAGTGAGGTGATCACTAATTCGTGTTTAGAACTTGATTTGGGACTGAATTGAACCTCCAATTGATCAATTTTTAGCGAAACTAGGGTTTGAAGGGGAGCTCTTGGTCGCCCCCTGCTTCTCAATCGACCAGACACCCTTTTGGGTGTGTTTGGTTTGTTTTTAATTTTGTTTATAAAATCAAGTTTCAATTTTGACAACATAGGCCCCTCCACTTTTATTTAGCTTAAATCTTTGGCAATTTAACTTCATTCATGCTTTAAAAACAAGACAACCAACTAACTAGGTTATTTATTTCCTAGTTAGTTTATTCTCGTTTATTTCATACTTTATAATTCTAATATAAAGTTTTAAAATTTCGGGATGTTACAAGTCCACCCCCCTTAAAAGGGTTTCGTCCCCGAAACCTTCTTTAAGTAGGCCTTTGGTTTGAACCTAACCGTCTTAGTTTCGTTTTTCAAGGCATTCCTTCTTGTCCGGCATAATGTTTTTATTCGTATTTACATGTTCGTCTTTTAGGCATATGTCCTACTGGACCGTAACCTTTTATCATCTATTTCCTATCTTTGTCGCCTATTTGACCGGGTTGTCTCTTGACCATCCAGTCACTGAGTCCGTCAGCATACTTACTTCACGCTAATCTTACATTGACATGTGCTCTACATAGGTCACAACATTATTTTGACTATAACTTGTTTTATCGCATTGACCAATTGGTCACCATTTTACCCCATACCTCAATATTTGGATATACTATAATGCCGTCATCGGCATCTTGCGTGTTTATAATTTCACATCCAATAACTCGTATTATAACGTGGCTGTATTTCGTATCCCTTTTATGTCCGTGATCACATCACGTCATGTTTAGGTTTATGTCAGCTTTTCATTATTATGAATCCTCCTTTGAATGCATCATCTTACACCCATCGGCGTTAGACCTATATTCTTTAGTACTAACCCTTTTTCTAATCTCTCCCTCGGTATTCTTAGGTGTTAGAAGATCGTTTCTTTACTAAAACTGAATTTTAGTTTAATGTTTTTCTCTTTAACCATGTCGATTAATCATATCCAGGAATTGACGACAAGGATTATTCTTCGGAATTATCATTTTACGCGAGAGATCATAATTGGTTCTCCACGCTTTATATTATCGACCCGTAGGTTCCTTTACTTAGCCTTGTAGACTATTCTATTAGGTCTTCCCCTTTTCAGGGTGAGACCCCCCTAGTATGTTCCAATTGTATTTGCGACCCAATGGTCATTTTGTTCCCGTGGGTCTTTACATTGTTTATAATTTGGAGGTTATGGTGATCGCATGGATCATCTTCTATCCGTTTGATCTTGACCGTAGTCTAAGGCTACACTCATTTTCTTTCGGATTATCTTTCCGACTCTATGACTTCTCATGTGTCCTTCGCGTCGGTTTATTTTACTCATACCGTTATTTGGTTTATGCCTCTATTACCTTTCAACCCGTTACATGGGTTCTTTATCTTAATGGTTTTTAACACTCCGGTTTTATTAGTTTGCGTTTTCCTTTCCATATTCTTTTACGACCTATCACATAGGTTCAATAATATTCTATACTTCTATTATTCGTTTCGCGCTTACTCGGAATATCAGGTATTATACTTTATTCAGTCCATCCAGCATTGCAATAGTCGAACATAACTATCGAAATTTCAGTTTTGCGAAATTCCATCGTCTCTTAATCCGAGTCTTTTGACTTTTAATCTGGGTCACCGTCTCTTGATTTACGCATATATCCGTAGTCCTACCCATCTATCGGTTATTTTACCGAAGTCATTATTAGAGTCATCATTCTGACATGCATTAAGATTTCGTTTTGATTTATTCAGTGGTATTAGCGTAACCTGTCGCCTTTATTCCACCGATTCCTTAGTTCTTCCATTTATTTTGTTTGACTTGTTCTGATGAACTTTATTACTTATAATAGTCAAACTTTATCCTTGTGCCTTAACATTCTTGTTTGTTAGTTTATAATTTTAATTACCTTTATTCTTATCCCTTCCCTTGGGCTTATTACCTTAATGTAATATGCTCCCATTATCCGGCTTCCGTTTACCTTTATTATCAAGCATTTTGCTTATTTGATTCGAACACCACCTTTCTGTTGTTAGCGACCCTTAGGTCCATTTCTTTTGCTAATGTTCCGAAGGCCCATTTCTCAATTCTTATTTGGTAAACCACTGTCATGATTATACGGCTTTTGGGGTTTACCCGTTCTTATCTTAACACTTTCATAAAGTTTATTTTACTAGGATTTTATATAATCACATCCATTACTGCGATCACTGTTCTTCTTCATGAGGGTTCGATTAATAATGTATTACTTGGATGGTTACCCTTACCCAAGTTTCTAAATTTTCATTTATTGATACTTTATTATTCATAATAGCGAATAATACGTATCATTCATTGAACTTCTTTTTCGCGGATATTCTCGGTCCGAGTCTTAATTTCTTATCTTTAACCTTAATCCTATTGCAACAATAACAAAATTAATTCATTTAATTTTATTATTGTTTATCGTTGCATGAAATTTATCCACATCATTTGTTGATGTAAATGACACTCCTACGCGTTTTATTTAGTTCAACCAAGTCTATAACCTTGTCTTCGCCATTTATTATTATTGCAATTTCCGGGTTCGAGTGTACACGCACTCCTTCCCATTGCAATATCTATCGAGATTACTTTTACCTCGATGCTCAACGTACAGTTTCAGCACCTCTTATAAACAATAGAACTTTTATTATTGTCTATTTCTATTTTTCAAGGCCTTGGTAATTTCGTTAATCACTAATGTAGGATGTTAAATAAATCGGTATAAAACAAACGATTTATTTGCACTCGTAATAATTAAAAATTCATACTGAAATTTAATCTACAAGAGTATACCTGAAACGACATCAGGTTCAGCTTTAGCCTCCGTGGCTGTTATATAAAACAACTTTGTCCTTGATTTTTGGGCATCAGGCCTTGGTAATTTCGTTAATCACTAATCTTGGATTCATATCCAGCACCCTCCTTTCTTCTATTTCTTGTAGTATGCTGTATTTCAATTCAGTCATCATATTGTTCACCACCGGCACGATTGTGGTTTGTAATCTATCAATATACTGTGATAGACTATTTTCTAAAGCTTTTCCGACCGCCTCAGAAATCTTAGCTTTCATCTGTTCAGTCAATTGAGATGTCGAATCATCTCCAGTTACACTAGACATTTCTTTAACTGAAACATCCATCACAATTTATCAATAATTATTTAATTCATTTCCATCTTATTATACGGAAATTTATATCACTCTTACTTAATCATAAGTAATGTGTTATTCTTTTTCGGTTTGGTCAAGTATATATCTTGCCTTACCTTTCTTACTTAGTGTATTTTCCTGGGTTCGAGCGTATTTATACACTCCTCCCATCTTTCCGTCATCTTGAATTTGAAATGTTTACACTAATTGTTAATCATTTCATTTATGACATATGCGTCATTCATTTTGAGCTAGCCAAGTTCACCACTTGCTTAAACCATTTATGCTTAATGCACTTTTCTGGGTTTGAGTGTGTAAACACGCACTTCCCGTGCATATCAAATCAAATTTTCTTTTTCTAGTATTCTAGTAAGTCTACTAAAGCAATTAATTCTTACCGGACGATCGATCAAGCTTGAACCGAACACACTTTGTTAACAACCTTGAGCTCTGATTACCAACTTGTAACACCCGTCTAATTTTACTTGATTTTAAAAATAGATTATACCATTTTACATAAAATATTGCTTAAGTAACATAACTTTCATTAAGGAAGTTCATAAGTAGCATCAACCTTAGTCAACTAACGACTAAGTTAAAACGTTTCAAAAGTTGTTTAGAAGTTGTTTACAACCCATACACAAAGTCTATTAAAAATTTAAAACATTGCGGAAGCTTCAAAATGTAGTGTTCGGTTCTTCATCATTTGCTTGATCGCCATCCGTAAGTTCACCAACGTCACCTAATGTCAAAACCACATCTAGGGTTAATTTTGACAATAATAAAACACGTATAATCGAAATCTAGCATCAAAACAATTGAAAACAAATAAAATTTCCGGAACAGGGTCGCTCGCGCCCCGCGAGAGATGTTACGCGGGCCGCGAGAAACCCTCGCGTGTCACGGCGTGTTTTAGGTACCCTTCCGCGTGGCGCGGGGGGTCATGTTTTCCAGCAGGTTCTGTTTATTGAGCTGCATTTTCTGCCAGCTCCGGAAAACTCAAATTTCAACTTCAAAAGTGCATATCTTTTGACTCGTAAGTCCGTTTTAGGTGATTCTTTTTCCTATGCGTCTGTAAATTCATTACCAACATGCCTATAACAATTATCATACCAAAAAATTTATTTACGGACCGAAAGACTATATGTCCTTATGCATTTATTCGACCCATTCAACTTTACTTGCTTAGTTACCATTTAGCTATCAAGCCAATGGCGTCTTGTGCCCATCATCCGGGGCTTAACATCACTTGCATTACCTTACCAAATTCTATGGTTTAATGCTTTTGTGATTTACATCGCCAATGCTACTAGTTAAGACACTATTACTACAATTTACACTATTATTCGACCCGTTGGCTCGTCATATCCAGGAATTGACGACAAGGATTATTCTTCGGAATTATCATTTTACGCGAGAGATCATTGCTTTATGCTTCATGTTTATTTGATACTGGAGCCGATAATTGCTTTGTGTCGTTCGAATTCGAGAAGCTCCTTAGTCGTAAGCGCTCTGAACTCTCCTCGACGTTCGATGTTGAAGTCGCTACCGTAAGAACTGTCGAGGTTAATTCTGTTCTTCGTGATTGTACTCATGAGCTCAACAATCACATCTTCCCAATCGACCTTATTCCGATGCAACTCGGAAGTTTTGACGTCATAGTAGGCATGGACTTTCTTCGCGAAAACCATGCTGAAGTTGTATGCTTTGATAAGATGATTCGATTCTCACTCGCGAATGGTGATTTATTGTGTGTTTATGGCGAAACTGCTTCGAAGGGTCTCAAACTCATGTTGTGTGTCCAAGCTAGCAAGTATCTCCGCAAGGAATACAGAGCTTTCTTGGCTAACATTGTAGTAGCGGAGAAGGAAAAGAAAGGAAAAACAAAAGTGGAAGACGTTCCTGTGGTTCGTGAGTTTCCTACTGTGTTCCCTGATGATCTTCCAGGACTACCACCAAGTCGTGATATCGACTTTCGTATCGACCTCATTCCTGGAGCCAATCCTGTTGCCAAAGCTCCATACCGACTCGCACCATCCGAAATGTGTGAACTCTAAATCCAACTTCAGGAATTACTTGAGAAAGGCTTCATTCGCCCGAGCACCTCTCCTTGGGGCGCGCCAGTCCTTTTCGTCAAAAAGAAGGATGGGTCGTTGTCACGACCCCTGACCCCACCCTGGATGGAATCGAGAGCCGCGAGCAGCCAAGTGGTACCGGTGGTTATTTTGAAAGCATTGCAGCGGAAATTTCATCAGGACCGTGAGTTAGGAAAAATATCAGAGTTTAGAAAACACCGGATTTTATTTATTAAATAGATGGGATAAACCCATGTTTTAATAAGGGATAAACCCAATTACATAAAACAATATTTCTTAATTTAATTTAATTAATAAAATAAGCCACTTCTTGAAGCCCTTCAGTGCCGTACCCAACTCTTATTCCGATCTAATGTAATTACCTGAAACGCGTTTTTTAAAAGATTTTGTCAGCAGGAAATACTGGTGAGTTCATTCATTTTTGAACAAAACATATTTGTTATAATTCACAGTATTAAGAGCGATTACAATGTTTATATATATCAACCACTATCCACGGTATTTGTCACTCGACCACCTATTGGCTATCTCGTTGTCTAATGGTGTCTGTGACTATGGTCATATCACCCCTTGGCTAACCCGTTGTCCAATGGTGACGGTTATCAAGTATTGTATACAAAACCCCACATACCGGCTGTAATTTGGAGATTACAAAGACTTAATCCCTGTAATTATAACTTTGAAAACAACAATGATTTTGAAAGCAATTTTGGTAAAAAGAGAATGACTCACATTATAAGCATGCAGTATTGATTTAACAAGCTTCTTGATTTTACTCCTTCTGATAATTAAGCATATACTTTATTGTTCTGATTCTTCTGATGATTTAACAGCTTGTTTGATTGTAAGTGTATAGTTGGGAGTATTTTGATATTTAAACATATAATTTAACAGAATGGAATACGTATATGTGTAAAACCCAAATCAAACCTAACGGTAGTCACGTGATTCGAACCTTAACAAAATTCACAAAGTATAGCACTTTGGATTCCGTTTAACGAAATTCACAAAGTACAGTATTTTGGAAATCGTTAGTTGGTTCCTGAATCGATCAGACAGAACATCGCTTCGGTGATTATTGATTAGAACACCAACGTATAAAGAAAAGAAGAAAAGAATCGAGCGAATTTCAACTGAAACTATCGATCTCTATTTATAGGCTGAAACTAGGGTGCCTCGCGGCCCGCGTAAAACCAAAGGAATACTTACGCGGCCCGCGTGGGAGTGTGGATCAGATCGTCGTTGGCTGAGTCATCGGTGGTCGCGACACGTGGACAACACGTGTCCCTTAAGCTTATCCAGAGATCTGTCTTGCTGTCGCGGCCTGCGTGACCTCCTGCCTATTCTTTACGCGGCCCGCGAGAAGACCACAAGTCTTGATTTCTTGATTTTTGATATGGATTGGGGTTTCAGGGGTCCGGGTTTCCACTTACGGATCGTTTTAGGACATTTTTTAATATAATTATATAACAAAAAGGGAATAAAATGGTGAGAAAAGATAATGGACCCACTTTGTAACTTTAGGGTTCAACTAGAAAGCCTCCTGGTATAAATCTTGGGTATAACTCCTGAGATATTTTTAAAAATATATAATGCACTCGTGGTAAGTATAGTACCCCTAATTCAACCTTGTCCCTATGTCACGAGACAGATCCCCAATGAACTTAGTCAGGCAGAGCCTTAACATGCGTTATGGGCTCAGATTAATCGGAAAGGGTAGCGGTGATCAGGGGTTAAAACACTTAAAACGGGACAGGGCTTTATTATTATTATGAGGTAAATAAAAATATATATATATATAGAGAAAGTGAGATCGAGAGAAGGAGTATAAATGAGTTGAAGAAATTATACTGCTATATATAGTATTTCAAACTTGGAGATAACGACCGAAGTCGGTCGGCTTTTCTTGCTTTGTGCTTTGGCCACGTATCACACATACTTTCATTTGTGTGTTCTTGTTTTATTTAATTAAAATTCTAACTTCACAGGTAGCATACATATCACTTTTGATGTTGTCCACAATATGCACACATGTCCTTCATTTTCAAAGAGTTTTTTGAAAATTTAATTATTATTTTATTTCTTCCTAAATATCTCGATCCCATGTACATCCAATTTCAAATCAAATGTTACATTTATTATTATTTTATTCTTATAATTAATTCACCTGCTTCACTTATTTGGCGCATATAACTTCTAAAATACGACGTTTTATAAGACAATAAATATGTCATTAGAACGACAATATTTGTATCTACATTTTGAACCAAGTTTCATTAGAAACGGAGTAGGTTCAAATGTAATGTATTTTTATAATTTAATTATTAAATGGTTCCTGGGCCCGTCTAGGTACTTCATATTTCATTAGAAACGGAGTAGGTTCAAATGTAATGTATTTTTATAATTTAAAACTATTTGGGTCGAATAGTTATATTAGAAATAAAACTAGTTACTAGTGGCTAATAAATTTAAACAAGGTAATTGAATAAGTTAACTATCAAGAACCGCTATCCCCTACCCCGAATTGACGATTTGTTTGATCAGCTACAAAGTGCTACGTGTTTCTCGAAGATCGATCTACGCTCAGGCTATCACCAACTACGCATTCAAGAGGAGGATATACCCAAAACCGCGTTTCGCACTCGATACGACCACTACGAATTCGTTGTTATGCCTTTTGGTTTAACCAACGCACCCGTGGTTTTCATGGATCTGATGAATCGCGTGTGTAAACCATATCTCGACCGTTTCGTCATCGTGTTCATCGACGATGTCTTGATCTATTCCAAGTCGAAAGCAGAACACGCGCAACATCTACGTTTGGTTCTCGAACAACTCCAGGGAAATCGACTCTATGCCAAGTTCTCCAAGTGTGAATTTTGGTTAGAGGAAGTTCAGTTTCTGGGTCACATTGTCAATAGTCAGGGTATTCGCGTCGATCCGGCGAAGATTGAAGCAGTTAAGAGTTGGATTACACCTAAGAACCCGTCTGAAGTCCGTTCTTTTCTCGGACTAGCAGGCTATTATCGACGATTTATCGAAGGATTTTCAAAGATCGCTGTGCCGCTTACCGCTCTCACCCATAAAGACAAGCCTTTTGTTTGGGGAACCCAACAAGAGTCTGCTTTCCAAACCCTCAAGCGCATGCTTTGCAATGCTCCTGTTCTCACTCTACCCGATGGAAACGATGATTTCATTGTCTATTGTGACGCTTCCAACCTTGGTCTTGGTTGTGTTCACATGCAGCGAGACAAGGTTATAGCTTACGCATCTCGCCAGCTCAAAATCCATGAGAAGAACTATACAACCCATGATCTCGAGCTAGGCGCGGTTGTTTTTGCATTAAAGATTTGGCGACACTACCTATATGGTACCAAGTGTACGATCTTCACCGATCATAGGAGCCTACAACATATCTTTGATCAGAAAGAACTTATATGCGTCAACGCCGATGGGTAGAACTTCTTAACGATTACGACTGTGAGATTCGTTATCACCCAGGCAAGGCAAATGTCGTTGCCGACGCACTCAGCAGACGAAGTTATTTGCTCAGCATTCGCAATGTTCAAGCCCAATACGATCTCGAAACCCTCATCCGCGAAGCCCAGCATGCATGTTTTAATGAGCGCACTTTGAAGAAGGAACAAATCTATCACGACGGAGCCCATCTTGTGAGTAAATCGAATGGAATATTCCATTATCTGGACCGAATTTGGATCCCTAAACGGACCGATTTGCGACAGATACTGATGGACGAAGCCCACAAATCCCGGTATTCTATTCATCCAGGTGCCGACAAAATGTACCAGGATCTTCGTTACAAGTACTGGTGGCCTGGCATGAAAAGGGATAGTGCTCTCTACGTTGGGAAGTGCCTAGCTTGTGCAAGGGTCAAGGCTGAACACCAAAGACCCTCTGGCTTACTCGAGCAACCACCAATCCCTATGTGGAAGTGGGAGAGTATAGCTATGGACTTCATAACAAAGCTTCAACACACGTCATCAGGTCACGACAACATTTGGGTTGTTGTTGACTGGTTAACCAAATCAGCCCATTTTTTGCCAATACGGGAAGACTACAAGGTAGAACGATTAGCCCGAATCTACACCCACGAGATCATTTGTAATCATGGGACGCCTCTCGACATCATCTCTGACCATGATGCTTGGTTTACCTCGCGACTGTGGGAAACGTTTCAAGCTGCTCTCGGTACATCGCTTAACTTAAGTACCGCATTCCATCCTCAAACCGACGGTCAGACTGAGAGAACAATCCGTACTCTTGAAGACATGCTCCGTTCGTATGTCATAGATTTCGGTGGTAATTCGGATACATACCTGCCGTAAGTCGAACTCTCGTACAACAACAGTTATCATTCCAGCATTCAAATTGCACCATTCGAGGCTTTATACGGAAGAAAATATCTATCGCCTATTGTGTGGCACGAGATCGGTCACTCGCAATTAACCGGTCCCGAGCTATTGCAAGAAATGACTGACAAAGTCCTCCAAATTCGAGATAACTTGTTGAAAGCTCGAAGTCGACAGAAAAGTTACGCCGATAGACGACACAAGCCCCTTGAATTTGACGTTGGGACTACGTACTACGTACTCCTAAAGTTATCACCTTGGAAGGGTGTGGTCAGATTCGGCAAGAAAGGGAAACTAGCGCCTCCATATGTTGGACCTTTTAAGATTCTGGAAAGGATCGGAAAAGTTGCGTACAGACTCGAACTACCAGAGGAACTTAGTAATGTCCACCCGACTTTCCATGTGTCAAACCTCCGAAAGTGCCTGGCTGAGCATGATTTAATTGTACCTCTCGATGACCTCCAAGTAAACGAAACACTACACTTCGTGGAGATGCCTGTCGAAATCATGGATCGTCAAACCAAGCAACTCAGACGCTCGCGCATTCCTATTGTGAAAGTCCAATAGGAAGGCAAACGAGGCGCGGAGTTCACTTGGGAACTCGAAAGCGACATGAAGGCAAAGTACCCGCAGTTGTTTGTTACGGCTTCGACCTAATTTCGGGATGAAATTCCCTCAACTAGGGGAGGCTGTAACACCCCGTGTTTTCGAAAGTCAAAGTCAAAGTCAAGGTCAAAGTCAACGACCGATCGCACAACTTGACTTGTAGTAATTCTTTTTATGTGTATATTTTAGTTGTATTATGTGGAGTAACTATCAATAATCGCAGTAATCGACGTGTATTATTCGCTATCTAATCGACTTACGACTGTGAACTATAGGAAGTAACAATGCGATAAAGTAATTAAACAATAATCAAAGTATGCTAATCAAATCGACATAAAATCGTGATACGAATCGCAACTCGAATTACGTATTTTATTTATTGTTATACGTGTGTGTGTGCCTTATGTGTTACTTGTGCATGTTTATGTTATGATGTGGTAATCAATCGAAACGCAATCGAAACTCGAAACGCAATCGAAATCGAACTCAATCGCAATCGAAATTGTATGATAATTGGTGGAGAAAAGACAGTGTGAGATATGAATAGTTGGGATTAAAAGTAATTTGACTAGGAAACTCAATCGCATCGCAACGCTCGCAGTCGAAATCGAAACATCAAAACTCGTCGCACCGAATACTCGAACGAGGTGACTGATAGACCAGGCGACCAGCCGTTCGACCAGCCAACCGATCGGACTGCTGTCCGATCGGACAGGCTGTCCGCACGAGCTTCCTAGCCGATCGGCCAGCCCCCCTTCCTCTTTGGGTAACACTATAAATACCCCTTGTCACTTTCAAACTTTCTACTTTTGGCAAGTGACGTCCGACCAGCTCGTTTCCCTCACTTTTCTTCAGATTTCTCACGTTTCCGGTAAGATCTCGTCCTAAATCTTGTACTTTCTTAATCTACACGCACTCCTACACCTTTCTATCTTTTAAATCTTAACTTTTAACCATGAAATCATCAAGATTCAAGGTGTTCTACGATGACGTCATCATGTGTTCTTGAAGAACTTCATTTTTGGCCTCAATCCACCAAGAACAACCTAGATCTAACCGATTTCCACATAAACTAACAAAGATCTTTCATAGATCTAGACATATTCGCAAGAAAAAGGATTGAAAGATGGTTTTTCAACTTTCTTTCAACTCTTTCACACTCAATGCACTCAAAATCGATAGAATCGGAGCTGGTGCCGGCTCACTACTCATTATTGTGGTGGTGTTGGTTCAGGATCCGTATTCTATCCACGAGACTATCGATTCCGGGTTAACCAAGAACAATCGTCCTGAATCGGTGAACTGACTGAACTTGGGTGGTTTCCTGTTCAAACGGGTCACTAGACTTAGGATGAGGTTCTGTTGGTTAGCACGATATCAACACATCTCGATAAAATGACAAACGATCAAAAACAACCAAGTGTAAGACAGACGGAACGACCAGGACGGAATGTTGTCCGATCGGACCACTGTCCGAACGAACTGCCAACCGTACGGGTTGTCAACTGCACGGGTTGCTAGCCGAACGACTTGCACAATATTTGAAGGTTGAATGTTGAACGAGTTGTTGTCCGATCGGACTACCATCTGTAACACCCTTAATATTTTGAACAGTATTTAAATAATAATCATATGAACTTTATAAAAATCAGAGTTTACAAAAACATTTCGTGTTTAAAACCATACACACTTGTGATAGTACCAAACACATCCAAGATAATGCATAACGAGTTTAAAGTTAACCCTTGCTAGTCAACTACAACTAGTTTAAAGGATTCCAAACATGGTTGATAAAAACATTTACAACATGATTAAAGTCTAGACAAAGTTAAATTTAGTGCGGAAGCTTCAAAATGCGTGTTCGGTTCTTGACAACGTACTTGATCACCATCCGGAAGGAACTCATCCATACCTAGGGTCAAACACTAAAAACATTAGTTTTGACATTAGTATAATACATATAAACGAATTCCGATATGGAATAATGTTAAATAAAATACAAGTTTTTCTGGGTTCCACCGTAACTTACGGTTACGGTAGACCCTGAATAACTCTGGTTCTGCCGTAACACAGGGGTAACACACAGTAACATTTCTGGTTTCCACCGTAAATTACGGTGGAACCGTAAGTTACGGTGGGCTCTGCATCTTTGTCCTTTAACTATTTTCCAACTTTAAAAGATCATAACTTTTTACTCATTAGTCCGATTTAACCGATTATTTTTCCTATGAGTCCGTAATAAAATTACGGATCTAACCATATAAATTTCACATCATGGAAACCGAGATACCGGCATTCGGCTCACAATTTCCTTATTTCAATTATCCAACCCATTAGCAAAAGTGCTTAGTTCCATATTTCAATCCTAAAGACACTCTAGACATAGTTACTCCATTTCCCCAGGCTTATAACCTTGGAGTATTCGCGCCATACGATGGCTTTGTGTTCTCTTAGAACTAAACACTTGTCTTCACGGAATTCAAGCATTCCGTTTCCAACGACACATTCTGTTGACTTCTATTATTTGATCCAATATCCCGGGTTCGTAGACTTAAAATATCATATCCAATTCATTGGTATGGTACCATCCATCACCTAACGAGATATGAGATTTTTAAGTTTCTACTCACGTGATTCCTTTAAAACCTTTATTTTGACCCGTTGGCTATCTAGTGAAGACCATCACTTTATTGATAAGCCAAACCAAATTCCAAATCTTTATTTTGACCCGTTTGGCTATCTAGTGAAGACCATCACTTTATTGACAAGCCAAACCCAATTCCAAATCTTTATTTTGACCCGTTTGATGGTCTAGTGAACTTCGCCACTTAACGACGCATCAAACGCATCCTTTACACTACGACATCATTATTACACAAAAACCAAACATTTACATAATGTAACGAGACTGAAGTTACGCACCTTTAAAGCACACCTTTTCCGCGAGTATCACCTCCGGCGTGTCCACTTGACGTTCCGGATTCCTTGCCTAAAGAGTTCAATTCATAACAAGATTAGAACTCTTTCATAAGCTTTAACGCATTAGTTCATAACATATGCAAATCTGCGTTGTTACCAACCTTTAACATTTTAACCCTCGCTTAGGCGTTTTATCAAACACCTAGCGGGTTGGATTTCTACATGATCTAAACTAATTTCATGACTAGTAATTATCATCCAAACTACTTTAATTAGTCAATTCTACACATATTTTAACATCAATGATTTTAGAGATTATCTCACAATTTCAGTTTACACCAGAACAAGAGCCTTAATCCTAGTGTTTATCAAGTTCTACTATCTTATTAATCACCCACTATAGTGATTTTGATCCTTACAACTAACATGCAAGGTTTTGACAAGAAATCATCTAGGGTTTGTCCCTAGACCTCACATTACTTCCAATTTCATGTTTTACATCACATAATCAAGCTCAACCTTCGATTTCAATCACATGAAAGAATTTGAGTTGAATCAAAATAACCTAATTTGACATACCTTATGATCTCCTTGACGAGGTGATCACGATTCTATGTTCAGATTTCGATTACAACATGATTTGAGCCTTCAATTTGAGAGTTTAGTAGAAGTTAGGGTTGTGGAAGTGTGGGTGTCGCCCCCTGTGGTTCTTGATCGACCAGACCCCCTCTAATGGGGTGTTTGGTTTGTTTTTAATCAAAACTAATAACAAAAGTTTCAATTTTAACAATATTGGCCCTTCTACTTTTATTTAACTTATAGTTTGGTAATTTTAGCCTTAATTCTAGTTATTCATAGACTTATAGTTAACTAGGTTATAATTTCCTAGTTAGATAAATTCTTGTTTATTTAAACTTTATAATTCTAATATAAAGTTTTGTATTTTCGGGATGTTACAAGTCCACCCCCCTTAAAAAGGGTTTCGTCCCCGAAACCGTAATACGTACCAAATAGTTTAGGGTAGAGCCGTTGCATCTCTTCTTCGGACTCCCATGTGGTATCCGCACCCTTCCTGTGTTCCCATTTAACCTTCACTTGGTTAATCACTTTGTTCCTCAAACTCTTCTCTTTATGATATAAAATTGCAATTGGCTTTACAGCATAGTTGAGGCTGTTATCCACCTCGATGTCATCGTAATGGATACGAGCTGTTTCATCTGCTAAGCATTTTCGGAGATGAGACACGTGGAATGTGCTATGAATTCCACTCAACTCCTCGGGTAATTCAAGACGATATGCTACTTTGCCAACCCGTTCGGTGATTTTAAATGGTCCGATAAATCTTGGACTCAATTTCCCTCTTTTTCTAAACCGTATTATTCCTTTCCATGGCGATACTTTCAGCATTACCTTATCGCCCGCTTGAAACTCAATCGCCCTCTTTCGTTTATCCGCGTACGACTTTTGTCGATCCTGCGCCGCTTTTAGGTGAGTTCGGACCATGTCGATCTTCTCATTCGTAGTTCGGATTATATCAGTAGGTGCTAATCCTCGTGGACCCACTTCTCCCCAACACACCGGGGTTCGACACTTTCTACCATATAACATCTCATACGGGGCCATTTTAATGCTCGATTGATAGCTATTGTTATATGAAAATTCGACCAAGGGTAGATAGACATCCCAACTACCCTCGAAGTCAATAATGCAAGCCCGTAGCATATCCTCCAACGTTTGTATTGTTCTTTCACTCTGCCCATCCGTTTGTGGATGGTAAGCGGTGCTAATGAACAGTTTAGTCCCCATTTGTTCTTGGAAATCACGCCAAAAATTTGAAGTGAACCTAGTATCTCTGTCTGACACAATGGATATCGGTACCCCATGACGTGCTATGATTTCATTGGTGTACACCTCCGACATCTTCTCGGATGTATAAGTCTCACGAATCAGAATGAAGTGAGCACTTTTTGTTAATCTATCCACAACTACCCATATAGCATCAAACCCGCGGTTGGTTTTGGGTAATTTGGTCAACAAGTCCATGGTGATTTGTTCCCA
Organism: Helianthus tuberosus; assembly: GCA_030545235.1. Taxonomy (NCBI): domain Eukaryota; kingdom Viridiplantae; phylum Streptophyta; class Magnoliopsida; order Asterales; family Asteraceae; genus Helianthus; species Helianthus tuberosus. The sequence goes on from CM060422.1 coordinate 30,887,431, forward strand.
TTTCCAAACTGGGATATCCAACGGTTGCAACTTACCATATGGCTTTTGGTGCTCCGCTTTGACTTGTAAACAAGTCAAACACTTCTCTACATACTTCACAATGTCTCGTTTCATTCCGGGCCACCAATAATTTTGTTTTAAGTCATTATACATCTTGGTAGCCCCTGGATGTATCGAATAACGAGACTTATGGGCTTCGTCAAGTAGAAGCGCCTTGGCCCCACACGTATTTGGAACCCAAATTCTCCCAAATCGAGTTTTCAATCCTTGGTTATCATCCTCCAGGTCTTTTAGCTGCCCAACTATCCTTTCCCTCTTCACATTTTCTTCCTTGATTGCTTCAATTTGAGATTTCCGGATTTGTTCAAGCAAACCCGATGTCACAATTATTTGCATCGATCGTACTCGAATAGGCGTATAATCTGTCTTTCGGCTCAACGCGTCTGCCACTACATTAGCCTTCCCGGGGTGGTAATGTATTTCACAATCAAAGTCTTTGACAGTTTCTAACCACCGCCTCTGCCTCATATTTAATTCCTTCTGATCGAAGAAATACTTTAAGCTTTTATGGTCGGTAAAGATAGTGCACTTCACCCCATACAAATAATGCCTCCATATTTTCAAGGCGAACACCACTGCTGCCAACTCGAGGTCATGGGTAGGATATCTCTTCTCATGAGTCTTTAGCTGCCTCGAGGCATAGGCTATAACCTTGCCCCGCTGCATCAAAACGCAGCCAAGTGCCAAATGCGACGCACCCGAGTAAACAACCATATATTCCGTCCCATCCGGTAATGACAATACCGGTGCATGGGTCAGTTTCTCTTTGAGCGTTTGAAACGCCCTTTCCTGATCTTCACCCCAAATAAACTTTTCGTCCTTACGGGTTAATTTGGTTAATGGCATGGCGATTTTGGAGAAATCTTGCATGAACCTCCGATAATAACCCGCAAGCCCCAAGAAGCTTCTGATTTCTGAAGGATTTTTCGGTGGATTCCATCTTGCCACAGCTTCTATTTTCGATGGGTCTACTAACACCCCATTTGCACTAATGATGTGCCCCAGAAATTGCACCTCCCATAGCCAGAAGGCACACTTCGAGAATTTCGCATATAGTTTCTCTCTTCTGAGCGTCTCCAACACTTCACGCAAATGACTTGCGTGTTCTACTTCACTCTTTGAATATATCAAGATGTCATCAATGAACACTATCACTGACTTGTCTAACATGGGTTTGCAAACCCGGTTCATAAGGTCCATGAAAGCCGCGGGTGCATTAGTTAACCCGAAGGACATCACGAGGAACTCGTAATGTCCGTACCGTGTGCGGAAGGCTGTTTTCGGTACATCCTCCTCTTTGACTTTCAACTGATGATACCCCGATCTAAGGTCGATTTTGGAGAACCAACTTGCTCCTTGTAGTTGGTCAAATAGATCATCAATTCTTGGAAGCGGATATCGATTCTTTACCGTGAGTTTGTTCAACTCCCGGTAATCAATGCACATACGCATGCTCCCGTCCTTCTTTCTCACGAATAATACTGGTGCTCCCCATGGAGACACATAGTGGCGGATCTAGGATTCACGCCAAGCCGTAACGTTTTATAAATAAGCCGTAACGAAATCGAAAAAACATCAATTTTTTCCAAAATTTACACTAAAAACGTCAATTTTTTCCGCGCCAAGCCGTAGCGGGGGTTGCCCCCCGGTATATGCTACATCCACCACTGGAGACACACTTGGCCGAATAAATCCCTTGTCGAGCAATTCTTGGATTTGGGACATCAATTCTTGTAATTCTGATGGTGCTAACCAATACGGCGCCTTAGCCACAGGTTTCGCGCCCGGAATCAATTCAATTCCGAACTCTACGTCCCGTTCTGGCGGTACTCCCGGTAAATCGTCCGGAAATACATCAGCGTATTCACGTACCACTGGTACGTCTTCAATCGTTGGTGTCTCTTTATCAGGTTCGTTTGCGTATATCATGAATGCTTTACATCCGCGCCTCATAAGTTTGTGAGCTTTTAGTATTGAGCACGTAACGGGACTACCCCCCTTTTTCGCCATAGATAGTAACATGCTTCCTACTTGGAGACGTCAATTTTATCTCCTTGCGGAAACATATCACTTTTGCATGATGTCGGGATAACCAATCCATCCCGACCACTACTTGAAATTCTCCCATTGACATTGGGATCAAGTCTATTAAATATTCTTCATCATCAATGCTTATTTTGCAATCTCGACATACATCACATACAAGGAAACTTTTGTTATCACCTATTTCTACCTCTAATGGCATAGGCAATTTTGTTAGTACAAAAGAAGGATGTCGAATAAATCCATGTGGAACAAAAGATTTATTCGCACCCGTATCAAATAACACATGTGCAGGAATTGAATTTATGGCAAATATACCTGAGACCACATCGGGCTCTGTTTTTTCCTCCATTGCTGTTAACTGGAAAGATCTCGCCTTTGCTCTTGGTGTCTCAGTGTGTGTATTCTTGTCATCCTTCTTTCCAATCAACTCCGGGCACTCAGATTTCTTGTGACCCGGTTGGTAGCATTTGTAACACACCGACACCTTCCCTGGGCACAATGCAGCCGTGTGCCCCGTCTTCCCACATATAGGACACGGTTTGTCCTTGAACCGGCACTCACCTTTGTGCCCCTTCCCGCATATCTTGCAGTTTGATGACCCGCGTTTCCCTTCTTGTTTCTTTGAGGATTCTGTTGTGAGCGCCTTTTTCGTTGGGCTTGGATTGACTATCTGAGCCCTTCTTTCACCTCTTTCAATCTGTTTCTTCAACTCTATCTCCCGTTCCCGAGCGACGTTTATAATCTCGGTGAGAGTCTCATACTTTGAAGGAGTCATAAACTCCCTATACTCGGCGCTCAACATATTATAATAATAATATATTTTCTGCTCCTCATTCGTTATCAATTCATCACAAAACTTCATCTTATCCATGAATATCCCCGTGATTTTATCAATAGATTCACCCTTGTGTCGAAGCTGCATGAATTCTTCCTTGATCTTGTTAATGACTGCTTTGGGACTGTGATGTTTAAGAAACGGCGTCTTAAACTCGTCCCATGTCATAGCTTTAGCCGCTTCGCTTCCAATTTCTTTCTTCTTGTTATCCCACCAGTCTTTCGCTTGACCCCTTAACTGACCCGTGCCATAAGCTATGTAGTCGTCTGGATCACAATGAGTCCTTTCGAATACCCCATCCATATCGCTTAGACACCGCTGGCATATTATCGGGTCAACCTCCCCATTGTAAATTGGCGGTTTGCACGCCATGAACTCTTTATAAGAACAAGATTTTCGTCCTCCCGACTTCTCTTTTGCTAAATTGGTATTATCCTCCAATTTCTTAATTCTTTCTTCCACCACAGATAATACCGTGTTTTGGATTTTGTCAATGAAACCCGACAAACTGTTTTCGATTGCTTTTCCTACCTCGTCAGCAATCACTTCTCTCGTTTGCTCGGTGACTCTTGGCACCGCATCATCGTTACCTTTATCCGTCATCTTTAACTGAAATGTTTACATTAAGCGTTAAACATTTCGTCTATGACATATGGTTTATTTATCTCGGTTCACTCAAGTTCATAACTTGTTTTCACCGTTCTTATTTAATGCATTTTCCGGGTTTGAGTGTGTTAACACGCTCTTCCCATGCATTTCTATTCATTATTTCCCTTTTTATACTTAGTAACTCTATTTTAGAACAATTTAACTCTTACCGAATGTTTGATCAAGCTTGAACCGAACACTTGTTAACAACCTTGGGCTCTGATTACCAACTTGTAACACCCTTAATATTTTGAACAGTATTTAAATAATAATCATATGAACTTTATAAAAATCAGAGTTTACAAAAACATTTCGTGTTTAAAACCATACACACTTGTGATAGTACCAAACACATCCAAGATAATGCATAACGAGTTTAAAGTTAACCCTTGCTAGTCAACTACAACTAGTTTAAAGGATTCCAAACATGGTTGATAAAAACATTTACAACATGATTAAAGTCTAGACAAAGTTAAATTTAGTGCGGAAGCTTCAAAATGCGTGTTCGGTTCTTGACAACGTACTTGATCACCATCCGGAAGGAACTCATCCATACCTAGGGTCAAACACTAAAAACATTAGTTTTGACATTAGTATAATACATATAAACGAATTCCGATATGGAATAATGTTAAATAAAATACAAGTTTTTCTGGGTTCCACCGTAACTTACGGTTACGGTAGACCCTGAATAACTCTGGTTCTGCCGTAACACAGGGGTAACACACAGTAACATTTCTGGTTTCCACCGTAAATTACGGTGGAACCGTAAGTTACGGTGGGCTCTGCATCTTTGTCCTTTAACTATTTTCCAACTTTAAAAGATCAAAACTTTTTACTCATTAGTCCGATTTAACCGATTATTTTTCCTATGAGTCCGTAATAAAATTACGGATCTAACCATATAAATTTCACATCACGGAAACCGAGATACCGGCATTCGGCTCACAATTTCCTTATTTCAATTATCCAACCCATTAGCAAAAGTGCTTAGTTCCATATTTCAATCCTAAAGACACTCTAGACATAGTTACTCCATTTCCCCAGGCTTATAACCTTGGAGTATTCGCGCCATACGATGGCTTTGTGTTCTCTTAGAACTAAACACTTGTCTTCACGGAATTCAAGCATTCCGTTTCCAACGACACATTCTGTTGACTTCTATTATTTGATCCAATATCCCGGGTTCGTAGACTTAAAATATCATATCCAATTCATTGGTATGGTACCATCCATCACCTAACGAGATATGAGATTTTTAAGTTTCTACTCACGTGATTCCTTTAAAACCTTTATTTTGACCCGTTGGCTATCTAGTGAAGACCATCACTTTATTGATAAGCCAAACCAAATTCCAAATCTTTATTTTGACCCGTTTGGCTATCTAGTGAAGACCATCACTTTATTGACAAGCCAAACCCAATTCCAAATCTTTATTTTGACCCGTTTGGCTATCTAGTGAAGACCATCACTTTATTGACAAGCCAAACCCAATTCCAAATCTTTATTTTGACCCGTTTGATGGTCTAGTGAACTTCGCCACTTAACGACACATCAAACGCATCCTTTACACTACGACATCATTATTACACAAAAACCAAACATTTACATAATGTAACGAGACTGAAGTCACGCACCTTTAAAGCACACCTTTTCCGCGAGTATCACCTCCGGCGTGTCCACTTGACGTTCCGGATTCCTTGCCTAAAGAGTTCAATTCATAACAAGATTAGAACTCTTTCATAAGCTTTAACGCATTAGTTCATAACATATGCAAATCTGCGTTGTTACCAACCTTTAACATTTTAACCCTCGCTTAGGCGTTTTATCAAACACCTAGCGGGTCGGATTTCTACATGATCTAAACTAATTTCATGACTAGTAATTATCATCCAAACTACTTTAATTAGTCAATTCTACACATATTTTAACATCAATGATTTTAGAGATTATCTCACAATTTCAGTTTACACCAGAACAAGAGTCTTAATCCTAGTGTTTATCAAGTTCTACTATCTTATTAATCACCCACTATAGTGATTTTGATCCTTACAACTAACATGCAAGGTTTTGACAAGAAATCATCTAGGGTTTGTCCCTAGACCTCACATTACTTCCAATTTCATGTTTTACATCACATAATCAAGCTCAACCTTCGATTTCAATCACATGCAAGAATTTGAGTTGAATCAAAACAACCTAATTTGACATACCTTACGATCTCCTTGACGAGGTGATCACGATTCTATGTTCAGATTTCGATTACAACATGATTTGAGCCTTCAATTTGAGAGTTTAGTAGAAGTTAGGGTTGTGGAAGTGTGGGTGTCGCCCCCTGTGGTTCTTGATCGACCAGACCCCCTCTAATGGGGTGTTTGGTTTGTTTTTAATCAAAACTAATAACAATAGTTTTCAATATTGGCCCTTCTACTTTTATTTAACTAATAGTTTGGTAATTTTAGCCTTAATTCTAGTTATTCATAGACTTATAGTTAACTAGGTTATAATTTCCTAGTTAGATAAATTCTTGTTTATTTAAACTTTATAATTCTAATATAAAGTTTTGTATTTTCGGGATGTTACACCATCCGATCGGATTACCATTCGAACCATGAGACATTTGATTCCACACTTAAATAATTTTCAACATGTTCAATACACAAGGGATGCCATCCGAACGAACAACCGACCGAACGGGTGACAACCTGCTACGAACTTGAAGTGTCCAACCGAACGGGCTGCCGTCCGATCGGACGACCGTCCGATCGACCGACCTGAAAGGTAGAGATACTTCAATGTTTTCAAAATGCTACAACAAAAACTTCAAAAGTCAAGCCATCATACACAAACACATCCTTCTCAAGGGAAGAAACAATCCACTCGAATAGTCATCCGACCGGACTACCGTCCGACTGGATAACCATCCGAACGGATTGTCACCCGCACGACCCGCCATCCGATCGGACTATGATGCGTGTGAAGTGTTATATATATTAGGTGTATATTTTAATGCCTTTTAACATTTAGTTTTAGCCAAGTTTTAAATTTATAAAACACGATATTTTACTAACACTAAACACACATATGGGCAAGTGCACCCATCGTGAGCGTAGTATAGTGTTGGTAAGATACCGAGGTCGTCCAAGGACACAAGAGCTTTTAGTACCGGTTTATCCTCAACGTCTAATCAAAATAAAAAGTTTAGAAAAATGTTTTAAACTAAGAAAAATTAAAAACTAACTAAAATGCTGAAAATAAAAATAAAAATAAAACAGATAGACAAGATGAATCACTTGGTTCCGACTCGTATCTAGTATAACCTTTGATTATTTCCGCACTTTTGCACATAATTAAGAGATTATCTTAGTTATTGTAGTAGGCCCCTCTTTTGAAGGTGACGTTACCCTCACCCCAGTAGTTTGAGTCAACAAGGATACAATCCTAAAAGGGTGGATTATTGGAAGATAATGAATTAAGTTATTAATGCAATATTATGGTAGGCCCCTCTTTTGGAGGTGACGTTACCCTCGACTAAGTAGTCTGAGTCAGCAGGGATACAGTCCTAAATAGCCGGGTTATAGTATTAATAGTAGTTAACTTATGAGGGGATCAAAGAGTTTGGACCCCCGCCATCCAATACCGTTAAGCATTGAAGGAGGTCCTACTAAATTTGACCCAGGTCCATTGCAGGACCTCTAAACGCTGAACAATGGCAAGACCTTTACCAAACCGTTCCCTTAACCCCCGACCAGGTAGCCAACATACCTCCATATAGACCGTGGAGATATGAATGGTGAAAATCCTTTATTTTATATAGACAGTAAAATAATGCCAAGACACCACGGACAAACGATAAGGAAAGATCACCTTCAACATAAGTAACTAGTTATTAAAGTCATTAATACAAAACCAAATAAAAAGTGCAAAAGATTAGAAATAAAAAGTATTATACTAGACACTTTGTCTTCACCAAGTGATGTAAGAGACTTAGGCAAACATGGCCTTGATTGTCAAGAACTCTTACGATCAATCTTGGATCCCGAGACGACTCACACACTCTACGATGGACATTGGATGATGGTGGTGGATGATGGTGTTGTGATGGTGGTGGGTGGTGGATGAAGTGTGAGAGAGGTGGTGTGCCAAGGGATGAGTTGAAATGAAACCAAGCACTCCTATTTATAGGCTGAACAGAAGGCTGGACACGCCCTCGTGCCTGTCTGACACTTTCTCTCTTCATTAATTGTAATTCGCAATTACAATTAATGCGCCTGCTGTACTTTCGCCACGCCCCCGTGTTCACTGGACACGGCCCCGTGGTGGGCAATAGAAGCTTCTATAGGTTTGTCTTTTCTGCTGCTTCTTGGGCACGGCCCCGTGCTGGCTGGGCACGGCCCCGTGCTGGCTGAGCACGGGGCGTGTTCAGTCTTCTGCCTTCTCTATTTTGCTTGGGAAGATGCCGTTGAGGGGTCGGGCAGTCCACTTATGTTCCTTTTCTTGTATTTATGTTGGATTTAGCTGTCTTTTTGCTTCTTTTGTGTTTTTGAGCTCATTTAATCCTGAAAATACAAAAGGAAGACAAAAACCCTCTTTTTCCAATATTAGTACTTAAAAAGGGTTAGTTTTATGCCTCATTTGATGTAATTTATATGTTGCATTTTACACACATCAGACTACCATCCGATCGAACTGCTGTCTGAGCCACTCGCACTTTGCATTGTTTTACGCGTCACTTATCATTATACTATCAATCTATTCAGGCTAACCTTACTCTCTAGCGCTCCCTTCAATCCATCAATCGTTGTGAGTATACTCGATCCCTTTTTGCTTTACGCACTTTTGGGTGTTACATACGTTACGAATATTCAAATCACAACGAACACACTACTCAATACTATTTGAATGCTAACCGTTAATGCATGTTATACGTGGCTTATGAATGCTTGTTTGTTATGTTTACACATGGAATGCTGTCTACCTGCCTTAGCAACGATAGTACTATAGTTTGGACTCAGCACCTGTTCACAGGGTTTTTAGGACAATTACTTGCATGGATTACGGTGGTAATCATGTATTGTGAACTGCCTCAGGCAGTCAACCCGCAGTCATTGGTATCGATGGATCTATGTCGATAACTAACGTGCTTCATTTCACTATGTGTACGTGCTGGTTATGCGTAAACGAATTCGAACTCTATATGCTAGTATCAAACTTGTATGCTCACTTTTACACCATGTGTATTGACCTTTATTTTAACGTATGTGACAGGTATTTAAGGCGTCTATTTGCTTGGAAATCAAGGCTAGGAAAGAGTCCTAGAAACCAACAAATAGTTGTCTGTACTATGTATAAATCTGAGTTGTCGGAACAGAACTACTTGACTAGATTTGTCTGTAATAATTTGTTTGCCTTTTAAGACATGGTATGGGACATGTTACTTTAAATTAATCGATAATGAAAATTGTTATGGAAACTTCTGGACAATCTGTTTCACTCAGTGCCATGCCCCAATGTTTCCCTCATCGGTTGGGGTGTGACATGTATATGTTGTATGTATAGGTGTGTGAGAGAGGGGGAGGCCCGTCCAAATCGTCGCACCCCCGACGATCTCGACGACGGGGGCACGGCGACGAAGTGGGGGAAATGGAGAGGGGGCACGACGACGGAGCAGGACGGTCCCCATACCGTCCAGCCTTAGTTCGTGCATTGATAAGCTGTTTCTCACTTTTAAGCTGGGATAGTAGTCAGTTTCTGGTCAAAACAGTTAAACAGAATAACTTGCTTTAAAAACGTTCAACAATATTTTATTTTTCATTTAATTTGATTTGACTCAGCTCTATTAAGGGTTTCTTAGTTTGCAAACCCACTTGTGATACATAGTAAACACAAAAAGACATCCAAGAATCTTTTTGATATTTTGGGTTCTATGATGTTAAAGGTATACCTTTGGGTTTTCAGGGGCTTCTTCATCTGTTCAACTGTTTAGGCTGTTATATCCTTGGAAATAGGGGCGTGAATTTCGGACATGACCCGAAAACCCGACACGAACCTAACATGAAATTCGCGGGTTTAGGTTTAGTCTAAACGGGTTCGGGTCAGTTTCAGGTTGAAGGCGCAAACCCGTTTAGGTTAGTGGGTCGGGTTCGGGTCAACCTGGTCAGTTTGGCAGGATGACCCGTTTAACACATTTATACTATATTATATTTTTTACAATATATTTTATGTCATAAATTAAATGGGGTGTGAATTTTATGCAATGATTATAACTTAAAAAGAGAAATTAACATAGATTTATTAATTTAAATATGATATTATTATATAAATTTGTGTTTTTAAGTAAATTTTAATTTTAATATATTAATTTTAGAAAAAAAAAATAAAAAAATTCGTGTTGAACGGGTCGTTTTCGGGTCAACCCACGAAACTTTGGGCCGTGTTCGGGTTCTTATGTGTGATACGATTTTTGGGTTCAGGTTTGTGTAAAATTTTCGGGTTCGGGTCGGGTCGGGTTGAACCCGCCAACCCGCAAACACCTGTTTAGCACCCCTACTTGGAAACAAATAAGTTCTTTTCAGAGACTTGAAATTTATTTTAAGTTATCTGTGTTCAACACGATCCTGAGCCATTTTTCTTTTCTGCCTCCTATTTTAACTTTGTGTTTCATTATTTAAATTGGAATAGTTTTGTAATTCACTGCTTCTCTTTTATTATTATTATAGTCTAAGATCCCGCGAGTTTCGCGGGTGGACTAACACACAAATATATAACTTAAAATTGTTGAAATAATCGTTCAAGTAACTGAACCAAGTCAACTGATGATGCCTCATATTCATCCCACTCTATAGATATAAAATCTAATGGAAGCCTTATGAAAGAAATATTATAGTCGAAACGAATATATGCCCCCACACAAATCGAGGTGCTTTACGTAACTCTTAAGTTATTACACACTTGATATACCCGAACACACGCAACCTCGTTACGGTATAGACATTATCCTCAAACACATTCACCCCAAAACAGTAATCCTAATCACCCTCCACCCTATAAACTCTGCCCTTACACGATGATAAACTAAACCGACCAAGTTACTAAATCAATCAAACAACCTGACCCATTTATAACACTTCCCTGGCTGTAGAATCTGCCTTCTGCAAATCTTCTTCGCTAGAAGCAAGCCCTTTATTAAGCCTGGAAACAGCGCTCTGTAATAAACCATTTCATAACGGGTCAAAACGGTGGAGTACAGGTCAGTCATGTTGAGGTCTAAACCAGGTTCTATAGATTATTCAAGTTGACAAAATGAACTGATTGATGACAGTATATAACGGGTAAAAAACTGTTACGGGTCGACCCGACTCACAAACAAACTTTTCACACAAAAGGTTCAATTAACTGTTAATACACTAAGCCACTAAAACTGAACCAGACGACGATTGATTATTATTAGATTAAAATGATTTTGTGCTTATCTGGGCCTTGGTTTAGCTTGGTTTGTAGCAGGTTGCGGCTCAGCCCATGTGTTGGATCAATTTACCCCATCACAACAAACATTAATCTCAAAAAATTCCAAACAAATCCGTAATCTATTAAACAAAAATGTAAACAACAAAAACTGTAAACATAAATTACCTTAGCAACGGGTAATTCAACATTGGTCTGTATCAAGGAACGTTTAAGAAAATGGTATTGGTTGGCTATACTTCATCACTGCCACTTTGAGTACTGTTTTTTAATATGTTGAACTTGTAGAGAGGACAGGTGGCATTGATTATTAAAAAAAACACGCACCTGCATCAGCAAACAAAGATATCAATGAAATGAAAGTAGATTGATATATACTTAAATAGTACATTAGATATTAAGCTATTTCAATATAAAAATCCTATTACTAAATATAATGATTATTGAAAAAGAATAAATACAAATTTACATAAAACCTTTGTAGCCTTTAGATCGGTGCTGGTTATATTAGTATTAGTAATTCCTTGATTAGATAACTCATCACACAGTTGTGAGTTTCCACACCTAAACTCCAGTACCTAAAACATTACATTATTATAAATGTATACTTTAACTAAAGCATATGAAATAATTGTTGTGTTTAGATTCAACTTGATAATCCTGATGATAATCAAACGACTACATAACAATTGACCAATTACATCAGCAATAAAAAAAGGCACTAGAATCTATATTATTTTGGAAAAATTACAAGTTTTGTCCTTTATCTTTATAGTACTTTACAGGCGGTGTCCTTTTTTTCAAATGTTGACAGGCGGTGTCCTTTAGTAGGTATTTTGTTACAAGTTTTGTCCTTTAGGCCAAACCCAGTTAGAATTTTTGGTTAGATTTGGTCATGTGCCTTGCACATGAGGGCATTGTTGTCATTCTATCTCTTTAGGGACTATTGTGTAAAAAACTTATGTATAGGGACTAGTTTGTAAAGAATTCTTATTTAGGCCAAACCCACACATCAACCACCATCATCATCAACCGGTGCATTGTTGTCTTTCTCTTTCTACCCCTCATTCATTCTTCTCTCTCACTGTAGATTTTAGCCGACAACAACCTCACAGCCACCACCACCACTGCCCCCACCACCCTCATAGTCATCACCGCCCCCACCAGTCACCACCCCTCCACCATTGCCCTTACAGCCACCACCGCCCCCATCAGCCACCATCCCCTCCACTTAGGTCATTTCCCGGCGATAACCAACCTCTGATCTCTCTCTTAATACGGTGTCACTAGTGTTTGGTGTATATATATCTCTCATACATCTCTTGTTATCTCTATTTCTCTCTAGGGCTTTAAAAACTTCTAGGGTTTGATGAAGATTTGGGGTTGGTGCAGTGGGGTTGGGGTTGCTGCGGTGTGGTTAACAGAGAAAAAGGGGCGGTGGATGTGGTGGACGGTGGTGATGATTGAGAGTGGACGGTTGTGGGTTTTGAATGTGGATCTGGTGGTGGGTTTTGAACGGTGGATGTGGTGGAGGGTGATGGTCGATGGTGGTGGTTGGGTGGACGGCGATGGTGGACCGTGACGGTTGGATGGGCAGTGGTGGTTATGGGTGAGGGTTGGTTGTTACAGGTGCGGGTGGATGGCTATGGGTTTTGTATGTGGATGTGGTGGTGGGTTTTGAATGGTGGATGAACGGTGGTGGTTGGGTGTTTGCTGTTGTATACTCCAGTTTGATCAGAGTACCATTTATGAGGGTTTGTTGGGCAGTTAGGTGGCCGGCGATCTTGCACCGGTTGATGATGATGGTGGTTGATGTGTGGGCGGCGGCGGATGGTTGTTGTGGTGGTGGTGGTGGGAGGTGGGAGATGATATTGGTGGTAGAAGTGTGGGACAGCAGATGGTTGTGGTGGGAGGTAGTGGTGGATGATGGTTGAGAAGGATGGCGGATGGTTGTGGTGGTGGGAGGTGGGAGATGGTGGTGGTAGATAAAGGCTGAGAGAGGGATAAATAAAGAGAACTCTGGTGGTGGTAGATTTTAATTTTTTAAATAGATATTAGTTTTTTATATTCTTTTTGTTTTATTTAATTAAAAAGATTTATAAATAAATAGGTAGAAAGACTAAACTACCCCTGTTTGACCAGACTTAACCAAAAATTCTAACTGGGTTTGGCCTAAAGGACAAAACTTGTAACAAAATGCCTACTAAAGGACACCGCCTGTCAACATTTGAAAAAAAGGACACCGCCTGTAAAGTACTATAAAGATAAAGGACAAAACTTGTAATTTTTCCTTTATTTATTCTATATATGAACCTCACACGCTTATGTTCTCATTAATTATATGAATGTGGTCGTGCATTTTGGTATATATAGTTTTCTTGAATTGCATAAAGGGACACATGCCTATATACTAACATATAGTATATACCCGAGTGATGTTAACTGAAGGCACAAGCTTATCTTTCAGAGATTACCGATGTCGCATATACCGAAACAAAGACAGTTTGAACATGGTACAAGTCACAAATGTAGTGAAAGATAATATAGCTAGAAGTGTACCATACTAGACTTGTTGGCATCAAGGTAAGGAGTGATGTAAGTGTAGCATAACACTATATTTAGCATGGTCTAGATGGCTTCGACCCACCTTGTAAGTGTAGCATAACACTATATTTAGCATGTTCTAGATGGCTTCGACCCACCTTAATTTGAGTCGTTGAGTTTAGCATATTCTCTTCCTGTATTAGCGAGGATAACCCCACTTTCAAAGATATAAACCCCCCCCCCCCCCCCCCCCCACCACACACACCCCTACCCACAACTCTCTCTCAAAGATATATTAGACTATGGGGTGTGAGGCTTTCGTTTGGGGCATTAAATGACAAGTGCCAGCTGATGGGGTCACATTGTATAGTGCGGTGTGGCGGAGCTGCCGGCTGGGTGTGAGTTGGCGTGGCCAGCTATGTGTCATTTCTTTTTGGGGTATTGGATTTTAATAATCCCAAGTTTCACTAATTGGCCGGTAATAATCTCAACTTCAAAAATTGCCTACAACAGTCCCAACTTGTAAGATTTTGGCCACCAATGATCCTTGTCTAACTGGGTTATAACCCAGTTAGTTTTTTGAAGTTTTGAGCGGCGGAGAAGGTCACTAGAGGTTGGAGATGACAAGTGGTGGTCTCCTTTGGTGGTTTCAGGGGTAAAGAAGGTCGTCGGAATAAGTTGCAGGTCACCGGAGTTGCGTAGATGGTGGAAATTTTAAACTTTTGAGAAGCGGAGAAGATTACAGGAGGTCAGAGATGATTGGTGGTGGTCTCGTTTGGTGGTTTCAGGGGTAAAACGGGTCGCCGGAATAAGTTGCAGGTCACCAGCCCAACAAGGTTATAACCCAGTTAGACAAGGATCATTGGTGGCCAAAATCTTACAAGTTGGGACTGTTGTAGGCCATTTTTGAAGTTGGGATTATTACCGGCCAATTAGTGAAACTTGGGATTATTAAAATCCAATACCCCTTTCTTTTTTTAAACTATTTAAAATTTTCTTTTAACTAAAACAGAATACTAAATATAATTTTTAAAAAACTTCAAATAAAATTAAGAAAAGCTAGATAAAATAAAATAAAAAAGACTAAATACTTCAGGATTAGCACATAGCAAGATTTCTTGTTTCATTTTCAACATCAATTCCAATTCTGGGACGCTAAGGTGATCGACGAGCATGACAAGAAATTTCATATCCTCGCGTCTTTCTTTGTTATATCCTCGGGTCGTACCCACGGTTATAAGAATGCATTGTAGAGGATGTGGTTAAATTCATAAAAAAATATAAAGATAGAAGAAGTAGAGATGTAGAGAAGTGGTAAAAAATTGGTAGTATTTATAGGGTATGATTTTTTTAATTAACTAGCCGTTTGGATAACGGCTACCCCTAACGGTAGGATTTCCACAACCAATCCCAGCCAGCCAGCTCACCCCGCCCCCCGCCCAACGCCGGGCTTCAAAGCGACGCTGGCTGGGCAACACCAAACCAACGCTAGCACGGAGTGGGTTAGCTAGCATTGTCCGACTTCCCCCGCCCCAACCAATGCCCCCACTCCCCGCAGTCTCATACATATTCATGCTTAGACTATACGGAGTGGGGGTGGTAAAAAAAGCACGGAGTTGGAGGGCGCGTGAAAATAGTGTTTTTATATAAAAAATAAACAAGAAACAATTAAAACCAACCCAAAATCCAACAACCAATAAAAAGTTTGCACCTCACCACAACAATTGCCCCCCACGGCAGTGGAGATCTCCCCGCCCTTGCCACCACGCCACCCACAGGGCGGTGTTCCCGGCGTGGAGGTGTTGCCATGTCATCAGACCCTCTGAAGTGGGGCGCAACCACACGGCAAAAGAGGGCATAACGCCCCATAGCACCGCCGCACACCACTACATCCGACACTATGGGGTAATTTTTTTCCTTCCCGCGATGTATATCACGGCGTGACCATTCTTTTCCCACTCACACACATATACATACATATATAAAGCCCCATACATATATAACCCTATTACACACTCAAGTTATATAAATCTATTCTCTTACACAATCCGCCACTTATCGCATAACGCCCCATATGAGTTTTATGACTACACATAACCTCACAATGTCCACCATTCCGTATGGTCTTATACACAATATTTCTCCTTATAATTTACTGGCTTGTTGGATAAAGGATGGTCATCGAAGTTAGGACCTCGTGACCCCTTATAACATATTCTTTTTAATATTAACATTATGGGGGTGTCGAGGGGCTTGGGTTGGGGATATTGCTTGACACGTGGCAGGTGTGGACTCTACCAGTCCACCAAAAAAAATGGGGTGTGGAAGGGGCATGGTCAGGCCGATGTTGGGGTGCCATGTGTCATTCCTTTTTATAGACAAAATTACATAAATCAACCTTTATGTTATACCTAAACTGCACTTCGTACCTTTCACTATGGAATCGGCAAAACCAACCTTTATGTTTATGTTTTGCTCAGGGCCGGTTCAACAATTTTGGGGGGCCTAAGGCGAAATAAAAACTTGTGGCCTTTAAAAAAAACAAACCAAATTTAGGCAATTATATCACAGAATGAACATAGATTTTAGACATAATTTTAGGCCATTTTAGGCTAAACAAAGATTTTAGCTAGAGCTTAGGCCCATATTAAATCCATTTCGTAGGCCCATATCATATATCTGGGTTTTTTTTTTTGAACAAAAAGAGTTGCACAAGGTGAGCCTCGAACCCGAGTCTCCAAGGAGTCATCAGCGCTTATCAATCCACTCCACCAGCTAGCGTTTTGTCCATATTATATATCATATATATGTGTATATATATATATTTTTTCTAAAATATGGAGGCCCTATAGATTTGATGGCCCAAAGTCAAAGCCTCAAAATACTTGGGCTTGGGCCGGCCCTGATTTTGCTACATGTTCAATCTTTACCATTAACTATGTTAGAATTCTTGGTTAAGTTACCTTACATGCTTTGCATGTGAGGGTATTAATGTCTTTTCACCCATCTTTTTAATTAGGGTTAACTTTGTACAATACTAAACAAGTTTCAAGAGTGTTCTAATTAGGCCACTCATAATTTTTTTTGTTCCAATTAGGTCATTCAAGTTTCATTTGATGTTTCAATTCTAGATATTTTACCTAAATAAAAGGTCATCCATCCTACATGGCATTTATTTAGGTTTTTTATATAAAAAAATTGTTGACATGTCACATGAATGCCAAATGGGTTAGAAAAAAATGCGAAATAGATTTAATTTTTTTTTAAATTGTAGAAAAGGTAAAAAAATCGAAAAAAATTAAAAAATATGATTTTTTTTCAAAATCTCTAAAAAGTTATCTAAATTTTTATAAAATCGTGAAAAATAGTTAGATGTCAGTAAAATTTTAATGAAAGAAAGTACTAATTACTCCTACACCAAAATCATTTAAATTATAGTCATAAAAGAAGATAAACAACTAACCATAAATAAATGTCATGTAGGACTATAACCTGCTATTCAGGTATAATATCTAGCATTAGAACACCAAAATAAAGTAGAATGTTCTAATTGGAACAATAAATTTTATTAGTGACCTAATTGGAACACTCCTAAAACTTCATTACTATTCTATGGCATATTCTCTTTTAGAGAAAAATTAATAGTTCTTTTTAAATTAATAACCCAATCTGCATTATTGTGTGAGTCAATCAGTCCCCACCACAAGGTTATGATTCTTCAAAGACGTATGAGTAGAAAAGTGCAAACTGTCCAGTAACAAAAGCTTAATTGAATACCTCCATGCTCCAAAATCAGGGAAAAGACCCTTTTGACCGATGAAATTTCACCAGCTTGTCAGTATATCACCACTAAAGGTGTTTCTAAAAATGTAGGACCCCCCCTAAAGGAATTAAAAACAGTCCGAAGCGTTTGTATTCACCAAATTTAGTAAGGATATTTCACAACTGCAACGTTCTAACCAAATAGCTCCAAAATTAACATTTCTGTAACATGACCACAATTTCCACTGCTCTTGTTTAAACCACATGAACATGTTCAATTAAGCAAATTCAGCCGATTCAACCGCTTCTTAACCGATCTATTCAATTTTTCAAACCAATAATTAAAAAAAAAATCAACAATTAGGTTGTAAAGGTTGAACCTGTAGGAAAACATGAACATAAAGGTTGGTTTTTGCCGATTTCATAGTGAAAGGTACGAAGTGCAATTTAGATATAACATAAAGGTTGATTACTGCAATTTTGTTTTTTTTTTTAAGTTGAAAATTTATATAAAAAACACAATTTATATTAAAAGTATCTTACATTAATTTAGACAACCCACAATAAAAAAAACCTAAAAAAAACTACTTATTAAATCCTAAAAAATAAAAAAAAACTACTTATTAAATCCTGCAAACTAAAAAAAAAAACTACAGAGTAACCCACTTAAAATCCGTATTCTCATCGTGCTTGTACTTGATTTTTGCGATTTTGAGTTGATCGTCGTTGGTCAAGTCGCCCACAGGGATACGGTCGAAGCAAATTTTAAAGCGGTCCAACTTCGGTTTGAGCTCATGCCATTTGTGTTGACACACGTTTAAGTTGTGACGCGTGTTGCCGACGTGCTGTTGGCATTGTTGAAACGCTTTAAAACTGTTGCCGACGTGCTGTCGGTTTGGGGTTGGGTATTTATAGGTAAAAAATGTAATTTTTTAAAAAAACTTGGTTTGGCGTAGCGGCTACCCCAAACCATTAAAAAATTAAAAAAGATGACCATTTGGCCTGGCCACACAAACGGTCCAATTTCTTTAGTCATCCAGAGCCCGCCACGTCACCCACCCTCCCCCCCCCCCCCCCCACGCTAAGCGGACAACGCTAAATCCAACGCCGATCCGGGGTGGTGTAGCCGGTGTTAAACCTCCTTCCAAGCCCCATCCAATGCCCCACACCCCGTAATCTAATAACCTGACTTCAAATTTATTAGGACATCGAGAAACACTTCAACTCTATCTTCAAGATTTCCTTGAGTTAAACAAGTTACGCCTTAAGGGTACCTTACAAATATTTAATAACAACGTTTAAGTTATTATGATGGAAAAAAAAAAGTCAAGGAGAGGGGTCATGTACGCAGCAGCATTCATTATGAAAAGCCTCAAGGCCTCATGTTGTAGTAGTAACTGTCAGCCTCTCAAACTCTCAACTAATTTCACATAGCATTCATTATGAAAAGCCTCAATGCCTCATGTTGTAGTAGTAACTGTCAGCCTCTCAAACTCTCAATTAATTTCACATGTGTTATCATTTTAAGTCCGTAATTAGATAATACAAAGTGGTAGGTGTTGTGACAAGGAAGGTTCCATCACGCCAACATATCATCTCGTGCTTTGGCTAGGTGGTGGCGTGGTGATGGGGCTGTAGAAATTTCACCGTTGTGGAGGGCAAATAGTGTGGTGACATGGTGGCATTTCATAGGTGGGTGGATTTTGGTTAGTTTTGATTGGTTTTTATTTAATTTAGAGTAAACTTCCGTTTTGCTCCCTTTGGTTTGCTTACTTTAACGGTTTTGCCCCAAACCTTTCAAAATAGCCATTTTACTCCCTGATCTTTGAAGGCCTTCATGATTTTGCTCCCCGCCCCTTAACCTCATCCATTTATGCAGTTAACCCATGTCACGTGCAAATCACCTGAGGGGCATTTATGTCTTTTCCCAACCCGGTTTAATGAATCATATTTAAAACCCTAACAACCATTGTCGCCTACCCCATTTCATCTTCTTCCCCATCAGCAAAGAAAAACCATAAATCCATGGCAGTGTACATTTGTTACGGATCTGAGATTCGTCATTTGGTGTAAGAACGAATCTGTAAACTGCACATTCTCACTTAACAATTCAGTTTGATTATACACAGATCTGCAATTAGTAGATCTGCACGATTTCAGTCAAGAAATTAAAGTTGCTGGTTGTTTACGCATCAGGTTTTGTTCTGAACTGGGTTCACACTTGGGAGATTCAAGAGTCTTTATTCACAAATTGACAATTGCATATCTGCACAGATTGATATATCATCCATCCACATTAAATTGAAGAGTCTTATTTGATTGTGTATTCACGAACCAACAGGAACGATTCAACATTAAATCTAATCCACGGATCTAATCATTTGTTTGCACAATTACGGACCAAGAACTGACAACACATATTTACGGATCAACAGAGAAGTTGCTATTTGTTTGTAATTTGCACTAATCAAGAACTGTTCACTGATCAGTGTATTACTGATTCGCACAGACCTAGCAGATTCAACTCCATTCGTTGTTTCTTCATCCGCTGAAAGTTGTTCAATCGTTGAACAAGTCCATCCGCTAATATTTCAGTTATTCCACATCGCACGGATTATCAAAGACTGGTTCGCACGTTACTGCAATCTCAGATCCCTAAATTTAGGGTTTTTCTTTGCTGATGGGAAGAAGATGAAATGGGGTAGGCGACAATGGTTGTTAGGGTTTTAAATATGATTCATTAAACAGGGTTGGGAAAAGACATAAATGCCCCTTAGGTGATTTGCACGTGACATGGGTTAACTGCATAAATGGATGAGGTTAAGGGGCGGGGAGCAAAATCATGAAGGCCTTCAAAGATCAGGGAGTAAAATGGCTATTTTGAAAGGTTTGAGGCAAAACCGTTAAAGTGAGTAAACCACAGGGAGCAAAACGGAAGTTTACTCTTTAATTTATATTGTTTTTATAAAAACATCAATTTCACGCCCCTCCCAACCCATGCTTTTCTTTACCATGCCCCTTTGTTAACGTGGCTGCCACAGTGCCCCATCTTCATGCCCTCCCACACCATATAGTCTTAGAGTTTATGTTTTACATTTTTTTCTATTTTAAATGCGAGGGTCAAATAGGAAGTTTATTTTGGCTAGGAAGTTTATTTTGGCTAGGAAGTATAGGAAGCAATATGATTAGGACATGTGGCAAAATTTAAAATAAAGAGGAAGGGTATTTTAGTCAATCTTATCCTCTTCTTCTTCCCAGTAACATCAAAACCCACCATTTTCAAAACCCACTATCTTCAACCATTTCTTCACATTTTATCTCAATAATCACTACATTATAGTGCGATTTTCGTCACCAATCAATGATTCAAACACCCGATCAACGTATTCTTCAGCTTTTTTGAAGAAAACCCAATTTAATTTCATACAAAATCTCATTTTTTCTGGTGATTTTGAAGATAATCACTCGATCCGTTCGATTCGATCTCTGATAAGTGTTTCAATCATTCAAATTTCGTCAATCGTTGAAGAAACCGACTTCGATCCATGTAAGAAATTCTTTAATTTCATTTTTGTTATCTGGATTTTTGATTTAGTCACTGCGTTTTACGATCTTGGCGGGGGTCCGGGGGCAGCGCCCCTGGTAGCAGGGTCCCAGGGGCTGCAGCCCCTGGCGGGGTCCAAGGGGCAGAGCCCCTGGCTGGGGTTGAGCTGTAATAAAAATGCATCAGAAAAATTAATTATCTGTAAATTGCCTTTGGAAAACTGCATTCGTAAACTGCATTCGTAAACTGCATTGGTTCGGACAATTCACAGCACAGACAAAACTATTGTCCTGGTTCAATGCGTTTTAGAGAGAACACTTTCTTTGGTGTTTTTAGGCCATTGCGTTTTAGAACTAAGACATTTTTATGTGTTTTCTGGCCATTGCGTTTTAGAAAAACACATTTTTGAAGTGTTTTTAGTCATTGCGTTTTAGGTAAAACCCATTTTTAGGTGTTTTCAGTCCATTGCATTTTAGAGAGAACACTTTCTTTTGTTTTTTTAGGCCATTGCGTTTTAGAAAGGAGACATTTTAAGTGTTTTCTGGCCATTGCGTTTTATAAATAAGACATTTCTTTGTGTTTTTTGTGCATTACGTTTTAGGTAAAACACATTTTTATGTGTTTTCAGTCCATTGCGTTTTATAAAACAGACATTTTAAGTGTTTTCTGGCCATTGCTTTTAGAAATAAGACATTTGTTTGTGTTTTTTAAGCATTGCGTTTTAGGTAAAACACATTTTTATGTGTTTTGAGTCCATTGTGTTTTAAAAAGTACACTTTCTTTTGTGTTTTTAGTCTATTACGTTTTAGAAATAAAACATTTCTTTGTGTTTTCTGGCCATTGCGTTTTACATATAAGACATTTCTTTGTGTTTTTGGCGGATTGCGTTTTAGAAAAATGTCATTTTTAAGGTTTTTTTTTTCATTGCGTTTTACACAACTGGGTTTTAATTTTTTTTTGAAAATATAGCAATAGTATACTCGTTTTAAAGATAAAAAAATGCTCGTTTTTTTTTTTGTGCAATTTTTATAAAAAAAAATAATGTCGTATGAAAGAGTTATTAACGTTTAAAAAATGGATAGGAATTGGAGGAGAGAGAAACTATTGCCTTAGATTGACTAGAATGCCCATAAACAAACCCACGCGCTTCTTTTCTTCCTTTCAATTTCTCTCATTTAATCTTAGCCCTTGATTAACTAATTGATGGTCAAGATTACTTGCTAGCATTTTTAGCCAAATAAACTTCCTATTATATCCTAACTTTTTAAATGCAATATATAATTCATCAAAAACATCAAAAGTAAACAAACACAAATGCCAAAACAAATACCAAGTGGCTTGAAAAGATGTCACTTCACATATGAGTTAAGTAGGGGTGCTAAACGTGTCGTGTTCGCGGGTTGGCAGGTTCAACCCGACCCGAACCCGAAAATTTTACACGAACCCGACCCCGACCCGAACCTGAAAATTTTGTCATGCATATGAACCCGACCCGAATATTCGTGGGTTGACCCGAACACGACCCGTTTAACTCGAATTTTTATTTTTTTTTTAATTTTTTGCCACAAATTAATATATTAAATTAAAATTTACTTTAAAAACACAAATGTATATAATAAAATTTCATTTAGTTTATAAAAATTTAGAGTTAATTACTGTTTTCGTCCCTGTGGTTTGTAAAAAATAACTATTTCAGTCCATTAGTTTAAAAATTGCGATTTCAGTCCCTGTGGTTTCACTTTCGTAACCATTTCAGTCCACCTCCGTTAACCCCATCCATTTATTCTGTTAAGTACACATGAATTGACCATAATGCCCTTATTAATAAAAACCAAAAAGATATATAAATGAGTTAATTACTGTTTTCGTCCCTGTGGCTTGTCAAAAATCACTATTTCAGTCCATTAGTTTAAAAATTGCGATTTCAGTCCCTGTGGTTTCACTTTCGTAACCATTTCAGTCCAGATCCTAACACCGTCTATTTTACCGTTATGTTTTAAAGAAATACCGAAATTACCCTTGTGCTAATCAAATAAAAAACCATGGAACTTTAAAAGATTGTATTCTAGGACCCACTTGTTAAAACACAACCCCACGCTACCCACCCCACTCCATCCCTGCTCTCATTTCCGGCATAAGTTTCCGGTCATCTTCTCCGGCAACACAACCCCACCCTCTTAATGTCCGGCGACCCATTACCCCACCCCAATTAATATCTTCCTAGCAACATCCATTAACATAATAACTTTGAAAAATAATGCTTACCTGGACATTTTCTCATTCTAAAATCCAAAATTAAAATTTTGGAACCATATATGTAAAAATAGTGCCAGACTTCTACTTCTACTAAGCCATGGTGGGTCGAACCCTCCAATCCAATTTAAGTCCATATGTTATACAACAATAAAATCATATAAATCCAATAATAAAATCATATAAGTCCATATTTAATTAACACAAGGGTAATTTAAGTATTTCATTAAAACTTAACGGTAAAATAGATGGTGTTAGGAGACTGGACAGAAATGGTTACGAAAGTGAAACCACAGGGTCTGAAATCGTATTTTTTAAACTAATGGGTTGAAATAGTGATTTTTGACAAACCACAGGGACGAAAACAAATATGAACTCATTTAGATATCTTTTTGTTTTTTTATTAATAAGGGCATTATGGTCAATTCACGTGTACTTAACAGAATAAATGGATGGGGTTAACGGAGGTGGACTGAAATGGTTACGAAAGTGAAACTACAGGGACTGAAATCGCAAATTTTAAACTAATGGACTGAAATAGTGATTTTTGACAAACCACAGGGACGAAAACAGTAATTAACTCAAAAATTTATATGAATTTCTCTTTTAAAGTTATAATCATGGCATAAAATACACACCAAATTTAATTTATAACATAAAACACATTGTAAAAAAATATAACATAATATAAAGAGGTTAAACGGGTCAACCCGCCAACCTGATTTGGTTGACCCGAACCTGACCCGTTTAGCTAAACGGGTTCGCGGGTTCAACCTGAAACTGACCCGAATCCGTTTAGACTAAACCTAAACCCGTGAATTTCGTGTTAGGTTCGTGTCGTGTTTTCGGGTCGTGTCAGAAATTAACACCCCTAGAGTTAAGTATCATAGTTGACATAATATATAGATTTAGAAGTGGATTTACCAAGTGTGTAAATGTAAAATTTTCATTAACGATAGAAAAAATTACATAAGTATTATTGAGAGGGTGGTATAGCCTTTCATTTATGTTCATACGTGACGATATAGGCATACAACTTCATTTTTCATTTTTCTTATTTTTTTTTATGTTGGCTAGAATCCTATATAAATAGACCCCAACCAAAAAACAGAAATAAAAATATAAAACCACATACCTTTAATTCGGTCTTTTTTTTTCGGTATACTTTCTTTTATCCTCCGTTAAAAATCTTTTATCATGACATATTTTACTTGGATATCTAATTTTCTTTAAAATGTTATCTCGGCCTCATGCTTTGATTGATGGATGGTCCCTTATTTCGATTGGTGGAGAAAATGAGAAGTTTGATTTGCCTTTTTCACGTTAAAAAAAATAGAAACTGATTATTATGTTTGATGTTTAGCCAGCGGGCTATATTTTGTATGTAGGGCGTGGGCATTATAGTCATTTGGTGATTCTTATCAATCCATACATTGTTTTTCTAGTAGTGGCGAAGCTTTTGATTAATATTAGTTTGGTTCATTGCAATAGTACTATGATATCGGAATTTGGTATAACAATTGATACGTGTTTTACATCAATGAAAACCATAAAAACAAATACTCGTACTGGTGTTGTTTGGTTGATACTGGTTCGTTACGGTACCGGTATGGTACCGACACTCTATACAGTTTATGATACCAAATAAATACTTTATTGCGAATATAGGATTGTGTTCAACGGATTTTTTATACATCTATTGTGAGAAAATTATAAAAACGAATACGGTACTGGTAACGATGTTATTTGGTTAGTATATGTCGGGTTTGTAATGATAAAAAAAATAAATTATATTCGGCCGACTTAAACATAAGCCAAGTAAAGCTAGGGCTTTAGGCCCCATAATTTTAAGGCCTCCAGTTTTACGCACCGACTATTATCTGTTTGTATAAGTAAATACATCTTCAATCAAATATATATGCTTCTAGAAAGAATAGGGAAGAAAATTCTCTAAATACATCTTCAATCAAATAATACATGTTTCTAGAAAGAATAGGGAAGAAAATTCTAAAACATGATTGGGCACATGATAACTTTGTGACTTCCTTTGTTTTTTAGTCGACACAAATAACCACAAAAATAAATGGAAGAAAATACTATGAATTTACTTTCTTGTCCCTAAACCTAAAAGTGATAATGCAACACGTGGTCTACTACTAATTAAACTATTAGAAGAAGGGTCATATTATTGGCACACATGAATCCTTAAATCGACACCTTTAATACGGGTCGTATTCCCTTTTCAATTTCCAATAAAGACTGATATATCAGATTTTGTCTATTTGACTGGACCATACGGGTCGTATAGGTCTATACGGGTGGTACTGGTTGAGTTTTTGTTAACAAATTTTTTACTACATTTGTTTATAGTTTTAACAAAGTTTTCTTAAAAAAAATATTTATTTTTTTAAATAAAAACTTCCTAATTTTTTTTTAAGAATACCATGTACAATGTAGTATATATACTGTAGGTGAGATACAGGTCCCGTATGAGCATATATAGGTGTAGTAAAGGTCCCGTATATGTATCGTATAGGTTAATAGGTATTTTGTTTATATAATGTATGTAAAGTGTTTTTTGTTTGTTTAATGGATACAACACGTAAAGTAACCGGCAATATACGCCAAAATACTACACCGTATAGACATAATACGCCATAATACGGAACAATACGACAAGTAGAGAGATACTACGCCAGAATACATGATAACACGACATGTATAGACAATCTACACCCTAATATGACACTTACAGGCTATAAACGTGACAATACCAAACGTCACCGACACGACACGACCCGTACGGACAATAATGCCATAATACACAAACATAATGACAATACACTTCATAATACGACATTTAACGACAAAATACGTCAATTAATGATACGGTACCAAGATATTGTCCACTTTGCCCCCGATGGGTTGCTCACCAGGAACTCACGGTTTTGTTTTCACCCGACGAGTTGTCTGCCCAGGCAAAACGCGTCTTGGTAGAGAAGGTTTCCACCCCTTATAAGGAAGACTTCGTTCTCCTCCTCAACCGATGTGGGACTTACATCTCCCCACTCCCCTTAGGGAGCCCAGCGTCCTCGTTGGCACACCGGCTCGGCCCCTAGCTCTGTGTCACGACCCCCGACCCACCCTGGACGGAATCGGGAGTCGCGAACAGCCCGGTGGTACCGGTGATTATTTTGAAGACGTTGCAGCGGAAATTTCGTCAGGACCGTGAGTTAAGAAAAATATCAGAGTTTAGAAAACATCGGATTTTATTTATTAAATAGATGGGATAAACCCATGTTTTACAATGGTAGCTTTAATAAAGATAATTACATAAAACAATATTTCTTAATTTTAATTTAATTAATAAGTCACTTCTTGATGCCTTTCAGAGCCGTATCCATCTTTTACTCCAATCTATTGTAATTACCTGAAACGCGTTTTAAAAAGGTTTTGTCAGCGGAAATACTGAGTGAATCATTCTATTTACATAAAATGATGCATAGTTATCAATTACAGCATAAGAGCGATTACAATGGTTTCTATCTTATTTTTATCTGGCGCTCTGTCACAATGGTGACAAGTCACAATGGTAACGATGGTCATACCACTATTAGATCAATGAACCTAAATAGTGATGATTATCCCTAGTAGGTCAATGAACCTAACTGGGAGAAAATTAGTAATGTGCACAATACCTCACTAGCCAGTGATTCAAGATATCCACGACTTAGTCCCTGTAATTATAATTTTTTGAAAATAATTTGAGGTATTGTAAAATAGTTGATAAAAAGAGAATGACTCACTTATAATCATGCAGATTCATACGGCCAAAGTTTAGTCTACAGATAATCCTTGATATATTGCAGATTTATACAGGCAGAGCTTAGCCTATTGATTTAGCCTTGTAATCTAGTGCACACGAACCAGGTAGGTAACTTAATATAGCAATTACGATAACTCACGAGATCAACCCTCACAACGAATGACAAAGTGCTATGCTTAAACATCCATCGAATTAATGATTAATGACAAAGCATCACCCTAATGTGGGCAGCACTTAAACATCCATTGAGTACATTGATCGATCGGAAAATGAATCGTAATAGCGATCGAGTTATTACCCTGTATCGTAGCAGCACCCCTACTAATTAGTGATTCGTGTGTGTTTTTAGAGTATTTGGACGATATCTCAGCGTATATTTCGAGTTTGATCGTCGTTCAATCGCCAGAAATCAAGTCCCAATGTTCTGATATTTATACCCGATTTTGACATCGCTTACGGACCGTAAGACTCAACCCTTACGGTCCGTAAGGGTCATAATTTCGCTGTAGGGTGGCCACGTGTGGGAGTAGGCCTGCTGAGTCGACGAAACGAGAAAATTCAATTCAGACAACGAGATATATGGATAATCGTCGAATAGGGAATACCCCCCTGAGTTTTAGGGGCCCTGATCCTGATTCTGATTAGTCTGAAATTTGTAGGGTTTGCGTAGAATCACTTGGGTGTCTCAATTAGGGTTTCCTATTGGATAAAATAATAAAATAAATAGAATTTTTAATGAGGGTTGTTACATTCTCCCCACCTTAATAAAAATCTCGTCCTCGAGATTTATTGGAATAAGTAGGAATACTTTTTCTTCATCTTAGATTCCAGCTCCCAAGTGTATTTGGGTTATTATATTTCTTTTAGAATTATGTCACCTTTTAGTTAATAAAAATAATATTAGGGTAGATGATACAAAATTTAAAATATCGAATTTTGTGAATACGAGTTGTATCATAAGTAGGATTCAATGGTTCAACTGAATTAGTTCAAGAAATTGATTGTCAAATGAATGAGATGAAATAATATGATTTCCAAAGTGACTAGGTTCAAGCCAAAAGATATATGATCAATAGATATATATGAATGTGAAGGACTTTTAGAATTAAAAAAATTCTTTGTCAAAAGAAAGCTTACTTTGATTGGCAACTGAGGAAGACTTAGAATTGACAATTTTCAAATAAAATAAAAGCATGAAAATAATTTGTCAAATATTTATGATATAAAAAAATCAAAGTGTTGAAATGAGTGAATTGTAAAGATGCATCAAAAGACAATAGAGTTTGTGTATCATTGTTTTTAGAGTTCCAAGTTATTTTAATTGTGATAATACACTTTTTAGGGATCATATTTTTCATACTATGTCCTAGAGATTGAAATATGATAAAAACAAGTTGTTTTGGCATGACCAACTATTATATTATTTTTGTAAAGCAAATGTAATATATATTATTTGTGTTCCTGTCTGAACCGTATCAAATATACATACTATGTAATATATATTATTTGTTACACATTTTTACTATATGTAAATGGTCACTACTTTTAAATAAATATTATTTTAGCATTTTACTATACTAGGTAAAACAACTTATATTTACTATGTAATATATATTACAAAGTACCGTAATGAAGTTATTTTATTTACAAAATATTTTATTTTGTAAAAGAAATTACTATTATTTATAACGTTAAATGAAAATTGTAAAATAAAGGTGTAAAAATATTTATTGTCCAAAAAATATTTTGTAAATATATAACACTTAATGAGTCAATTCTATATGATTATTTATTTTTATTTTAAAACCCTATAACGTTGTGAATGTATTTACAAAGGTTGTAAATAAGTGAAAACGGAGAATATTACAATGTTCCCCTAACCCAAATGTAGTTGATGACTACCATATTATTCTTATATGGTTATTTTCTTGCCAGAGTGTTACATAGTTACCACAAAATATGTAATATTTTAATTAAATATTATCAAAAAGTAAAATACTAAATTAATATAGATAGTTTTTAAAACTTGTGGTAATTTTGACAAAATAATGATATACGTTTTATTAATATGTTGATCCAAATATCCTAGAATTCACGATTATCATTTTTAAACTCAAATATGTTAAACTGTAAGAAATAAAATATTTTAAATCATAAAAGTAAAATAGTAAATGTTTATTTTAATATCAAGCATACTTAAATATTGGCTTGAGTAAATAACATTTGATATTTTAATATATATTAAAATACATATATTATAAAAGTATTGTAGACTTTTTAAACAAGATGAACAATTACATATAAGTATAAATGTCTTGTTCATGAATACTTAGACAGTTATTTAAATAGTTTTATTCGTTTCTCTAATTCTTGTATTGTTTTATGAAAATATATCTTTTTCTTACAGTACAAAGTAAAATATTTTTACATATAAAAATTTACTAAATAAGTATGATGACTTAATTTATATTTATTAACTAGTCATTATCCTGGTTGGATATTGGTTAGTGCTGCCTTGTTTAAGCATAGGTGGCCAGTCCATGCCTAACTAAGGCTAGGCTATCCAATACCTGCCCCTGACAATAACCTTTAGTATTAAAAATAATATTAACACTTTTGTTATTAATTTATTATTAATAATAAAACTAATATTAATTATCAATAATAAATAACTGAATGTAAACTTAAATGAGAGTATACTTCAACATAAATTTTATATATTTATATATATAAAATTATAATTTCTTTACCTCAATGGTTTAACAAGAATATAGTAATACTATTTTGTAAATTAGGTAATCACTTATGTAAGTTTCCATATATAATAAATTTTATATAATGTTTTTCAATTGAAGATGTTAAAGCAATAATCATCACGAAAGACTGAAATATGACAAAAAATTGTGTATCATTATCTTAGCACACGATTTGTATTAAGATGGCTTTTATAAATATATAAATAATTAAATCCGTATATGATATATATAAACGAGATTAGTGCAAACTTTGTGAAAACGTCAATACAAGGTGATTGTGATCAAAGAAATGATTCAATGAAGTCGAAGATTTAAACAAGCCTATTATGGTTCAAAAAAAAAAAATGAAGTGTTTGTTGGGACTATTTTGAATATGATAGCTTCCATCCACCGTATGGGATCTTGAAATGAATATGTAATGTGAGTAAGTCAAATAATTTTGAATTTAAACAAAACAAGTTTTAATAAGAAAGTTCGGACATGGTTACTATAGAAACTATGTATGCCAAAGAAAATTAAAATTTTCAAGAAATTTATTGACTCGATATCAAGGAGTTATTGTTTTGCAATAATGTGGTTCACAGTACAAAAAGCGGAATGATATTTGAGTTTGGATAAAATAACAAATTGAAATGAATCCCTCCTGTGGTCTTTATAAAACAAGCGAATCACATGCACAACAAACAGTGCATGTGTAATTGTGTGGATTTACCAAGAAATGAAATAGATCAATATTTGCTATTATGAAAGAAATCCTCATGGTATGATGACTATTAGGGGAAGTAAAAACACGAAAGTTAATTTATTATATGCAAAAGTCAGAATTTCAACGAAAGAAATATAAGAACTTTTATCTGGAATTTCGTGTAATAACTGTTGTTAAGGGACATTACCAGGGAATGTGAATAAAATGAAATAGGAACTTTGCAAAAGTATGTAACTTCTTTTGCAGTGATAATAATTATGACTCTGATTAGACTGTGCAACGATGGTTGTGAAATCTTGTTACAATGTACTTCAGCGATATTCATTTTGTAGGATTATGTGGCAAAGTGCTTCTTTTTGATCAGTCGTTCTTCTACTGATGGAATTAACATTGGTGTCATCGTGCCTAATTTATATTTTCCAAAGGTCTTGCCTTGAAAATCGTGTGTGATAGACTTCAACTTTTGTGGACTTATAATTAAATTTTCATGTGTTTTTCTTGTACATTATCACAAATTTACATGCTTCTTACTTGCGTTAATAGTTTATGGTAATGTGTTAGAAATTCTTTACACTTTTGATGGTATCCCAACTTAATGGGTTTCCATTGTTTACACGAGCTACAAGACAGATGATCAAACCAAATAATTTTTGATATTGGAAAAGAAATTCCTGATAAAGAAATCTAGACACAGATGCTTGGGCTTTATTCCTATTTGACTTTTGGAATTCTTTATGGATATATATATCTATATAATCATATACATGCTGAAATAAACATACCATTTATCAGGTCAATGTATTTAACAGATTCATATCTCCAAAAACCAGTCAAATATCTGGTCATGATACTATTTAGGGAAATCTTGTCACTTGTTTGACATAGTATCTATCCCGTCTTATCCGATTCGCGCCGGAGCGGTAACCTCAGTATATCTGGACAAACTGGAGAGTCTACTACACCATACCCAGTCTTGCCAAAGAAAATTTTCTATTTCCCATAAATAGTATCTTTTCAAAAGTGCTTTTTTTATTAGGGCTTTTATCCAGAATCAAGGAAATTTGTATTCCCGTGACATATCTTATTCTAGACCAAGTAATATCAATAAGCAATAATTACTATTAATTTTTACTTATTTATCATATCTTGCAATATTCTAATTACCATTCTTATGGTATATCAAAACACATCATAATTTATTCACATTAGTACTTAGCTTATCTTGAAGCTAATACTAAGGCATCTTTTCTTAAGTTCAAGTCTAAGTGCTATCATGTGTGCTACCAGTTAACAGCAATCTCCTAACTCTTTTATATAAACTTAGGTATTATTATTACAACACTTATTGGCTTCAAGCAGTGGCTCTGATACCACCTTCTGTCACGACCCCCGACCCACCCTGGACAGAATCGGGAGTCGCGAACAGCCCGGTGGTACCGGTGATTATTTTGAAGACGTTGCAGCGGAAATTTCGTCAGGACCGTGAGTTAAGAAAAATATCAGAGTTTAGAAAACACCGGATTTTATTTATTTAATAGATGGGATAAACCCATGTTTTACAATGGTAGCTTTAATAAAGATAATTACATAAAACAATATTTCTTAATTTTAATTTAATTAATAAGCCACTTCTTGATGCCTTTCAGAGCCGTATCCATCTTTTACTCCAATCTATTGTAATTACATGAAACGCGTCTTAAAAATGTTTTGTCAGCGGGAAATACTGAGTGAATCATTCTATTTACATAAAATGATGCATAGTTATCAATTACAGCATAAGAGCGATTACAATGGCGTCTATCTTATTTTTATCTGGCGCTCTGTCACAATGGTGACAAGTCACAATGGTAACGATGGTCATACTACTATTAGATCAATGAACCTAAATAGTGATGATTATCCCTAGTAGGTCAATGAACCTAACTGGGAGAAAATTAGTAATGTGCACAATACCCCACTAGCCAGTGATTCAAGATATCCACGACTTAGTCCCTATAATTATAACTTTTTGAAAATAATTTGAGGTATTGTAAAATAGTTGATAAAAAGAGAATGACTCACTTATAATCATGCAGATTCATACGGCCAAAGTTTAGTCTACAGATAATCCTTGATATATTGCAGATTTATACAGGCAGAGCTTAGCCTATTGATTTAGCCTTGTAATCTAGTGCACACGAACTAGGTAGGTAACTTAATACAACAATTACGATAACTCACGAGATCAACCCTCACAACGAATGAAAAAGTGCTATGCTTAAACATCCATCGAATTAACGATTAATGACAAAACATCACCCTAATGTGGGCAGCACTTAAACATCCATTGAGTACATTGATCGATCGGAAAATGAATCGTAATAGCGATCGAGTTATTACCCTGTATCGTAGCAGCACCCCCTACTAATTAGTGATTCGTGTGTGTTTTTAGAGTATTTGGACGATATCTCAGCGTATATTTCGAGTTTGATCGTCGTTCAATCGCCAGAAATCAAGTCCCAATGTTCTGATATTTATACCTGATTTTGACATCGCTTACGGACCGTAAGACTCAACCCTTACGGTCCGTAAGGGTCATAATTTCGCTATAGGGTGGCCACGTGTGGGAGTAGGCCTGCTGAGTTGACGAAACGAGAAAATTCAATTCAAACAACGAGATATATGGATAATCGTCGAATAGGGAATACCCCCCCTGAGTTTTAGGGGCCCTGATCCTGATTCTGATTAGTCTGAAATTTGTAGGGTTTGCGTAGAATCACTTGGGTGTCTCAATTAGGGTTTCCTATTGGATAAAATAATAAAATAAATAGGATTTTTAATGAGGGTTGTTACACTCTGATACCATTTGTAACAGCCCAAGTAAACAGTGCCAAGATATTGTCCGCTTTGCCCCCGATGGGATGTCCATCCAAGAACTCACGGTTTTGTTTTCACCCGACGAGTTACTCGCCCAGGCAAAACGCGTCTTTGTATAGAAGGTTTCTACCCCTTATAAGGAAGGCTTCGTTCTCCTCCTCAACCGATGTGGGACTTACATCTAATCCTGCACACCACAATTTTTTTAAACATTAATTTCAAGTTTCAAATAATTGCAGAATGGACCCTGAATATCATAACTTTCATTAAATGACAATTTAACCCCTTAATGCTATTTAATTTGTTAACTTGATTAACCTAGTTAGTTTATCGCTTTTATAAAGCTAACTAATAAACTAACCTAGTTAATTAACTTGTTTTATTTTATAGTTTCCAGTAATTACAAAAAAGCCCCTCAACTTCTAACTTTTTATAATTAGCAAATTTAACTCCGTTAATGTATTTCTTTTATTAGTCTAACCGTACTAACTGAGTTTCGCTTATAAACTTTCGTTTTTAATCTGGTTTTAATCTGACGCGATACATGGTGATCGATTTAATAATATAATAATTTCAATTATTAAAATTTCTTTTTCTTATTTAATTGGAAATGGTCCGGTTCCGACACCCCGGTCGGATTTCGGAGATCCGATTTTGACGGATGTTACACGTATACGCATCGAAAAGGCATAACCTAAAATTATGAAATTTTGATTTTACACCTATACGCATCGTATAAGTTAAAACTGGGTCATATATTAGGCTAGTACGAATCGTATAGACTTATACGATCCGTATACATCCCCTGAATTCTCAAATAAACAAGAGGTTAATTGATAAATCAGGTGGTCTATACAGATCATATAGGATCCGTATAGACCCCCTGATTTATCAATTAATCCCTTGTTTTTCTTAGAATTCGGGGGGAGTCTACACGGATTGTGTAGGTCTATACGAGTCGTATAATGGTATTATACGACCCAGTTTTGACCTATATGATGCGTATAGGGACAAAATCAAAATTTCATAGTTTTATGTTTTGCCTTTCGGTGCGTGTACGGGCCGTATTTTGTCATTACGCGTCGTTTTATGAAGTATATGCTCTATATGTGCCGTACCGGTGACGTTCGGTTCCATGTGGTATTGTATTCTATGATTACATGTAATTTTGTTTGGAATCCACTAGTACTCTAACGTGTCGTGTTGTATGTATACGCGTCTTACGGTATTATTACTTGACGTATTTTGTCGTTACATGTCGTATTATAACATAAATACAGTAGAATAAGTATAGTATACTATAATAAACTATAGGTGTAGTATAGGTCTCGTATAGGCCTATAGGTGTAGTATAGATCTCGTATATGCTAATAGTTGTAGTATAATATAGTATATGTGTAGTATAGAATACCGTTATAAAATTTGTATAGAAAAACTATAATTAAATGTATACAAAAATTTGTAAAAAGAAGTGTAGTATATAATGCAATTATAACATATATATATATAGTATAATAAACATGTACCAAACATATACTACATGATAACTTTTTAAAAATTGTATTTTGTTTAAAAAATAAAAGGAATTCTTTTATTAAACTTTGTTAAAACTATAATTAAATGTATACAAAAATTTGTAAAAAAATGTAGTATATAATACGGTTATAACATAGATATTATAGTATAATAAACATGTACCAAACCTATACTACATGATAAATTTTTAAAAATGTTTTTTTGTTTAAAAAATAAAGAATTCTTTTTATTAAACTTTGTTAAAACTATGATTAAATGTATACAAAAACTTGTAAAAAAACAATGCAATACGATCCGTAAAGGCCTATACGATCCGTATTGGTCAAGCCAGCTGCCAGACAAGAACTGACATATGCAGATTTAACTTTTGACTTTTGAACCTATACGACCCGTATAGACTTATACGACCCGTATAAAAAAAACAAAGTGTGCGGATAGATTGGCCGGTATGCCAATAGAATTCCCTTAAAAGAATGAGTCAACTACTTTTGTCTTTTGCCAATAAGGTAGTGGTGGAGTGGTTGGGGAAAGAATTGGTATTCCTTATGACTCAGGTTCGATTCCCACTCTCCTTATTATTTTCTGCGGCATCCAGGTGAAGAGCCCAAGTAAGTGTGGCACCGGTTCGACTTGGATGAGAGGCGAGGTTTTACCGATTATTCCACTGTCGTGCCTTCTGGCGGGTGGAGGTCGGGTTTCCGCGCATCTTGGGAGAGCCAAGGGGCTGGCGACGGTTGAGTAGTCAAACTTGGCCACAACGCCCAATGTCACGGTGGTTAACACGTCGTTCCTTACCGTTAAAAAAAAAACTATTTTTGTCTTTTATATATATTTTATTGTTTCACAAATATTATAAACTTTAATACTTCGTTGTGGTTTATACTTTATAGCTATATTATGTGTTAAAAGAACTCAATTATATTTGATGAAATCTATATTTTGGTGTTGAGATACATGCTTATTTCAATTAGATTGTTTTACATATATTTTTATTCTCGTATATAAATAAATTTAAATGCTTATGGTTAAAAAAAATATACGAAATAGCATATTTAATTTAAAGTTTACTTGCATTATTTTTGAAATCTTAATAATGGGACAAGGAATATTAAGGATTGACATATTTTGTGTTGATATGTTATTTAAATAAGAGGATCTATTAAAAAATTACTTTCTAAAGTAACTTGTTTAAAGGCCTCAAATTTTCATGATCGCTTTAGTCCTCGAGAAACGTTGAGCCAGCCCTGATTATATTTGACCCGTTTTGAATAAAACTATTATCGAATCTTAGATAATAATAAGCACATTGCGATGATGTATTCGGTGTTTTATGGAATGTTATATTATATTAATAAAAATGAAAGTGGAGACGATGACAAGAGTGGAGAGGGTGACCAAAGTGATTTGAAAATGTGACCAGATAAATAGTTATATTTGTTTTTGTATTCTTTTTATTAAACGGTGAAATGGTTTTTTAATATATGTAAAACTTCAACTCTTACTTGAAATGATATACGTATCTAATCCATTCAGTTTTTATTTAGTTTGATTTTTCTCTGATAACTCTCGTTCGTTATATTTTTTAAAAAGTTTTGAATACGTGGTTGTGTTTATATCTTTTTCTTGACATTCCGGTATAAATTTTGTTCACAACGAAATTGCACTAAAAATAGAGTTTTTATTTGGTTGTTGTCAAATACAATGCCAAGTATCGATACCATACAACCATACTCGTACCCGTATTCGTATCAACTCATAATTTCATTCATGATTAAATATTGATTACAAAGAGGTTTATATATATATTCTACTAGTTACAATAATAACCCTCTAACTTATGAAAATTAAATATTTGGCTTAACATTCCCCCGCAAGTTGAGGGCGGGTAACGACCTGCAACATGGATCTTAAAAATTCAAATATTTGAGTTGATAACGACTTCGTGAAGATGTCGGCAATTTGATTATCTGTTTTAATAAATTGAACCTTCAGATTTCCTTGGCTGACTTGTTCACGAACAAAATGGAAATCTACCTCCACATGTTTAGTTCTAGCATGAAACACCGGGTTTGCTGAGAGATACGTAGCTCCAGGATTATCACACCAAAGAGTGGGTTTATTCAACTTAACTCCCAGTTCTTGTAGAAGAGACTTTAACCAGATTAGTTCAGCAACCGTATCAGCAATAGCCTTGTATTCGGATTCAGTAGACGACCTAGAGACAGTTTTCTGCTTACGAGTTGACCACGATACTAAGTTCGAACCCAAGAAGATAGCATAGCCCCCCCGTGGATCGACGGTCGACCGGGCAACCAGCCCAATCAGAATCTGAATATGCTGTAATAGGAACCAACCGCTCACCCCAATGTGAATCAGCAAAGGCATGTAATGTAGACGTTGAGTTTGATGTAAAACGAAGGCCCAGTTGAGACGTTCCCTTGAGATAGCGAATTATACGTTTGACAGCCGTCCAATGAGATTCGCGAGGTTCATGCATGAACTGACATACCCTGTTGATAGCGTAGGCAATGTCGGGCCTAGATAAAGTGGCATACTGAAGTGCTCCAACACAATGGCGATATCTTGTGGGATCGGACATAAGTGGGTCGTCCTTGGTTATCGTATCTGTTTTGGCATTTGTAGGTGTTGCAAGCGGTTTCGATTCTTTTAACCCGGCTCTATCAATAAGTTCCTGAATATACTTCCGTTGAGATAGGATAAGACCCGAAGAGGTGTGGAGAACTTCAATACCAAGAAAGTAAGTAAGACGACCCATGTCAGTGAGAGATACCTGCTGACCAAGTGAGGCAATAATGCGATTAACTGTGTTGGGATCGTTGCCCGTAATAATGATGCCGTCCACGTAAACTAGTAGGTAAACCTGTTTACCCGAGCGGTTAAGGATAAATAATGATGGATCAGTTTTGGAACCATGAAAACCAAGATGTTGTAAGACGTTTGAGAGTTTGGTGAACCATGCCCTGGGCGACTGTTTTAAGCCATAAAACATGATTAGGATGTTTAGGATCCTCGAAGCCCGGTGGTTGACGCATGTAGACCGTTTTATGTAGATCACCGTGTAAAAATGCATTTTGAACATCAAGTTGTTTGAGAGACTAATTGTTAGAGACGGCAAGAGAAAGAACCGTGCGAATGGTGGCTGGTTTGACCACAGGGCGGAACGTCTCATGATAATCAATGCCAGACTGCTGTAAAAAACCCTCTGCTACCAATCGAGCCTTGTGTGTAGTCAGGTTCCCATGCTGATCAGTTTTCAACATGTAAACCCATTTACAATCAATAACATTAGAATTTGGCACCGGAGGAACTAACGACCATGTTCCGTTTCTGTGTAGTGCGTGCAACTCGGCTGTCATGGCTTGACGCCACTCCGCGGATTCATTGGCAACAGTAAAGGAAGTCGGTTCAGAAGGAACGGTAGCGGTGGTGGCGATATTGGCTGAAGGGTCAAAAATTTTTCGGGGTTTAGGATGTGGCCGAAGGTGAGGAGGGCGGTAACGGGGCGTGGTTGGTTGCGAAGGAGAGGAAGTAGGTTGGGTGGTGTTTGTTTGAGGAATAGGGGCGGTTTGGACTTGTTCGGAAATAGGAGGGGTGGGTGGCGATGGTTCGGTTGTAGGAATGGATGGGTTATCGAAAATGGTTAATGGCGGATCAGGAATTGTAGAAAAGGAAGTAGCGGCTATGGAGGATGAAGGAGGGTCGATAGAGGGTTCAGTAAGGGAGGGAAAAACATGCTCGTTAAATCGGACATGGCGAGCAATGTAGATTCGGTGAGTAGTTTGATCAAGACATTGATATCCATGATGAGACGGGCTATAACCGAGAAATATACAAGGAGTAGAACGAAAATCAATTTTGTGTTGGTTATATGGACGTAAATAAGGAAAACATAGACATCCGAATACTCGAAGAAATGAGTAATCAGGAGGACGTTGGAAAACAAGTTGATATGGAGATTTGTTTGAGGAAAGACGAGAAGGTAGACGATTGATGAGGTAGACGGCGGTTTGAAAGGCGAACGACCAAAAAGTTTGAGGTAGTTTGGATTGGGCTAGTAAGGTGAGTCCGGTTTCCACGACGTGGCGGTGGCGACGCTCGACAATGCCATTCTGTTCACTCGTATGAGGACACGAGCGACGATGTAAAATACCATGGGATGTAAAAAACCGAGTAAGGTTCCGAAACTCGCCACCCCAATCAGTTTGAACACTTTTTAGTTTGGTGTTAAATTGGCGTTCAACTAGGCGAACGAAATTTGTAAAGGTGTTAAAAACGTCGAATTTTTGCATGAGCGGGAAA
This sequence comes from Helianthus tuberosus, assembly GCA_030545235.1. NCBI lineage: Eukaryota > Viridiplantae > Streptophyta > Magnoliopsida > Asterales > Asteraceae > Helianthus > Helianthus tuberosus. Next base: position 30,926,587 of record CM060422.1, read on the forward strand.
TACCACATATAGCGGGTATGATGGTCAACACATAACAAAAAATAACGATAACCGTCAAAGGACGTGGTAGTATGGCCCCAAACATCACAATAAACCAAATCAAGTATGTTTTTACTACGAAAAGATGAAATAGGCAAAGTAAGTTTGGACATTTTTCCCAATTGACAAGAAGTACACAAAGATGAACAAAGTTTGTCAGAAACAGGTAAAGAAAAAGTTTTAACAATATGTTGAAAAACTCGAAAGTGAGGATGCCCCAGTCGTTGATGCCACATAGTAGATGGAGCTCGAAAAGCAGTGAACGCCATCTTGGAAACCGGTTGAAAAGAAGGTAGGCGAATGGTGTAGAGTCCCTGGTCACTGGGGCCCGTGAGGAGGATAGCCCTGGTAGCCTCGTCCTTCACAACAAAAAATGAAGTGTGAAATTCAAAGAAAACGTTATTATCTTTGCAAAATTTGTGAACAGAAAGTAGGTTACGTTGTAGGCCCGGGACATGAAGTATGTGGTTAAGTTGTAAGTTTTTGTTTGAGGTAAAAAAGGATTTTGAACCGACATGAAGAATTGGAAGAGAGTTACCGTTACCAACATAGAGGGAGTCATTACCGTAATAGACGTCCGAGTTGTCCATACTAGCAAAATCAGGAGTACCATGGGAATTAGCGCCTGTATCTGATGTCCAAGTAGTATATGAGCCCGCCTCAGAGTGAGCATAATTTGCTTGAGGTGATCCACGAGAAGAGCCGGTGTGATTCGGGCACTGTGAGGGAATATGACCAATACCGCACCTATTGCAATGACTGTAAACCATATTTTGAGTGGACGCCCAAGCAAATTGGCGAGAGCCTTGTGAACCACCACGACCACGGCCCCCGCGTGAAAACGCACGGCCCCGACCGTATCCACGGGTCGGTCTTGAAGAAGCAGACCGATTAGCATAGTGTGCCTGAGGGGTCGATGGTGATGCTGACGGTTGAGTTGTGGAAGCAAGTTGGTTTGCCAAAAGTTGAAGGTTGGTAATCTGCTGCTGAATCGAAGCCAAATCGGGGACCTGGGAAGTAGTTGTTGTGGCAGTGGTAACATTGAAGACTTGTGGAGAGGCCGGTGATGAAGAAAAAGTGGACCGAGTGATATATTCATGATCACCAATCAGACCGTGAAGCTCGTTAAATTGAACCGGTGGGGAGCGGGCAAGAAGGTTGCTTTTCAAACCATGGTATTCCTCACGTAAACCGGCTATAGTAAGCATGACGAGATCTTTGTCTTTGACGGGTTCACCAATATTTGCAAGAGCCGTTGCATATTCCTGAGCACGGCTGAGATAATCGATACCTTTTTCACCATTTTTCATTGAAATCTTTAAAAGCTTCGTTTTTAGTGTGAACTCATGAGATGAATTCGAAGGAGCATATGCACGTGCTAGACTTAACCACACTTCCCGAGCCGTGTCTCCTTGGATGTGTTGAAACGAAGACTCGGAAACGGTGGATATAATGATCATGCGGACGTGTGCATCATTAGCAATCCAATTTGTAAAATTAGGGTTTGTAGTAGTAGCATTACCAGTTGTAATTTTCTCTTCCGGGCAAGATAACGTGTTGCCAACATAACAATATAATCCATTGGCCTTTAAAAATGGTTCCATCATGGCTTTCCAGTAGCCATAATTGTTTGGTGTAAGATTGAATGCAAACTTGTGGGAATTATGGGATGTACGTTCTTGAATGCTGAAAGCAGTAATCGTTGTCATGATGAGTAAGAACAGTAATTTTTGATACCTGTAGGGTGTTGATTGTTCGATGATATTGCTTGTTCGCCGCTGGTGTTCGTGGGTGTGAAGGTATTCGTAGGTTGAAGCTGATTGATTGTTCGTAGGTGAAAGCAGATGTTGATTGTTCGTAAAAGCTGGTTTACCTTCCCTGTTTGTGGGATTATTCGAAATCACCCAATTGGTGATGACTTCCTTTTGTTTTGACGACACTAATTTGGAAAAACAATTTTCTTCACTTTTTTTTTTGTGGGATTATTCGAAATCACCCAGTTGGTGATGACTTCCTTTTGTTTTGACGACACTAAATAGCAAAAGCAATTTTCTTCACCTTTTTTTTTTGACAGCAACCTTTTGGTTGTTGCAGAAGTTGAAGTCGATTGCAGGTTGATCGCCGGATTGTTGACGACGGCGAGTGGGGGTTGTTTAGGGTTTACAAGTTGATAGGCTCTGATACCATAATAACCCTCTAACTTATGAAAATTAAATATTTGGCTTAACAATTCGTTATTACGTTTTAGGTTTTGATAATATTTCATTTACCATTACTACTACCTGTGATGTACCTATACCATACCGGTACTGACCAAACAATATCATTATTAATTTCGGTATTTCATGTTTATGGTTTTCGAATTGGTTTAGATATTTTTTTGGTATTTTTTCATTACTCTATTCAGACCAGTTTGTGCGATACCGCACCAAATTGGGAATTTTACTAGTTAATAATTCATGTGGGAAGTGAACCAAGTTTTATGAACATCCCCAAGCTTCTAGAACTTTTCCTTAAAGTTTATATCATTCAATTATTTAATTAACACCTATTAACCGGTGGAGAAACACCCCCCCCCCCCCCCTATCGATTTCAGTATTTCATCTTATGGGTTTTGAATCGCTTTAGGTAATTTTTTTTTCATTACTGATATCAGATCGGTTTATACGACACTGCAAATTTTACTAGTTAATAATTGATCAGTGCCCATGTCTTTATAGCCTAGTGGCATCTTGGGGGTGAGATAAGACTTTGGGACCAATAAGTCCTGGGTTCGATTCTCACAAGGGGTTTTTTTCCCATATTTATTGGGTTTCCTCCTGAATTGGTGTATAAGCATTATGCCTAGTGGAGATGGATATGATCGGGTGGTTCTGCTGGTGGCACGATGATACTCCAGTGGTCCGTCAGTGATCCAAATTTGCTGTTCAAAAAAAAAAAAAAAATTGATGTGGAAGTGTACCACGTTTTATAAACATCCGCTAGCTTTTAATTTCTAAAACTCTTAAAGTTTATATTATACAATAACGGTGACATAATAGTTTATAGATTTAATAAAAATAAATTAATTAACAACCTATTAACTGGTGGAGAACACCCCCCTCCCTCATTATCGATTTCAGCATTTCATGTTTATGGGTTTTGAATCGCTTTAGGTATTTTTTTTTCATTACTGGTATTAGATGGGTTTATACAATACTGCAAATTTTACTAGTTAATAATTGATGTGGAAGTGTACCACGTTTTATAAACATCCGCTAGCTTTTAATTTCTAAAACTCTTCCTTAAAGTTTATATTTATATTATACAATAACGTGACATAATAGTTTATAGATTTAATAAAAATTAATTCCCCCCCCCCCCCCCCCCATTCCTTTAAAGCTCATCGGTGGAACCTTAGATCATGTATAGTGGATGGTAAAAATGTTTGTTGCGTCACTTTCCCGTAGGCAATGAGCTCTCACTAAGACCATGGGGTATGGTGGGGCGGGGGTTGGGGCGGGGTTGGGCATTGGTTGACACGTGGAATGGGGTGGCAGACATGGGTAAACCGACATTGATCACGGTATGGTGGGGCGGGGGTTTGGGGCGTGGGTTTGGTGGGCTTGTGGGCTGACCCGCTGGGCAGACCCAATAAACACAAATTTAAGTTTTTAATATTTTTAAATAAAGATCATTACAAGAAAAGAAAATTACAAAAAAAAAAACAAATTCCTAATTTTTATATTTGTTTTTCTTGGAATCCATACGGGTTGCTCGGGTCAAAAGGACGGTTGTAAGGATGCATTTTTTTCGTTTTGTAGAAGGAGAATTGAAGATGTATAGAAAATGTGGTTGAATGTGGTAAAAAATGAAAGTAAAATGTGAGTTTTATAGTGAAAAAATGGAATATTTTTTTTTTAATATAGCCGTTGGCCAACGGCTCTTTTCTTTTGGCCATTCACAAACCGCCATGTCACCTTGCTCTCCCGCCCCACGCCCGGCTTGAAACCCAAGCCTCAAGGGGCCACGCCCCAACCCAAGCCCACCCGGGGTGGTGCCTTGGGCGTTTTACCCCAACCCACGCCCAAACCCCCGCCCCATACCCCACGGCCTAACTAAACCCATTAAAATGTAGTAGTTAAACGGTTTAACCGTTTAAATAAATTAAAAAATATAAATAGATTTTTTCTGAACGGCAAAAAAAAGACATATATATAAATAGATAAATAAATGTGTGTCATGTGATAGACTGATATGTGGATTCTGAGTTGGCCCACACCTTTTTCCCATGTCGCTTGTTACCATGCAATCATCAATGACGCATGATAAATTGGATGTAATGAGATGGCAACATAAATGTTGCTGAGAGGTGGATTGGCGTGGGACCCACCACACTATTTTAAAAACCCATGTGAAGATGTGAAGCAAAGCAACATATCTACTTCACTACTAGAATTCTAGAACACACAAAATGACCATGCTGAAAGCACCTCTTACTACCAGCAAACCCTCACCTCTAAGATGGTTCAACCGACTTTACGCACTCGTGCACCTGATCGCGATTTTCGCACTCGTTTATCGCCATTGTTGTAACCTTATCACCTCTCCTTTCACCACTATCTTGCTACTTGTAGCTGATCTTGTGTTGGCTTTCTTATGGACCACATGGCAAACTTTCTTCTTGAACCCGGTTCACCATCAGGTTTTCCCGCAAAACCTGCCTCGGGAGAGCGAGTTCCCGGGGCTAGATGTGTTTGTTTGCACCGCGGATCCGTTCAAGGAGCCGCCAATTGGGGTGGTTAACACCGTGTTGTCTGTGTTGGCTTATGACTACCCACCAGAAAAACTGTCAGTATATTTGTCGGACGATGGTGGGTCCCAGTTGACGCTTTTTGCGTTCATGGAGGCTGCTAAGTTTGCGAGACATTGGCTGCCATATTGCAGGAAGTATGATATAATGGATAGGTCTCCTGAAGTTTATTTTGGAAATGATCCATCTTTGTTACCAGAAACAAGTGATATCCAGGTCCATTAATTACCTCATATTTATTTTAATGCTAATTCAACATGTATCATTTTTACAGATTTTTATTTTTTAATTAAAGGTCATTAAGAAGCATATGAAATTATTTCAATTTCTTTCACTAGTTCAAAAACGATTATGAGATGCGGTGGAAAACAAGATATATGTAACAACACTTCTTATTTATTTGTCGGAATTTGGTCACAAAAAATAATCAGTTTCCTCGGAAAACTGTTACAAAATTATGTGATTTTTATTTTTAATTTTTGGTTTTTTCGTCGGAAATTTGTAACAACACTTCTAATTTATTTGTCAGAAGTGTGTCACAAATAATGTTGTATTAAAATTTGTTATTTTTTTTTGTAGGAAATGTGTAGCTAAAAAATAAATCCTAAAAATAATAATTAAACATATTGTAGGAGATTCGTAGCAATTTGCGACGTAGTAGTTTTGTAGGAAATGTGTAGAAAGTTGCGTAGGAAATGCGATAAAAACTGGTTTTCTACGAGTTGTTTTCCTACATCAGGTGTTTGTCATAAATGTGTAGGAAAGTCATTTTAATGACGCATTTCCTACGAAAACTAGTGTAAGAAATTTTAGACTTTCTAGTAGTGATAAGATACGGTTTTTGATTGCGTGTAATACATAGCGTCTTAAACACCCGTCTTAAAATTGTTTTATTAACAGACGCGGGTTAATGTTAGAAGGTTTAGATGCGGTTCAAAACCGCATTTGAAAATCTGGCTGGCAATTTTTTTTTTTTTAACACTTGAAGGTAAAATGATACTTTGTTGCACCTTGGTTTTTTTTTTTTTTCACTCAAGAAAGCACGAAATTAGCTGTAACGAATTTATCTTCACATGTACAAGCAGCGTGAATAAATTTTATAAGCTTTTTTTTTTTTAATAATTATTAGGATGAAGTTTACATTTGTATAATTTTTCCAAAAGCTTATAAACATACGCTTTTAATACCTATGTTTTAAAGGTGTGTAAATACTAAATAGAAGTACGTGCAAATGATATATTTGTTATCATGACAGCTAATCATAAGTAAAATTAAAAAACTAATGTAACCAAATGAGTATTCTATTAATCAAAAAATAAAGTGATTATCATATGTACATTTAAATATTCAATATAATCTAGGGTGATGATAAGATTAGAAGGTTAATCTCAATACATCCCCTCTTTACTAATTTGGCTATGTGGTGTGGGGGACGGCGGAGGGCCGTCGAGCCCCGTGGAGGCCCGTTTACACCGCCCCCTTTAGTCTGTTCCGTCTCCAGCATCCTCCCCAAGCCGTGCTCTACGAGCCAACTTTCTTATCCAACACACACACACATATATGGGCTCATCCCTCACACTCGATGACGTGGCCGTCTACGTGACGGATAATCCCCAAAGAACTGCCCTCCTCCACATCCACCGGCCTTATGCCTACATCTATAAAAACATCAAATCAATCTATAAGTCTGTTTTATTTTTAGTCTATTTTGTTTAATCTTTTTTTAATATTGGTTAGCTGAATGATTGATTTAGTAAAACCAAATTTTGTCGGTTCTTATGTTGTAAGCAGTCAAAATACGAAGACATGAAAACAACAATTCAATATGTAATGGACCAAGGAAGCATTAATATTGACCAAATAAAGGATGCCCGTACGATCAAAGCTTTAAGAAAATGGACCGCTGGGTTTACACGTCAACAACATCCTACGGTCATAGAGGTTTGCAATCAATATATTATAGATATTTTGGGTTGAAATAAAAATAGGATTTTTTAGTGATTTATTGAAACTAAACATTTTTTACACTCGCATATAGGTTCTGCTTAAAGGTGACGAAGATAAAGATGTTACCGGTCACTATATGCCTAATCTCATCTATTTAGCACGAGAAAAGAATAAAGCCATCCCGCACAATTTTAAAGCGGGTGCCCTTAATGCTTTGGTATGTTAACTATCTAGTTAATTCTTTTTAATGGAAAATGTTACTTATACTCTACTTTAGATAAGTGTGTTATAACCGGATATAAGCACAATGAAAAAGTTTATTGGTTGGACCGGTTATAAAAAGGTGTTGAACTTTAATGTATTTATAAGATTTAAAATTAAAACCTTTCTATACACATACAATGGTCTTGACCAACTAATCTAAGAATAGAGTAAATTACAAGTTTTGTCCTTTATTTATATACCATTTTTTAGTCGATGTCCTTTGACGTAAAAATTGACGAGTTAAGTACCTAATGTTTCAACATCCTGTACAGTACGTCCTTTGAGTCTAATCCAGTTAAATTTTTCTGTTAAATTTGGTCACTCAAGGGTATTTTAGTCTTTTTACCCACTTATCGACCACATATCTACAACTCTCTCTCTCTCTCTCTCTGACTTCACCCACCACCACCATGGTCCACCACTCCACAACCTTCACCGTCATCACCCACCCCAGCCTTCACCGCCGCCACCAACCCCCACCTATCGACCACCCCAACCCCACTACACCCACCACAACCCAAATCACCACCGCAACAGTTCCCCCATCGTTCACACATTACACCTCCAATCATCAAAGTTCAAACATCACCAGGATCATCAAAGTTCATCACCCAGAACAGAGGCTCAGATCAGAGTACTGGAGTGGACCAAAATGCCTAGCCGAAACGAAACTTTGGTCCTCATATATGAGAAATGGAGGCGGTGGGTGGTTGGGTTATGGTGGTGTGAAGTGGGATGTGGCAACTAAAGGTGGCTCGGATCTGGGCAGTGGTTGCGACGCTGGTTGGGTGTTTGTGGTGGGAGGTTGCGGCGCTGGTTAGGTGTTGGTGGTCAAAGGTGGGAGGTGGGAGGTGGGAGGTAGTGGGAGTGAGTGGAGAGAGAGAGGGGGAGGAGAGATATAAATCTCTGTAGTGTGTGTTTTACACACACACACACACACATATATATATATATATATGTTTTATTTATATAAATACTTTAAATAAATGAGTGATTTGAAAGACCAAATTACTCTCGTGTGATTTAACAGAAAAATTTAGCTAGTTAGGCTCAAAGGACATACCGTGCTTGATTTTGAAACATTAAGTACAAAACTCGACAATTTTTGCATAAAATGAAACCGTCTGAAAAAAATGTATATAGATAAAGGAATACTTCTAATTAGTTATAAAAATATATTCTATATTATATCTCTGAGTATTAAAACTTAAATATTATTTATTTAAGTTTTTTTTTCTTAAATTCCTATAATCTCCCTTATTCTTAAAAAATAATATTTATTCACGTTTTATTTTTTTAGTTTTTAAAAATAATCTATGAAACAACATAGTGTTATTAAATTTTCAAGTTAACACAGTATTTAATTTTATTGTAAAACCTTACTTAACTGGTTTTTAAAACTAATCATGACATCATCTAATTCTTCAGTTTAGTCAACCGATCCTAGTGATTAGAGTAGAACCAGTAGTGTTACGACACATTCGTTTTCTCAAACATTGCTTGATATTTTTGACCAGTACAATATTGATTCTTTAGTTTTTTAATTAGCTAATTTACCATTTTTATATATAGATTCGAGCATCAACAATCATGACCAATGCACCTATATTCCTTACCTTGGATTGTGACATGTTCTCCAATGATCCAAAAACACCACTTCGGGCGTTATGTCATTTCATGGACCCTAATAGTGATCCAAAGCTTGCATTCGTTCAATTTCCTCAACGCTTTCACAACCTCAATCAAAACGACATTTATGCTGGTCAACATGTGGCCGAGATACGAAATTGCCCTTTAGGGATGGATGGTTTGAGTGGAGTATTTTTCATGGGCACCGGTGGCTTCTTTAGAAGACAAGCTCTCATCGAGTACCCTACGAAACCATACGGGCTATGGAATGAGCCAGATAAAGATGGAGATACTATGGCATTAGCGCACCGTGTCACAAGTTGTAGTTACGAGGACAATACTAAATGGGGTTCAGAGGTACGTACACCTATGATCTATTCTTGAAAATGTGTTACGATTATTTTTAACTTGTTAATGTATGCTACTTACAGATTGGATTTCGGTATGGTGTTTTGGTTGAGGATATCTACACGGGTTATCATTTGCAATGCTTAGGTTGGAGATCGGTCGCCTGTACTCCAACTAGAGCTGCATTTCTAGGCAAAGTGGCGACAACCCTTAACGACGTACTAAGTCAATCGAATAGATGGTACATGGGCTTGTTACAAATAGGATTTTCCAAGTTTAGTTCGATGACATATGGAATTAGGTTTTTAAACCCTCTCCAAGCTATGTGCTATTCGCACTTTTACTTTCGTGCTTTATGGTCTTTTCCGGTCATCATCTACGCCTTTTTACCCCAGCTAGCGCTCATAAATTCTTTACCAATATTTCCAAAGGTGAGTCCACACATACAAGTATACACGAATGTTCAATACATAACCAATTTTAATTAGTAAAATGTGAGAACCACTTAGTAGCATGCAATTAGTATTTAAATGTTATACAAAAGATGGCTATGTATAAAAATTGACAAACTATATATAAAATGATTTTTTTTTGGTACAGGTTTCCGACCCTTGGTTTTCTCTGTACGCATTTCTTTTCCTTGGATCACACGCGAAAGATTTTCTTGATCACGTGTTGGCAGGTTCAGTGTTCAAAAAATGGTGGAATTCCAGAAGAATGTGGTTGATATTGGGGTGCTCGAGTTACGCATTTTCTATGTTAGATTGGTTTCTCACATCCATTGGCATGTCAACAAGTGAATTTAACGTGACGAGCAAGGTATCAGACAGTGAGCTAACCAAGCGTTATGAGAAAGGAATTTTTGAATTTGGAGGAGAATCACCATTGTTATTAATGGTTAGTACAACAACCGTGGTCAATTTATTCGCCTTTCTTGTCGGAATTGAGAGAGTGTTGACAAATGGTCAGAAGTTTGAAGATATGTTTGTGCAGTTGTTCATAGCAGGGCTTGGTGTCATATATAGTTGGCCGGTATATGAGGGCATGGTTTTAAGGAGTGATAAAGGAAAGATACCTTCAAAGACTACCTTAAAATCTATATGTCTTGCTTTGGTTATTTGCTTTGGGTTCTCCTCATCATTTTAGCAAACAATTTATGCGCTTATTTATTGTACCCAATTTAATTAGTAATAAAAAAGCTACATGCAACATATTGGCAAAATGATGTATAACTATGTGATAATTGCATAATGTCAAGGAATTAAGGGGTGTGTGAATTTGGAATGGCATTGCATTGCCAATGTTGTTTTATATATTCTAGCACATTCATTGTGTTTTGCATCCATAAAACATCATAATCCCTTCTATTTCCTATCTCCATATCATAATTTACATGAGGTAATACTTTCTTCTCTTGATTTTGAAGGTAATTAACCTAATGACATCATCATCCATCTTTAATATTGTCTCGAGCACCTCTATTGATTCGGGTTTTGTGAAATATGTAAATAAGAGATAAAATACCGTCTAAGTATGTGTTATTTTCTCCACCTTTGTGTTTTTTTATGTTGTATACAAGTTGTATACCTCAATGCACATCCTACCTCCAACAACGAGCAACTTTAAAAAACCGACAAAAATCATAAATGAGTTTAAGAAATAGATGATGCTTCATAAGTCTATGAATATCTTATTTAATGAATATAATTCTTTGTTGTGCTCAGTCGAAAGAAGATAGGAGACCCAGCGAAACCTGGGTTGGATCCTTGAGCCAAACGGGTTTTACCGGTAATTTCACCGTCGTGCCTACGGGCGGGTGGGTTACCGGGTTTTCCCCGGAATTGGTGGTGGACTCGGGTTACTCTCGGAGTACTCCGTTTGTCCAGTGGGTTCCCGAGAGTGCTCGGGATTGAGTTTGTTGGCCGTTCAAAAAAAAAATAGGAATAATGGATTTTAATTATCCTAATTATTAGCCATTGGCCAACAACGGTTCCAACTTAAAAAATAGCCAGTGGTGTTCTCACTTTTTCATATATTGTAAACCAATAGATCTTTACTAACAGAATCTTAATTTTTTTTTGTCCTTTTTTTCATTTTCTGTCAGCAAAGGTCGATTGGTTTATAATATGTGAAAATGTGAGACCACCACGGGTTAATTTTAAAGTTGGGACCATTGCGGACCAATAGCTAATGGTTGGGATTATTAAAATCCATTATTCCTAAATAATAATTAAAAATTCATAAGAAAATTTAACAAGTTAACTAGAAACATAAATAATAATAAAAAATAAATATATAATTTAAACTTTCTATATTGGTGTATAGTCAAAACTTGTTGAAGTAATAAAAAATGACGTTAAAGAAATATACATAAATATGTATTGTATATTTTTCTATATAGTATTCTTTAGGATTTTATTGCATATTTTTCTTGAGTAAGTTACAAAAATCGTCCTTCATGTATGTTAGTTATTGCAAACTGTGTCCTTTATCTTCAATCTATACAAGAAACATACTCGATGTTTGCAAACCATTGCAAGTTATGTCATTTAACCCAAACTCAGTTAGTTTTCATGGTTAAATTTGACTAAGTGGACCTCACTTAAGGGTATTTTAGTCATTTTACCCTAAATAAAATATTAATGTTTAAAAAAAATATTCTACATGTATATTTATAAATATATACACAGAGAACACACGTATATATAAACGAACCCCAACCTTCTTCTCTCTCTCTATGACTACCCTGCCACAACCACAACCCCCACCACCCACCTACCACCACACCAACTGGTCTTCTTCTCCGGTGAAACACCACCGCCAAACTCCGGCGACCAAGAACACCCACCCCTCCTCTCTTTCTCTCTCTCTCTCTCGGATCGGAACCCTAGCCGCCGTCCTCCGGTTCAGAGCTCCTCCGTCCTCCGGTTCAGATATGTCACACCCCAACCGATGGCGGAATCATCGGGGCATGACACTGAGCGAAACAGATTGTCCAGAAGTTTCCATAACAATTATCATTACCATTCAATTAAATAACATGTCCCATAGCATGTCTCAAACAGTAAACAAATTATTACAGATAAAAACTAGGCTAATAATTATGTTCCGACAACTCAGATTTAAATAGAGCTATTGTTTATTGGTTTCTAAGACTCCTTCCCTAGCCTCAATTTCATCACCAGCAAGCTAAGCATAGAAACAACCTAAGCACCTGTCACATACGTTAAAATAAAGTCAATACATATAATGTAAAGGTGAGCATACAAGTTTGATAATAGCATATAGAGTTCGAATTCGTTTACGCATAACCAGCACGTACACATAGAGAAATAAAGCACGTTAGTTATCGACATAGATCCATCGATACCAATGACTACGGGTTGACTGCCCGGGGCAGTTCGCAATACATGATTACCACTGTAATCCATGCAAGTAATTGTCCTTAACAACCCCCGTGTGAATGGGTGCTGAGTCCAAACTATAGTACTATCGTTGCTAAGGCAGGTAGACAGCATTCCATGTGTAAACATAACAAACAAGCATTCATAAGCCACGTATAACATGCATTAACGGTTAGCGTTCAAATAGTATTGAGTAGTGTGTTTGATGTGATTTGAATAGTTGTAACGTATGTAACACCCAAAAGTGCATAAAGCAAAAAGGGATCGAGTATACTCACAGCGATTGATGGATTGAAGGGAGCGCTTAGCGAGTAAAGTAGCCTGAATGGATTGATAGCATAACGATAAGTGACGCGTAAAACGATACAAAGTGTGAATGGGTCGGATAGCTGTTCGGTCGGATGGTAATCCGATCGGACGGCCTGTTGTAAGGGTGGCAATCCGTTCGGATGGTCATCCGGTCGGACGGTAGTCCGGTCGGGTGATTATTCGAGTGGATTGTTTCTTCCTAAGAGATGAATGGGTTTGTGTATGATGGCTTGTCTTTTGAAGTTTTCGTTGTAGCATTTTGAAAACATTGAAGTATCTCTATCCTTCAAGTCGGTCGATCGGACGGTCAATCATTTGGATAGCAATCCGTTCGGATTGTCATCCGGTCGGACGGTAGTCCGGTCGGACGGCGACCTTAGTGATGAGATTACTTAGTGAAGACAATTCATAGCAGAAGAGTCACTCGGTCGGATGTCCATTTGACCGGGTGGCAACCCTGTTAATGAACATGTTGAAAATTGTTTAAGTCTTTAAAGTCCCAGTATCTCATGATCCGAAGAGTAATCCGGTCGGATGGTAGTCCGATCGGATAGCAATCCGTTCAATACTCAGACTTCTGATAAAGTTGACTAAATGTGGGACCCCAAGTGTGATCCGTTCGGATGGCAATCCGTTCGGGTGACCTATCCGTTCGGACAGCAGTCCGATCGGACAGCATTCCGTTCCGGTTGTTCTGTTCGTCTCACACTTGGTCGTTTTGATTGTTTGTAGTTTTATCAAGACATTTTGACAACGTGTTAACCAACAGAACCCCATCTTAACCCAAGTGACCAAACCGACCAGGAATCACCCTAGCTCGGCCAGTTAGCCGGTTCAAGACGGTCGTTCCTGTTTAACCCGGAATCGGTAGTCTCGTGATTAGAATCCAGATCTTGAGCTAGCTCAACACTAAGAATGAGCGGAGAACTAGATCTAGGTCCGGTTCTATCGGTTTCAAGTGCATCGAGTGCAAAAGAGTTGAAAGAAGGTTAGAACCCATCTTTCAATCCTTTTCCACTATGTTCAAGCTGAGATCTATGCGAGATCTTTGTGTATTTGCGTGGAAATCTATCAGATCTAAGCTGTTCTTGGTGGATTGAGGCCAAAACAAGAAGTTCTTCAAGAACTCATGATGACATCATCCTAGAACACCTCAAATCTAGTGATTTCACGGTTAAAAGTTAAGATTCAAAAGATAGAAAGGTGTAGGAGTGCGTGTAGATCAAGAAAGTACAAGATTTAGGACGAGATCTTACCGGGATTGAGAGAAATCGACGAAAAGGTAAGCTGAGCGTGCTGGTCGGACAGAGGTTTCCAAAAGTGGAAATGATGACAATGACAGGGGTATTTATAGGATTCCAAAAGAGGAAATGGCTGTCCGGTCAGATGGCACACTGCCCGGATGACTGTCCGGTCGGATGGCATCTCGGTCGGATGGCACCTGACACCCACGAGCAAGTGGCTATCCGGTCGGATGGCTATCCGGCCGGATGGCACTTGGTTTGTGTGTTTGACGCGACGATTTTGCTGATTCGATTTTGATTGTGATCGATGCGACACGATAGACTTTCCTATTCAAATTACTTTTAATCCCAACCACTCATATCTCGCACTATCCCTTCTCCACTAATTATCATGGTTCGATTGTGATTCGAGTTCGATTGCATTTCGAGTTTCGATTTGATTTCCACCACATACATAAATGAACATGCACAAGTAACACATAAGGTACACACACACGTATAACAATAATTAAAATACGTAGTTCGAGTTGCGATTCGATTCGATGTCGATTTGGTTAGCATAGTTTGATTATCGTTTAGTTATCTTTATCGCATTGTTACTTCCTATAGTTCATAGTCGTAAGTCGATTAGACTGCGAATAACACACGTCGATTGATGTAATTATTAACACTTACTCCACATAATACAACTAAGTTACACACATAAAAGACATTAACTACAAGTCAGGTTGCGCGAAATCGGTCGTTGACTTTGACCTTGACTTTGACTTCTCGAAAACGCGGGGTGTTACAAGATCTCCTCCGTCCTCCGGCGATTCACCATCTGTAAATTTTGGGTATCAGCAGACCAAATAAAGGGGCAGATGGTGTGTGGCTGTGGTGGCAGGTGAGAGAGAGATGGAGACGACGACGGCAGCGGCGAGCACGACGGCGGTGGTGCGACGGCAAACAACAAAACTCTAGTAAGATCATGTCCCCTGTTCTTGTTCATCTCAGATTCTTTAGGATCCCCTCATGTTTCTTATTTTCTTTCTTTCCGGTGACGGTGGTGAGGGTAGATGTCGGTGTTTGGTTTGATTGGTGATAACAGGTGGTGTGTGGATGTGGTGGGTGGTGGCGGAGATTGGTGACGATGACGATATCGGATATGATGAGTGTATTGTTCCGTGCGATGTTTTGTTTAGTTGATTTTGAATTCAGATCGGTGATGTTTTGGCTTCCAGTTGTATGGAATTAGTAACTGTTTTTTGCGATTGTGTATATTTTATGTAACCACCCTGGTTTTCACACTTGTAATTGTTTTGACTTGCATTGTAACAAATACCGTATTTGGAATGAAACTTATTTGAACATACTTGCTTTGTACTTATACATGCTTATACCAATACAAACATGTGAAACAATTGCAAATTTGTTGAGTTTTATGCTATTAAACAAGGTTACATAAACTATAAGGGCCTATTGTGACATTTTGTGAAACTACTAGTTGAGGGACCTATTTGTCATTTTTGAAACTATACAAATACAAGGGTTAAAGTGCAATAATTACAAACTACAAGTTCAGGGTTCTTTTTGGTAATTTTTGAAACTCATTTATAAAAAGAAATAAATATGGTTTATTTTGTTTTAAAAGTTCAAGGTTCATTTGGTCATTCTTGAAACTTAAACTTTAGGGATTTATTATGCCATTTACAAACTTATTTTAACTATAAATTCTAACCAAGTGAAATTTTGTATAGAAATTCCTTCTTTGAGAACTAACCCAGTTAGTACATCTAACTGAATAAACCAGGGACCATTTGTGACATTTTCTGAAACTTCAGGGACCATAGTTGCATATTTTCAAAAGTTCAGGGGATGATTTTGTAAATTTCGAAAACTTGAGGGACCATTTTTGTAAAAAATGAAACTACAGGGGCCAAATTGTAAATATCCAAAAACCCGGTCAAAAGGGGGTCCTTCTGTATCGGACCGGCCCTTGCCGGGGATCGAACTCGAGTCTCTACGTTATAAGCGAAGTGTGTTAACCAGTTTATCCTCCTGTACAGGAGCTGAAAGATTATGAATTTAATTCCTTATATATACACTTTAGAATTTTAAATAATTATTAAATTAAATTCAGAATCAAAAAGGGTTTAATTATCAACGAACCGGTCACAGACCAGAGTCGAACCCGCGCCCACCTGCACAACAACAACGCGTACAACCAGCTGATCTATCAGCTGGGATGTGTTAGATTATGAATCATAATACATATATATATATATATATATATTGACTTTAAAACGGATCTGAATCTTATATTCAGATCCACAAGGTCGCGGATCTCATCAAAAATCACCAAAAATCGATTTTAATCCAAATTTTTTTAATCTGTAAAGTTACCTACATGATTCCCAACCTATCCCAACTAATCCTAATCATTCAATCGACATAATTTCGTACCAACTCCACTAATATCAAACTTTTTATTTAAAAATTTAAAGTGGGTCAATTCTATTATGATTTGTCGAATCTGAGATCGAATTGGACCTCTATATAAGATCCCTAGATCACCATGAACATCCTGCACCTCTCACATATCTCAAAAACATCGAAACAAGTTGTTAAACGAACCTGCAACTCGCCGGAATACTCACTTTTTCGCCGGAATTTTTCAATCCGATCATCCTTTCAATACCGGTTAGTTTTTATCCGTCCAATTAGTTTGTTTACACTTATGCAATGATTCCCTAGAGTTAATCTTGATATAACACAGTTTTCCCGTAGAATTGAAAGAGTTGACTTTCTGTTTGACTCCAATTGGAGAAGATGACCAGTTCCTGTTTGGTTATAAGTTTAGCAGTCCTAAACCAAACACAAACAGAAGCTTAGCCCAGTGGTTAAGACTCTGTTTGGTTACAATACAGACCCGAGTTTGAACCCAGGGGTCTGCATTTCTTTTTAATCGTTTCATTTTTAATATTTTCAACATTCCAATAATTTTTATAAGATTATTAACCACTGTTGCTTTTATTAAAAATGTGAAATTAGTCAATTTATTTATAAAACTAATTTTTACAATATTAAAACAGTTTATTATTAAATAATTAATAATAAATCGATTTTTAGGAATTAAATTCTGAAATTTTCAGATTAATTATTTTAAGTGTTGATCTTTACAAAAATAATGTTACTACTGATATTTTATATAATTTCGATATTTATATAATTAAATCAGTAATATTCAAGTTCAATAATTAAAAATGTTATTTTTAATTATTCTGATATAAATTAATTATATCACTTGTACAATATTTTGCCAATAATCATTATATTTAATTATACTAATTAAATATATTTGATTTATTATTACAAATGTTTATATTAAATCAATTGTACATTTTTGCAATTTTATTATTTATGATAAATAAATATTTTTCATAAATAATTCCTTTATATCATGTTCATTTTTCCGAGCCCTCTAAACATATAATTCACAAGATCCTTCTGTTAATCTAAACACTATCAAATACAATAAATGCTCAACAAATCCCGTCAACAGTATACGACCTCAATATTGATACATTATTCTTGTTCATGTACGATTCATTAGGACAACTTTGAGTTTCCTTATTATCAGACACCTTAATCTTGACTTGCGAACTCGGAATCGCTTGCAAAATAAGGTGAGTTCATGTTCCCCCTTTTCTCTTAACTGTTTTCAGTTTTATACTTCGGGGGTGGAATACATGTTACAATTATTACAGACACTTACAGACATTTTTATACATGGTGTGAGTTCATGTTCCCCTTTTTCTCTTAACTATTTTCAGTTTTATACTTCGGGGATGGAATACATGTTACAACTATTACAGACATTTTTATACATGGTATGGTTAGCTTAAGGAAGGTTTACTACTAGACTGTGAAAGGTGGGCATAACACTTAACGCCATTAATCCTCGTCGTAGGACCAAGGGACATGAGTGATAGATCTATTTGGGTTTAGCGAGCCCACACCCATGAGGCCGGGGAGGCCCATAGAGGTGACTATGTCTTCCAGCCGGAAGCCCGATACAAATTTGCTAGGTTTGAGTTTTCCTGCACCATTTCACACATATCAGTGGCTTTGCAACCCATTGGTGATCTCATTTTCCTTATTGCTACATACCAGGGACTTTCATACACCGTATACCAGGGACTTTCATACACCGTTTACCAGGGACATTTATACACACAAGACATATTTTAAAGGCTTATATACACAGACTTACACATGAACTCGCTCAACTTTTTGTTGATTTTTCAAACTACATGTATTTCAGGGAACTAGCAGGATCTGGCAGGGTATGCATGTGTCTAGCTGCGTTGGATAATAGATGTCATCCAGAGTTGTGAAGTTTGAGAGGTGTAACCTATTCCTGGACTGGTTACATGTCTCTAAACCTCGTCTTATCTAAAGTCTTTTGTGTGTCTTATGAACACGTTTTAAATAATTTATGGTTTGTAACTTATTTCAAATGTCGATGTTTCTAAACAATGTTATGGAGGTATTTTCTCACTTTTATTAATGGATGAACATCTCGTATTTTTATCATATAGCATTGTTGTGATTGTTGCTATGGTATTAAGAAGTCACACCAAATAAACTCACGCTTCCGCAAAATCCAGGGTGTGACATTTTAGGTGAGATACTTGATAAGTTTGGGATGCATTTGCTTGAAAATTGATTGTGCAAGAGTAGGAGGTGGCAAGTGGCGGGAGATGGTGGTGACAAGTAGCCGGAGGTGGTGGTTAGGGTAGGTCTGTGTTTTAGAGAGAGAGAGAGAGAGTATATATGTTTGAGAGAGAGAGAGAGAGTTATATATATTATATAATATATAATTAATTTTGTTTTAATTTATTAGAATTATTAAAATACTTTTTTTAGTAAATGACTAAAATACCCTTATGTGGGGTACACTAGGTCAGATTTAACCATAAAAAATAACTGAGTTAAGGCTAAAGGACATAACTTGCACGGGTTTGCAAACATCGAGTACGTTTCTTGTATATATTGAAGATAAAGGACACAGTTTGCATCGTGTCGGCATGATTTATGGAACCGTGTGGATCCGAACTAAACGGACGCCTGGAAACGAACATCAATCTTTTTTTGAAAATAACCAAGCGTTTAAGAAGACTGGCATTGTTGCATTCTGCACCTTTGAATTGATAGCTACAAGCATGGGCTTCTACTTGAAGGAGTTAATGCCAGATGGTTGTTACACCATTATGAAATTTATCGGTAGCTTCTCGGCATTTCTTGCTATATTCTCGCTTATGATGAAGTTAGTTCTGTTGGTTGGATTGATGAAGACCACAATGAATCAAAATAAAATTGCTTGGATTGAATTGAGAGTCGTATGAGAACTATCAGAACGAACTATTTGATCGGTATACTTAAAAGTTCGAACGGATTAAACTCAATTCGTAACAAGAACATGATTGTTTCTTTGAGATGTGAAAATACCGTATCCAGAAGATCATTGAATAAGCCGTTTCTCGTATTTTATTTTCTTTCGAAAATATTGTATCAGTCCCAAAAAGATCGGAACAGTTACTTACACCCAAATAACTAACTTGGTATTTAATTATATATATATATATATATATATATATTCCCATAATATTTAACATAATTTAATTGATTTAATAATATCCAACGATCTGTGACAACTGTAAGCAAATGCCCAAACCCACATTTGGATATATCTAATCACATATATTACAATTAATATAATCTATATTAACAGTAATATTTTACCCTCAAATATTTGATAACTCTTAATTACATATACATCATTAACATACCAGTTACTATAGCCGGCCCATTGATTTTTTTAACAAGATCCAATTAATTAGCCCATTTAATAAAGATATTTGGCCCAAATCCGATTAAACACACTAGCTCATTATAACAACCAAGTCCGCTATTCCTGCATCACATAACTCGATTAATATATAACGAGAATACATATTCAACGAGTTAATCCAATACCACTACAAATGTTGATAATCACTAAAATTACCAACATCCCCCCCCCCCCCCCCCCCCCCCCCCCATTTTAGTGATATCCATGATTAACTCAACTCAGTTCTCAAAGATCTCAAACTCATGCATAAATGAAAATGTCTTGAGGATTGAATTTTCATCTTAGTAAATTACATGATCCAAATATTCGAATATCGGGGTGTCTCTATGGATTGAACCCTTGTTATCCATTTGAATACTTAAAGGTAAAATACACATAATTTTACAACCCATATGTTCTTACATGACACTACATTTTACTAGCCTATGTCCAATCCTTCAAAGAGTATATCGAAGCCAAGTCCAAGCTTCTTGTAGCGGCTAAACTTCATGCTCTTATAGGTAGTTTCTTTATTCTTGCACCTGCAAATGCAATTTATCAAAGAACTATTAAGAAGTTATACTTCAACCTACTTTATCTTGCAGGCTGAACACAAACCTTGGGATGATTCTAATGTCGTGTTCCAATATCTTTTTGACAAGCTTTCCACATAGGTGTCTAGACTTTCCATTATACACTTGGCTGTAAGCCTTAGCCAAAGTAGCTGCACTATCACATCTGATAGATATATGTGATATGGGTTTTGGCCACAAAGGAATCTCATAGATCAAATTTCTTAGCCATTCAGCTTCTTTACCAGCTGCTGCTAAAGATACAAATTTATATTCCATTGTTGAATTTGTGATGCAAGTTTGTTTCTTTGAGGCCCAGGAGATAGCACCTCCACCAAGTAAGAACACCGATCCACTTGTGGACGAATGATCTTCCTTATTGTTTACCCAACTTGCATCAGTAACCCCTTCAAGTACTGAGGGGAAACCTGAATAACACAAACTATAATTTATAGTTCCTTTCATGTACTTAAACAATCTGTTTATTGCCTGCCAATGATGTGTGCTGGGTTACTTGTAAATCTACTAAGTTTTCCCACCGCATAAGCAATATCAGGCCTTGTGCTGATCATAGCATACATCAAACATCCTATTGCTTTGGAATATTCAAGTTGAGATATGGGGCTACCTTGATTAGGCATAAACCTAATGTTAGGATCAATAGGAGTTCCAAGTGGAGAACAATTTAAACTGTTGAATTTCTTCAAGATCTTCTCAATATAATGCGATTGAGAAATTGATATACCATTATTCCCTCGAGTAATCTTTATACCAAGAATCACCTCATCCTCCCCCATATCTTTCATGGCAAACTTTGATGACAATAACTCTTTGGTTTTAACAACTTGACCTAAGTCAGTACCAAATATCAACATGGAGTGAATTTCAAGGATTGTCCTTTATCTTTATACCAATTTTCAGGCGCTGTCCTTTATGTTCAAAATTGACGAGTTTTGTCCTTTATGTTTTCATATCATGCACGTTTTGTCCTTTAGGCCTAACCCAGTTAGTTTTTTCAGTTAAATTTGGTCATATGCTTTGCACATGAGGGCATTTTTGCCAATTCAAAGGTTGCAGAAGCTTTGAGCTGTAAATCTGCCGTTGAAGTTACCTTTGAATTGACAAAAATGCCCTCATGTGCAAAGCATATAACCAAATTTAACTGAAAAAACTAACTGGGTTAGACCTAAAGGACAAAACGTGCATAATATGAAAACATAAAGGACAAAACTCGTCAATTTTGAACATAAAGGATAGCGCCTGAAAATGGGTATAAAGATAAAGGACAATTCTTGAAATTCACTCTATCAACATGTCATCAACATATAGACAAATTATAACTCCTTTTCCTGAGGAGTCAAATTTGCTATCTACACATTTGTCAGCTTAATTAAGTATAAATCCATCTGACAACACCACATCATCAAATTTTTGATGCCACTGTTTAGAAGCTTGTTTCAAGCCATGTAAAGACTTAACCAGCTTGCAAACCTTATGTTCATTTCCTGGCATAATGAAACTTCTAGTTGTTTCATATAGATTTCCTCATCCAATTCACCATTTAGTAATGCAGTCTTTACATCCATTTAATGAATTACAAGATTGTGGATAGCTACTAAAGCCAATAACAACCTAATTGTGGATATTCTTGCTACTGAATCATATGTATCAAAGAAGTCAATTCCTTCTTTTTGTCTAAAGCCTTGTATTACTAGCCTAGCTTTAAATTTATCAATGCTTCCATCCACTTTCATTTTCCTTTTAAAAATTCATTTACATCCTAATAGTTTGCATCCAGGAGGTAAATTTGTCAACTTTCAGGTCTCATTCTGCATGACAGAATCAATTTCATCTTGAATAGCTTCCTTCTAAAATGAAACATCCCTTGAAGCCATTGCTTCACTGAAAGTTTTCGGATCTTCCTCAATATTGAAACAATATTGATATTGATATTCAAATTTACCCCTTGATCCTTTAACCAAATAAATTTGGAAATCATCACCAAAGTTCTTGGCTTTCCTTACCCTAGTACTTTTCTTGGGTTCTGTGCTAGTGGAAGGTACATCTTTCGTATTGATAGAGTTTCTTTCAAAATATTTAGACTCTGAGGCATATCTTTAAGTCTAGGTACCGAGGAAAACCTATCCTCATTCCTAAAATCTCCATCTCTTAACTCAATTAATGTGTGAACAGACACATAATCATTTGGTTCTGTCACATAAAACCTATGAGCCGGAGAATGTTCAGCGTATCCAATGAATATACAATTTATGCCTCTCTCACCTAAGGTTCGGTGAGCCTTACTATAGCTCTACAACCCCAAACTTTAAGATGACTTAAGTTTGGTGCTTGTTTGTGCCAGATCTCATATGGGGTTACCTTGGTCCTTTTATTTGGAACCTTATTCAATAAATAGCAGGCTGTTAGCATAGCCTCACCCCAAAATCCTTCACTTAAACCTGAATAGGACAACATGGAATTAACCATTTCTTTTAATGTCCTATTCTTCCTCCCAGATACACCATTTTGCTATGGTGTATATGGAACAATGGTCTAATGTATGATACCGGTGGATTGGAAATAAACTGGATCATAATATTCACCACCTCTATCAGTACGAAGATTTTTAATCAATTCCTTTTGATGCAATTCTACTTCTTGTTTATATATTTTAAATTTATCTAGAGTTTCATTTTTTGCATGTCACAAGTAGACATAACAAAACCTAGAAGCATCATCAGTAAAGGTCACAACATATTTTTTTTATTTCCAAGCGAGGGAGTATTATGAAAATCACATAAGTCAAAATGAATGAGTTCTAAAACCTTAGATTCTATTTTGGCATCTTTAAAAGGTTTTCTTGTTATCTTGGTTAACTTGCAAGTGTGACATTGATTATTATTCATATCAAAAGCGGGTATGAAGCTCATTTTAGACATGCCTTTCATTCTAAAATAATTAACATGTCCTAACCTAGCATGCCATAATTTTGATTCATTATCGACTTTATTACTAGAAGAAGCAATACACATGGATTCTTTAGCAAACAGAACATGAACATTTAACTTAAACATACCATTAGATAAATATCCAAATCCTACAAAGATTCCATGTCTTGACAAGATAAACTTGTCAGACTCAGTGACCTGTTTAAATCCATAATTATTTAATACAATACCCGAAAACAAATTTTTCCGTATACCCAGAACAAACAACACATAATCTAATAATAAGTGTTTGCCAGAAGTAAATACAAGCTTGACTTTTTCGACACCTTTCATAGGCTCGGTTGCTACATTTCCCATTCGTAATTCAGATCCATCATCATAGGTTTGCATTCTTCAAACCACCTTAGATCTTTACACACATGTACCGTAGCTCCCGAGTCTACCCACCATGCAAATTCATCATCCTGAACACAAAATGATTCAGTGATAAAGGAAACATAATTCACAACCGGATTATTATTAAAATCTAAACAATTATTTGAATTAAAATTAAAATTCGAATTATTATTCAATCCGCTTGATGAACCCGCATCAATATCCATGTCTTTTAATGGACTTAACCCACGGCCCAAAGTATTTGTATTAAGTTCTTTGATATTCATGGCCGAAGGCCAATTTTTATTTGGGATGTAGCCCTTGTACGGCTTTTTCATCAACTCACTGCCCAAGGAATTAGATACAATTGAACCATAATTACTTTCTTCATTTTGGGCCATTGACTTTGGGCTTAATCCAATGTGTGGTGTCAAATTTTCATTTTTCCAACGTAAGTAACCGTTTTATGTAGTTCTAAACAATTTTGTTTTTCATTTTGATTACATGGGAACCTTTGGTTTCACCAAATAATCACTAAAATTATTTTCATTTAAATAAAATTTAGAACACGTACCCGTTTGAGTTGGTGGATCATTGGACCCACTTGGACCCGCTCCATTCGAGCCTTTGTTGTTTTCCGTAAGCTTCACCTGACAATCCTTTTTGAAGTGTCCCACTTTGTGGCACATCCAACATGTTTTTTTGGCTTTCTTATTTGAAATTTTATCACCATGATCAAACTTGCGGTTTTTTGCCTTTAAACTTGTTATAATTACCCGATTTCCTATCGTGTTCCACCACATTAATTGAAGATTGACCAACTACACTGTTGCCCTTATTTTTATCAACTTCTTGAACCCGAAGAGATTCTTCGATCCGAACCCGAAGAGATTCTTCGATCCGAATGTGACTTCCCAATTGAACCAAAGTCAATTCTTCTTTTTGATGTTTAAGGGTGTGTTTAAAATCTTTCCATGATGGAGGGAATTTATTAATGATACTTGAAACGGAAATTGACTCATCCATATACATATTGTGTTGAGTGTATTGACCCAATATGTGCAATAATTCATTATATTGCTCCATAACCGGTCTATTATCAACCATTTCTGGTAAGCCGGCTCAAGCTAAGCCGTCTATTATCAACCATACTTGAAACGAAAATTGACTCATCCATATACATATTGTGTTGAGTGTATTGACCCAATATGTGCAATAATTCATTATATTGCTCCATTCCAAGGCCGCTCGCGGGGCGTGACCGGCTCAAGCTAAGCCGTCTCGGGGCGCGAAGGAGTGACCCCAGGCGTAACCCTGGGCTGCCACGTGTCCCAGTCGTGTCGAGGCTAGTTGTCAACTCAGCAAAGCTAGGGCCTACTCTACAAGCCCTCGCGGGCCGCGAAGGGAGACCCTTAGTGGGTCACGGGGCGCGAGAAACCCCCTAATCAGCCCTATAAATAGAGAGTCGATGTTCAGTTGAGAAATCGTTCAAAAATCAAAATTCTCTCTAAATTCTCTAATAACTAAAGTAATACTCGGGCATAATACCCACTAAAAAGTGAAGCTCTGCCTCGTTGTAACTATTATAACCCCCGGTTACGTATTAGTTACTCTGCCCGATTGATCTAGTGCTCCGTAACACATGTCAGGGCTCTGCCTGACTCAGTCGTTGGAGTTCTGTCTTGGGAGGGGGGTATAGCTAATGTAAATTGGGTTATTTTACTAACACGTGTGTATTGTCTAATTTAATAGATTATAACCAGGAAGTTACCAGGAATTATCTAAAACAGCAATGTGAGTCATTCTCTTTTTATAAACTGTTTTTACAAAACCTCAATTATTTTAAATTACATTTAACAGTGATTGAGTATTTGTAATTCTATAATTATTGTCGGTATGTTGGGGTTTTCTTGTTACTAATACTGAGAATAGTAACATGACCACAAGTCAGAATTGACAGTACCGTGGGTGGTAATTTGATAGATGTAAACAAATGTAATCGCGGATGCTCTCAATACTGTAAAGTAATAAAAGTGTTTTGATTAAATTAGGATGCACTCACCAGTATTTCCCACTGACAAAATGTTTTTAAAAGCGTTTCAGGTAACAAAATGTGAAAGCCAAATAGAAGCCAGCTGGAGAGCACTGAAAGCTTGGAAAAGTGGCTATAAAAGTTACCTAAACAAGAAAGACGTTTTATTTAAATAAAATAGGGTTTATCCCTATAAACATATTATGAATGGAAACTTGGGTTGTACCCATGTGTTTATTATTTATAAAATGAGGTGTTTTACTCTGATAAAATATTTCCTAACTACGGTCCTGATATAAATTTTCGCTGCCAAATTAAATAAACACCGATACCACCAGCTCTGAGTGCTCGCGGCCGCCCGCCTCCCGGGGCAAGGGTCGGGGGTTGCTACAAAAGATCCTTGACAGACACTGCATTCTGGTACAGATCAAACAACCCATCCCACATTTCATTCAACGTATGCCCTCTGCATATATAATCATCATTTTCCCACTTCAATCTCTTTCTCTGTTGATCCAGAGTTTCGTTTTCCCCTTTCTTAGGCATCGGTGTACTCAGATGTAACAACCCGCACTTTCGTGCGTTGTTACTACTCGCTATACTCGTTACGCCTAGCACCAGAGATTCGGATCATAATGTAACTATACCGTATACATCGCTATATCGCAGTAGTATATTCGAATATTTCACGTATTTTATCGCTATAATACATCGCATCGCACATACTAACACTCACGATGACGTCGAGTGAGGACTTATTCTACCCTCCTCGATGATCGTGATGTGTCGCAACGTAAGCAACTAACGCTAACAAAGACTTCGGGTGAGTGCTACCCCTCCAGTCGTCGTGACGATGATGACAATACGAGTGAGTGGTACCCCGTCAGTCTTTGTGGCACAACGCATACACTAACGCTCACGGTAACGTCGAGAGAGGACCTATTCTACCCTCTGCGATGGCCGTGATGCGTCTTAACGCAATGCATACTCGAAACGAACACTTGGGAATATGGATACGTATATACGACCTTTTTGTGATTAAAAATATATATATATATAAACAATTAAATATGGGAAACCAGAACTATCGCAACGCTCGAAACAATGAAATTCCCCGCACCCAAGATCCAACCGGAATGGCCATCCGAACGGATTGCCATCCGAACGGATGGGCCATCCGAACGGATTGCCATCCGAACGGATGGGCCATCCGAACGGATTGCCATCCGAACGGATGGGCATCCGAACAGATGACCATCCGACCCTACACACCCAACCTCCTTTCCTCCTCCTTGCCTATAAATACCCCTCAGTCACATCAAGAACACTTGATGTGACTGCTGCTGTTCGACCAGACGCTCTTGGACCTTTTTCTCTCGATTCCTCGCGATTCCGGTAAGATTTCAACCTAAATCTTGTACTTCTATGATCTACACCCGATTCTACACCTTTTTATCTTTCAAAACTCAACTTTTAACCGCGAAATCTACCGATTTGAGGTGTTTACAGATGATGTCATCAAGGGTTCATATGACCTTCAAAGTGTGACCTCATTTCACCATAAACAACTCAGATATGTGTGATTCCCACATGTTTTTATAACAATCTCACCTAAAAATCTACGTATCTAATCTAAATGCTGTGCGATTTTGGGTTAAACATGAGAAACCGTCAAGAACAGCCGGATCTGATGGAACGGGGTAGTTCCCGGCCGTTAGAACGGGTCGGAACTGATAAAATTTCATTTGCTTAATACGAGATCACACCATCTCAGTAAAACCACATGTATTCCTTCCAAAAACCATCAAAAACAGTTAAACGGGACGTTGGAACGGACTGTTGTCAACCAGCCGGACATGCCATCCGACCGGACAGCATGCCATCCGACCCAAACCGCTGTCATCCGACCGGATGAGCACCATCCGACAGGATATCAGTCATTACGATACTATCTCCGTTTTGCACGCCATCGCTTATGAGACCACTCGATGTTTAGGCTAACTCAGTCGCACTCTTAACCGATCCAATCCAATTGTGTTCTCGCTGATTACGCACGGTGAGTATACTTGAACCCTTTTGCTTTTGCACTTTTGGGTGTAACATACGTTGCTATCAAATCGAATCACATCAAATGATTAAACTATTTATCACTTGCGAATGACATACGTGCATATTTATACGTGATGCTAGTTACATATGTGCTAGGACTTATACTCGCGACGTCCCACCATGACTAGTACAGTACTATTGCGCCCGACGGGGTCTAGTTTGCCATCGCGTATTCGAGCATCGAGGACTTAGCTGGTAGTATCGGTTTTGTGAGTATATATGACGTGTATCCCGTTTATGTATGTAGGAAATTCGCAGCACATTTTAATCTATTATGCTATTACATATCAAACCTGTATACTCGCCAATACTTTTGTATTGACATTATTTTAACGTATGTTGCAGGTTAGATCGCAGACCATCTCAATCAAGCTAGGGAATCTAGAAACTCAACTAAAAATCTAGGTTGTCGGATTTGTATTGTTCGAGAGAACACAACATCTGTGATAACTTATGTGATTATATTTGTTTATTAGTATGGGATAATGAATGCATTAAGTATTGTCGCAAATAGTTGTTATGGATTCTCCTGAGCAATCTGATTCGCCTAGTGTCGCACCCCGATGATTCCGCCATCGGTTGGGGTGTGACAGATTGGTATCAGAGCCATAACTATAGGGAATTAGGCAAGACTCGACCTAGTCCGGGTCGATGTCTTAGAAATGACCTAGTCTATAGTCTAAATACCAACAGGCCGACTCGTACGAACCCAGTAGGGTTTGTATTGGGCCTACTTGCTACTCTCGCTCGAAATTGCTAAAAGCTACAACTTTGTGTGAACACCATGTCTTACAACTTCACACGAAGAAGCCTTTCTTAAGGCTGAAATACTACTTAGCCTTTCCTAAGGCTGACACAATACACACATTTTCGAAAAATTCGCATAATACAATCGAGTGATCCAGTCGAGGCCAGGTGTGAAAACCAAGAACTCTCGATAAGATCGCTCACTCAGCGCATTACTTTAGCACGAGAACCTTCTGTTGAGTCAGAAGTGACATCCAAATCTCGACTTAAATCTCCAATTCAAAATCTAGTGGAACTCCCGAATTTATTCGAAGAGCACCACCACAATTAGGAGCGAAGTGTTAAGACAGGGGTGAAACCCATACCTTAACAAACCACTCCGCCCTATAAAAACGGTTTTCAAAAGCTCTCACCAAGGACTCGACCATAACAATGACTAGAGCCACGCGATGACTAGGAGGACGAATGCCATGAGCTGCATCCCAGTGGAAGCATAAGTCTTCTAGGTCAACGCGCATGCACGAACTTGTTGGGTATAGCCGGGTTACTTTGGTTAGTCGACACCTAAACACCCGAGGCATTCCGAATATTTTACTAAGCCTAC
This sequence comes from Helianthus tuberosus, assembly GCA_030545235.1. Classification (NCBI taxonomy): domain Eukaryota; kingdom Viridiplantae; phylum Streptophyta; class Magnoliopsida; order Asterales; family Asteraceae; genus Helianthus; species Helianthus tuberosus. Next base: position 30,955,825 of record CM060422.1, read on the forward strand.
GATTCGCTGGTTTTACGCTTTAATGGACGTAATTACGCTTTATGTGTTATCGATTTCCCCGATTTATCAATTTTCGCTCCCTGTTTTACAAAACGCACAACTCGCACAGCCGTCGCAATCTAAAACGAAAACCGAATGTTCGCAACAAAACTAAGGCATAATCTCTCGCCTTCGCTCTCGCGCTCTCCCTTTTCATCGCGTCCTCGCGCATTCTACACCGACGTGTATGTGTGTAAATATAAACTACAGCTATATATATAAATACAAACAGATCATTGTGTGGGAACTTAGGGAATTCGTGTCTCCTATGTGGCTCCTATGTGAAGTCTATTATATTACTTGCAACAAGTTTGAACGCGCTCAAATTGCAACGCAAACTCAAAAATCATTATGATCGAATCTCACTCCAAGTCTCTTTCTGTCCAGATGCCTTCCAACAACTCTACTTCGAGAAAGTCAGCAAAGAGACGAGCTAAACGAAGGGGCGAAAAGAGGATTGCTTCACTCGTGACCAGGGAAGTGGTCAAAGTCATTCCTCGAATTGTCACACAAGTGCACTCTCTTATCAACTCTCGAACTTCGGAAGACGTTAAGACAGAAGAGCCGCAATCTGCTTTCCTCTACAAAACTTCAAAGCCTGTGACCCGATGGTCTTCACGGGTGAAGGAGGTGTTTCCCAACTACTCCAGTGGTTCGACTCTATCGAAGTTACCCTTCGTCAAAGTGGGTGTCCCGATAGTTTCCGTACTACTTGCGCCACCGGAGTATTTCAATCGCGAGCACTCGACTGGTGGACCGCCGAACGCAACAAGCGTGGGATCTCCGCGGCTTATGCTCTCTCCTGGGATGAGCTGAAAGAGCTCATGAAGAAGGAGTATTGCCCTCCCCACGAGATTCAGAAGTTGGAAGACGAATTTTGGAAAATCAAACAGGACGAAGGTGACAAGGCTGGCTATACTGCAAGGTTCAAACAGCTTAGCCCAATTTGCCTAAGCCAAGTCAGCCCTCCAGGAAAAGCCATCACGAAGTATATTCGCGGCTTGCCTGAGTGTGTGGGCGATTTGTCGAAGCTGCAAGACCTGACACTATCGAAGAAGCCTACCGCTTAGCCGCAGAAATCAACAACAAACGACTCATGGAAGGGTTTTTCTCCAAGAATCCTGTCAAGCAAACTTATCAAGCGATCGTCATTAATTCTTCAGACCATTCCTCTGACGAATCTGTCGATGATTCTTCTGACGAATCTGCCGACGATTCTTCCGACGAAGCTGTTGACGGTTCTTTCGGAAACTCGGCTAAAGACTCTGCAAGTGAGTCCTCAGACGAATCATCTGACGACGACACCTCATCGCAAGACACCGACAAACCCAGCCGCAAACGAAAGATTTCAAGCCCGAACTCATCAACAACCTAACTGCTGCAACCAGAGCCTCTTCAATCAGTTCCATTCCTACCAAAACGTGCCTACCTTGGAATTCACCCTCAGTGTTACACGTGTACCTTTCACCACCAGGATGGAACTAACTGTCGCTATTGCAACAATTGCAACTGTTACGGTCACTTCACCCAAAACTGTCGCGCTAAACCACGAACTTGAGTACAACAACCGCAGCTCCAGCAAAAGTCTTCAACGTCAACCATTAAGCAAGCGTAGAATAATGTTGTATTGATACTATTTTCGACGTTAATCTTCCTTGTGTTAATCGCACTCTATTATTCGATGTTTATCACTACGCGCAATGTCGACTCTCGCACTCGTTTTCCCCTCGCGTTTCACACTTAGTCTATATTCACACACGAGCTATATACTATATCACGATATAATGTGTTTTACCCTCACTACGCTCTTAGAATAAGGCACGGTAAACGTGCAAGGAACGACTAATCACGGGTGCACACGGGATTATTTTGGTCAGTGCACGGAGATCGTAGTGAATTCTAAAGTGCCATAAGCGTCTCGACAAAAGTGTGACACCAAATCATGGGATATAAGTAGTAGGGGTCAAGCAAGGCGTAAGTGCCACGTGGAGTTGAATGTTATTCGACCTATTATACTATTGTGGTTATTTTCAACACACTACACTCAATCGCAAGGCGTAACAACCGAACCGCATCACTGCGAGACTTTCGTAAGTCTGCCAACGTAATGCAGTTGCCTCATCGATGGACTTTGGTAAGTCTACCCCCGCAGGGCAATTGCAGCGACGCAAGACTGGTCGTAAGTCCACATCGCAACTCAATCGCAGTATTGCTAGAATCTATCGCATTATCGCTTAAATCTAACTCGCAATCACTATCGTTTATTATGTGCATCTCGCAATCCCTATCGCATATCATGTGAATCTCTATCGCTTATCGTGTGTATCACCATATCGCTTACCGTTTTCTGTGTTGAGTTAGCGCACATGACCTCGTTTCACGAGATGAAACTCATATGGTTAGAGCACGGTGGATACGCCGCTGGTACTTCCTATATATAAGTGTTTTAGCCATATCGGCAGACTTTCGTGGAAAAAGGCCATGTGGGGTCTAATGTTAGTTAAATTTGTGGTGTTGATCAATCCAATCGAATCGCATTACTCGCTTATCGCTTATCACGTATCGCTTATCGTGTATCGTCTATCGCTTATTCGCTTATCGTGTATTGTCTACCGCTTATTCTCTTATCGTGTATCGCTATCGCACATCGCTCATCGTTTGGTGTTCATCGCAGTCTGTGTGGTATTAGTATGCATGACATCGCTTCACGGGACAAAACTAATATGGTCAAACGTGGTGTTTCGCCATATTAAAAAACTCTCGTGGAAACATGCCATGCGGGTTTTAACGTGAAATCTAATCGAAATCGTACTATTCGCTTCCCGCATATCGCTCGTCGCCTACCAGACACGCTACTTCGATGTTTCGTGTCACCAGGCTACTCGTGCACGCCATTATAGCTACGTTCGCAATTCAACTCGCCTCTTAACCTATTTTCAACTCAGTCCGACTCCCTATCGATTGGACCGAGGGAGCACAATTCTATCTGTGTCATATCGGCACGCATGACACTGCCTCACGTAACGGAAGTAATATGGGCAAAACATGGTGGATACGCCGCTGGTACTTCCTATATATAAGTGTTTTAAACATATTAACAAATTTTCGTGGGAAAGTGCCAAGTGGGGCTCGATGTTAATTACCTTTTTGTACTATTAAAACTTGTTTTATAATTTTTTTTTGATTTAAAAACCGGTGGACCAGTGAAACTTCCTCACAACGTGGAGGTAACATCGAATCACCTTAACTCCATGCCCAAGGGAAGTCTCATAAGTCCAGTTTTCTTTAAAAGAAACTTTTGCAACAACGAAACGAAACCCTTCTTAAGACATTGGTTCGACATTGAGTTCAGCTTGAACCCATGTCATAGGAGAGTTTCCGTAACCCCAGTTTTCATTTTTCGAATTCCTTAAACATGTTCAAACCTAAAACTTCTTACAACGATGGTTAACATACTCAGCTTAACCTTACGATACAAGAAACCTTTGAAGCCCGCTTTAAACTTCTTTTGCACCGACTTTAATAACTCTTCGAGACTCGAAATACTATTGAGGCACCAATTCGTGGAATACTACTCTTTATTGTTACGTCGTTTCCTCGCTGTCGCAATCGATCTCTCTCTTACTCGAGACAATCATGCTTGTCAACTCGCAGTCGCTTAATTCGCTGTATCGTTATTTATACAGGACGACATTCAAAAGTCTACCTGTTGGATTAATTTCGGGACGAAATTTACTAAAGCAGGGGAGACTGTAACAACCCGCACTTTCATGCGTTGTTACTACTCGCTATACTCGTTACGCCTAGCACCAGAGATTCGCATCATAATGTAACTATACCGCATACATCGCTATATCGCAGTATATTCGAATATTTCACGTATTTTATCGCTATAATACATCGCATCGCACATACTAACACTCACGATGATGTCGAGTGAGGACTTATTCTACCCTCCTCGATGATCGTTATGTGTCGCAACGCAAGCAACTAACGCTAACAAAGACTTTCGGGTGAGTGCTACCCCTCCAGTCATCGTGACGATGATGACAATACGAGTGAGTGGTACCCCGTCAGTCATTGTGGCACAACGCATACACTAACGCTCACGGTAACGTCGAGAGAGGACCTATTCTACCCTCTGCGATGGCCGTGATGCGTCTTAACGCAATGCATACTCGAAACGAACAATTGGGAATATGGATACGTATATATGACCTTTTTTGTGATTATATATATATATATATATAAACAATTAAATATGGGAAACCAGAACTATCGCAACGCTCGAAACAATTAAATTCCCCGCACCCAAGATCCAACCGGAATGGCCATCCGAACGGATTGCCATCCGAACGGATTGCCATCCGAACGGATGACCATCCGACCCTACACACCCAACCTCCTTTCCTCCTCCTTGCCTATAAATACCCCTCAGTCACATCAAGGGTTCTTGATGTGACTGCTGCTGTTCGACCAGACGCTCTTGGACCCTTTTCTCTCGATTCCTCGCGATTCCGGTAAGATTTCAACCTAAATCTTGTACTTCTATGATCTACACCCGATTCTACACCTTTTTATCTTTCAATACTCAACTTTTAACCGCGAAATCTACCGATTTGAGGTGTTTACAGATGATGTCATCAAGGGTTCATATGACCTTCAAAGTGTGACCTCATTTCACCATAAACAACTCAGATCTGGGTGATTCCCACATGTTTTTATAACAATCTCACCTAAAAATCTACGTATCTAATCTAAATGCTGTGCGATTTCGGGTTAAACATGAGAAACCATCAAGAACGGCCAGATCTGATGGAACGGGGTGGTTCCCGGCCGTTAGAACGGGTCGGAACTGATGAAATTTCATTTGCTTAATACGAGATCACACCATCTCAGTAAAACCACAAGTATTCCTTCCAAAAACCATAAAAAATAGTTAAACGGGACGTTGGAACGGGCTGTTGTCAACCAGCCGGACATGCCCTCCGACCGGACAGCATGCCCTCCGTCCGGACAGCATGCTATCCGACCGGACAGCATGTCATCCGACCGGACAGCATGCCATCCGACCCAAACCGCTGTCATCGGACCGGATGAGCATCATCCGACAGGATATCAGTCATTACGATACTATCTCCGTTTTGCACGCCATCGCTTATGAGACCACTCGATGTTTAGGCTAACTCAGGCGCACTCTTAACCGATCCAATCCAATTGTGTTCTCGCTGATTACGCACGGTGAGTATACTTGAACCCTTTTTGCTTTTGCACTTTTGGGTGTAACATACGTTGCTATCAAATCGAATCACATCAAATGCTTAAACTATTTATCACTTGCGAATGACATACGTGCATATTTATACGTGATGCTAGTTACATATGTGCTAGGACTTATACTCGCGACGTCCCACCAAGAGTAGTATAGTACTATTGCTCCCGACGGGGTCTAGTTTGCCATCGCGTATTCGAGCATCGAGGACTTAGCTGGTAGTATCGGTTTTGTGAGTATATATGACGTGTATCCCGTTTATGTATGTAGGAAATTCGCAGCACATTTTAATCTATTATGCTATTACATATCAAACCTGTATACTCGCCAATACTTTTGTATTGACATTATTTTAACGTATGTTGCAGGTTAGATCGCAGACCATCTCAATCAAGCTATGGAGTCTAGAAACTCAACTAAAAATCTAGGTTGTCGGATTTGTATTGTTCGAGAGAACACAACATCTGTGATAACTTATGTGATTACATTTGTTTATTAGTATGGGATAATGAATGCATTAAGTATTGTCGCAAATAGTTGTTATGGATTCTCCTGAGCCATCTGATTCACCTAGTGCCGCGCCCCGATGATTCCGCCATCGGTTGGGGTGTGACATCAGAACATACACAACTTTAAGTGTGGTTAACAAGAAGTGCATCTTCTTCCTCCAGCGCCTAAAATCATGCCCTTCAAATTTCTCCAACTTCGCAAATTTGCTTGTCATGTCGCTTGCAGATTCACCAGTCATGTTGAAATAGTTCGTTCTTTGTTGGTTGTATTGATGAAGACCACAATGAATCAAAATAAAATTGCTTGGATTGAATTGAGAGTCATATGAGAATTATTAGAACGAACTATTTGATCGGTATACTCAAAAGTTTGAACGGATTAAACTCAATTCGTAACAAGAACATCATTGCTTCTTTGAGATGTGAAAATACCGTATCCAGAAGATCATTGAATAAGCCATTTTTAACGTTTTATTTTCTTTCGAAAATCTTGTATTAGTCCCAAAAAGATCAGAATAGTTACTTACACCCAAATAACTAACTTGGTATTTAATTAGATAGATATATATGTTCCCATAATATTTGACACAATTTAATTGATTTAATAATATCCAATGATCCGTGACAATTGTAAGCAAATGCCCAAACCCACATTTGGATATATCTAATCACATATATTACAATTAATAAAATATATATTAACAGTAATATATTACCCTCAATTATTTGATAAATCTTAACTACATATGCATCATTAACATACCAGTTTGTATAGCCGGCCCAATGAAGTTTTTTAACAAGATCCAATTAATTAGCCCATTTAATAAAGATATTTGGCCCAAATCCGATTAAACACACTAGCTCGTTATAACAACCAAGTCCGTCATTCCTGCATCACCTAACTCGATTAATATATAACGAGAATACCTATTCAACGAGTTAATCCAATACCATTACAAATACTGATAATCACTAAAATTACCAACAAGTTCTCCCCTACCAAACCCACCTTGGTCGGATATTTGCTGGTGTGTGTAATACAAGGCTTGATTATAGAACCACTTTAGATATAAGCTTTTCCTGTGTACCTTAAGTATGCAAAACACTATCATTAAAATTCTTAAAATAGGTAACTGGTAGGAATTTTCTGTTTCTTTTTTTGACCATGAGTACAAGTGAAAATGTATTTGTTTTTAATTTTCAATTTCACTGTTCCATGTAATAGTAGAAAATTTCTTTAATATCAAGATCACCATGATTCTTATTCAATTACAGTCACAACCCCGGTCCTACCCTGGACGGGAGCCGTGAACAATACAAGTGGTACCGGTGTTTATTAAAATTATTGCAACAGAAATTTTATCAGGGCCGAGTGTTAGGAATAATATCAAAGTTTTCGAATACCGTAGTTTTCATTTCATAAACTGTGGGATAAAACCCATATTTACATAAAAGGGTTTTTATAGGGATAAACCTTGTAATTACGATACACATTTTATTAAGGTTACATAGCCACTTATTTAAGCTCTAATGCCTCATAGCACTTTTTCCTTTCCTTCACAGTAAATCACCTGAAACGCGTTTGAAAACGTTTGACTAGCAGAAAATACTGGTGAGTTCATTCGTTTGTATAAAAAGACACTTTCTTATAATTACAATATTAAGAGTTTTTACATTTGTTTATATCTTACTACTACCCAAAGGTATTTGTCACTCGGCAATTTCTGTGTCTGTGGTCATATCAGTTTTGATCATTCTCTCAACTAGTGAAGCTTATCAAGTAGTGTATACAAAACCCCACATACTGACAATAGTATTTCCATGTAAAAATACAAAGACTTAATCACTGTAATATAAGTAATAATTGGAAAACATTTAGGGTTTTGAATGCATTTTGATAAAAGAGAATGACTCACATTGCAGAATTTAGGGTTTTCAAGCCTCCTGGGTTTAAGTCCTGGTTCCTAAATATACACACAACGTAACACATATTACTATAAGAAACCAAATCAGAATTTAACGATAATCACTAGATCAAAACTGCAACATATAAAGTCTCACCTTAATCAGGTAGAACTTCAGCTTTTTGTTGCTAGGGTTTCGGATCAATCAGACAGGGTATCATTTCAGTGATCAGGGTTTCGTACACGGGAATCGTGAAAGTGTTTGGGGAACAGAGATTCGAGAAGTTTGGAAATTGAAATTGCGAAATTCGTTGGTACAGTTTGAAAGCCCTTGAACTGCTCCTTATATAGGTGAAAAACGTCGTTGTCACGCCACGCGACGAACACCAAAGTCCCTGTCATGACACGTGACAGGGTGGGTCTCGGGCACCACATAGGCTTGCCACGTGGCGTCACGTGGCATCCGACATCCTCGTGTCACGCGACAGTCCAAAACTCTCTTGTCGTGCCACGCGACAATGATATCTCAGAACAATGGATTTAACCACAACCATGCGTTGTTTGGACATGGCATGCCTATTCCACCCCTGTAGCAAATCTTCTTGAAGGTTCATACATGAGACAAAAGAGCAAGAGACAAAAGGAGACAAGAGTACACACAAGGACCATGCTCTGTCTCCCCTAAGACAAGATGATTCTAGAACTCTCACTATAAATAGAGGCCTTGGGTGCCCCATTTCAAACCATCACTTTTCCCCTAGATTCCTAACATTCCATCACCTCATAGGGGGCTCTCATACCCGGGGACGGACCCACATGGTACGTGTCGGGGTCCACGGATCCCAATGTTTTATTTAAAAAAATAGTAGAACCGGTATGTTAAATTTTTTAAGGAACCCATAAAATAAATTAGTTGGATCCCATAGTATTAAAAACAAAGATGGCGTGGTGGTAAATCCTCTTGTGTTCCAACAAATAGATCTCAAGTTCAAGTCTTCCATCTCCTCTTTTTAGTTTATTTTTTTTTATCAAAATTAAACTAGTGCTTTAAAACACCACAACCATCCATTGACCCTCTAATTTGCTTCTTTAAAATGATAAATTTAATATCTCCGAATGATTTTATTTCACATTTGATTACCAAATAAGACTTCCAACATATAGTGGCGTTCATAAAATAAGCTTAAACAAAAAAAAAAAAAAAAAAACTTAAACAAAATTTTGAAGTTATGTGAAGTAATTGTATTGTTTAGGTAGCTATTGGTTCCAAGCAACTTATTAATCACCACTATTTGATAACTTGATGCTTAAAAATGGTTCTTAATAGTTCCATGTCCACTAAAGGCTTTTACATTATTTCCTAGCCCCGACCCGACCCAACTATGATGACCGACCTGAAAATTTTAATGTTTGTTTGTGAAAAAAAATTATACAAAAAAATGGACCCCAGTGGAAAAAAATCATGGGTCCCGCTACTGCTCATGCCCCCAATACTCACCCTTGGAGTTTAGGGATCACTCCACAAAATCAATTGTAATAGATTAATTTGAGAGAGAGGCCTTGTAATCAACAACCATTCTTCAAGTTGTTTAATCCTATCATACTTGATCCATTATGATTCACTCAATAATCATTGTTTATGGACAAGTTATGGCCATTATAGGCTAAACTTCTTGTGTTTCTTGGGTTGAAGATGAAACTTGGTATGAAGTAAATGTTTGATCTTTGGCAAAGAGGTGTGTTATGTCTTTAATAATTCCTTCTACCCTTCTTCTTTCGTAATGAGCTTGTGATTGTTTTGGTCTTTGATCTTGTGAGAGTTCTTGATAACCAAAGGAGGTGAAGCTTGTTCGTATACTCATGGCGTGTAAGAACCCAAATACCAATAAGGAAAATCCAATTTTAGAGAAGTGGTTGACCCATTTGTGGAAACACATCATATGATGAACCCTCATTAATTACAACTATGTGTTTACTGTAATTAGCAAATATATTACCGTTATTATTTAATGCGAAAAGGGGTGAATGGACCGAGTTGTTGCTGTCATGTTATAATCATTTAAAAGATCCGGATAAGGTCTCAACCCATGAGGTTATATAAGGGTGTAGCAGTCCAGGGTTTTGCAACGCAATTAATCCGGCGACTTTCTCTCTATTCCGGTAGTTTTTACTCCGATAATAAGAAAGATTAGAATAATCAGCATGTAACGCCTCGCATTTCGCAGCTTACCGTGTTTTAGAAAGTTCGAATTGTATTTCTATTTTTGAAAGCTTGTTCCTTTTGTATTCGTATTTCGTTTCAAACCATTATAAATCCGAGACTTCGATCGTAATAAAATTTATCTTTTGTGTGAAAGATTCATTATCTATACATGTTCACACATTGATACGTGCATTCGTTTAATACATGATTCTTGAATCTCCTAAAGTATGTTTAACTCGTAAACAATTGTTGTATATTCGTAAACCTTGAATTTCCATACATGCAAACGCTTGATTGTTCGATTATAAGACAAACTTATATATTTTGTTCACTTGGTTATTATCTAAACATAAGTTATCCATACTTGTTGCTACATATTTATTAATCACATGTTTCTTTATTTTCTTACTTGAAAACATGTTTACTAAACATAATTAGGCCTTGTACATGATGATTATACATTAAGAACATCTTAAATATATAACATACAACATAATTATCCAATATAAGCTAATAAAAAAAGGAAAAAAAGATGGCTGTATGCAGTCTAGCGATAGGAACAGCTTAAAGTTGTCTTCATGTTGCTTTTTTTCTATTGTTTCACCTAACCACTATTGTTACATTGTTTAATTGTGTAGGTATATGTTATATAATCTAAAAATGATATCATATGTCACACAAACAATAAAAAAAAAGATGCTGGTAATCAGCCTTGCGGCCGCCCCATGTGGGTATGGTTGTTTTGTCCTTTTTTTTAATACAAATTTCCCCCAACTCAACTACTGATATTATTAATTGCAGCCAACTTAAACCCTAATTAATCCCTATAAATACCACTCTAATCCCTGCCCTTTTCCCACTTTTACAACCCTTATTTACTCTCAAAACTCTCATAAACTCAGCTTTATTCCAGCAGAAACAAGCAGAAACTTTCAGCCATTAAAAGTGAGTTTAAACTCACTTCTTCTTCTACTTCTTCTTGTTTCTTTCTTCTAAAACACTTGGAACACCTCTATGACTGTTTTCACAAGGTTTTCCATGGAAAACAAAGGTGAAACATCCCATTTTTGAGGCCCAACTTTCTGTTTTGGAAGAAACTTTATTAAACATTCTTAAATTCATGTTTTACTCATACAAACCTATGTCCTTATGTCACTAATTAAGTCTATGATTAGTGTGCTTAAAAACAAGGTTATTATATAGAATCAAGAGGTGTTTTACTCGTCTAAACTTTCTGTTTTGTAAGGGTTTTTAATCCACAAGTGTTGAACAAGACTTGAGCTTGTGTAGTATGATTACTTGGAAACTTGGGCTATCCTACTTACAATCCACCCTTACTTGATGATTTTCTCTTAGTTAATATGTATGTTTCATTTCCATATTTGTGACACCCCAACCGATGGTGGAAACATCGGGGCGCAGCACTGAGCGAAACAGATTGTCCAAGAGATTCCATAACAACTATAATTTACCAAATATTTACTCATCACGTCCCATACCGTAACATATAAGGCAACACAGTTATTACAGACAAATTGTTCTCAAAGACAGATAAAACGGTTCCGACAACTCATAAATTATTTAGTTCGTTTCTAGACTCTCCTAGTTTGATTCCACGAAAGCTAGCATAGCACAGCATCCTATACACCTATCACATACGTTAAAATAAAAGTCAATACACATAGTGTAAAGGTGAGCATACAAGTTTAATAGTATAATAGTAGTGAAAGCGATTTACGCATAACCAGCATGTGACACGTAGTAATGCGAAGCAAGTAGGTTATCGACAATGAAATATGCACAGACGTGACTGCGAGTTGTAGAATTCGCAACACATATCACCACTGTGACACGTGAAGAAAAGCCCTTAACAACCCCTGTCCACGACAGGTGCTGAGTCCAAACTATAGTACAATCGTTGTTAAGGTGTCAGGCAACAATCACTGTGTAAACATAAAATACAAGCATTCATCGAATAACACATATAACATGCAGAGCGGTTAGCGTATAAAATGTGTTCGCATTGTGTGATCGATGTGGTTTGATATAGGTAACATATGTAACACCCCAAAGTGCTTAAAACAAAAAGGGATCGAGTATACTTACAGATCGTGTTTAACGAGTAAACACAGTCTTGGATTGAAGGGAGTGCTGAGAGATTAGCCTGAACACAGTACGATAGTATGAGCGTTGAACAGTGCGTTAAACAGCGTGACGGAGTGAAGTGAGTGACGAGCAGTGATCCGATCGGATGACCTTCCGTTTGGGATGGATGTGTTTGTGTATGATGGAACTTTGAAGTTTTCGTTGTAGCATTTTGAAAATCATGAAGTGTTTCTTCCTTCTTAGGTCGTCCGGTCGGACGGTCATCCGGACGGATGGCCGTCCGCTCGGATGGTGATCCAAGTGGAGGTTTAACACATTTTGAGGATTGAAGGTTGTTTAAATGTTGAACGTCACAAGTCATCCGGTCGGATCGTCGTTCGATTGGATGGCGATCCGATCAGACGGCGATTCGTTCGGAGACCTGTTTGTTTTGCAACTTGTAAAATCCGTTAAGTTTTGAAAGTTGTGCGATTGAACCGAGACGGTTATGACAACGTGTTAAACAACGGAACCACAACAAGCCTAGTCGTCCGATCGGATGGGAATCACCCCATTCGTCCGGTGACTACTCTTGACAGAATTTTCATGTTCAACCCGTGAATCGGTCATCTCTTCGTTAGGAATCCATTCTCAGTCTGGGTCTACACTAGGGAATAAGCAGTGGACCCGAACTAGTCCAGATCTAATGGTTTTGAGTAAAAAGTTAAGAAAGTTGAAGAAAAGTTTGAAACACTTGAAAAGGTTTAGATTTAGGTGAAATCGGTGTTTAAACATTGTAGAAATCCGTTAGATTTGAGTTGTTCTTGGTTGTATGAGGTCACCCTTTGGTGTTCATGAACACTACGATGACGTCGTCGTAGAACAGCCCATTTCTGGTGGATTTCATGGTTAAAAGTTGAGATTTGTTGGTGAAATTGATGAGAAAGTGTGTGCTGATTAAGGAAGTACAAGATTTTAGATGAAAACTTACAAGAATCGCGAGGAATCGAGAGAAATGTGGCTGAGAATGCGAAGGCTCGGAGGAGAGCTGTCACATCACGTGAACAGTGATGTGACAGGTGGTATTTATAGGCAAGAGGAGAGAAAGGCGGTATGGGTGAAGGTCAAAGGGCCTTCCGGTCGGATGGCCATCCGATCGGATGGTCATCCGGACGGATGACCATTCAATCGAATGGTCCTTCGATCGGATGGCTTTTGCCAGTTTGTTTCCGACTTTTTGTTTTGTGCGTTGAGCATTGCGATGCGTTGCGAGTAAGCGATGCGATAGTATTTCACATTAGTTACACAAATAACATAACCCACCTAATACTCATAAAAGTAACTTGTATTTCGGGTTGTGATGCGATGGGATAGAATTGCGATTGCGTTTGCGAATAATCACCTGAAAGCAAATATAAACATGCACAAGTAACACATAATAGAACACACACGTAAAACAATATCCATAACCTGTAATTCGAGTTGCGATGCGATAGCGATGTGATAACGTTAAGTAGATTAGTGTTTAGTTACATTTATCGCATTGTTACTCCACATAATACAACTAACGAGTGTAAATTAAAGTATCGATTTACGAGGTTCGAGAGTACAAGCAATAATCAAACAAGGAATGACAGATCCAATTAGCAATCTTTTCTTCCTTTGACTTTGACTTGTACTTTGACTTTGACTTCGAAAGTCGGGTTGTTACAGCCTCCCCTACTTTAGGAAATTTCGTCCCGAAATTTAAGGCGCATGCGTTACAAACAGCTGTGGATACTTAGCCTTCATATCACTCTCGAGTTCCCAGGTAAACTCGGCGCCACGTTTGCCTTCCCAGCGAACCTTCACAATGGGAATGCGTGAGCGTCGGAGTTTCTTGGTCTCTCGATCCATGATCTCGACTGGCTTTTCCACGAAGTGTAATGTTTCGTCCACTTGTAGATCCTCAAGTGGTACTTGTAAATTCTGCTCGGCTAGGCACTTTCTGAGGTTCGAGACGTGGAAAGTCGGGTGGACGTTGTTAAGTTCCTCCGGTAGTTCGTGTCTGTAGGCCACTTTGCCAATTCTTTCCAGAATCTTAAAGGGTCCAACATATCGAGGCGTGAGCTTTCCTTTCTTGCCGAATCGGATCACTCACTTCCAAGGCGAAACCTTTAGGAGCACGTGATCACCAACGTCAAATTCAAGGGGCTTGCAGCGTCTATCGGTGTAACTCTTTTGACGACTCCGAGCTTTCAAGAGATTATCTCGGATCTGGAGGATTTTGTCAGTCGTTTCTTACAATAACTCAGGACCGGTAATTTGCGCATCTTCGATCTCGTGCCATACAATAGGCGATCGACATTTTCTTCCATGCAATGCCTCAAATGGTGCCATTTGAATGCTAGAGTGATAACTGTTATTGTACGAGAATTCGACCAAAGGTAAGTGCGCGTCCCAATTACCATCGAAATCTATGACACACGAGCTAAGCATGTCTTCAAGGGTACGAATCGTTCGTTTAGTCTAACCGTCGGTTTGGGGATGGAAAGCGGTACTTAGATTAAGAGTAGTACCGAGAGCAGATTGAAATGTTTCCCAAAGGCACGAGGAAAACCGACCGTCGCGGTCAGAGATGATATCACGAGGCGCCCCATCTCGACAGATTACTTCATCGGTGTAGACCCGTGCTAATCGTTCTACCTTAAAGTCTTCTCGTATCGGCAGAAAATGAGCAGATTTCGTAAGATGATCAACGATAACCCAGATACTATCGTGACCTGATGGCGTGGGCGGGAGTTTTTTTTATGAAATCCATAGCTATACTCTCCCATTTCCACATGGGGATTTCGGGTTGCTCGAGTAAGCCAGAGAGGCATTACTGTTCAGCCTTGACCTTCAAGCAGGTTAGGCATTTTGAAACATAGATGGCGATATCTATCTTAATGCCCGACCACCAGTACCTGTAGCGAAGGTACTGGTACATTTTATCGGCACCAGGATGAATGGAATATCGAGACTTATGGGCTTCGTTTAGCATAATCTCTCGTAGATTAGTGCGTTTGGGAATCCAAATTCGGTCTAGATAGTGGAATATACCATTCGATTTATTCACTAGTTGTTCGCTGTTATTGATAATCCTTTCTTTCTTCAAGGTTTGTTCGGTAAAACAAGCATGTTTGGCGTCACGTATAAGAACTTCGAGATTGTGCTGGGCTTGAGTATTACGAATGCTATGCAAATAGCTTCATCGGCTGAGAGCATCGGCAACGATATTTGCTTTACCTGGATGGTAACGAATCTCACAGTTGTAATCGTTGAGAAGTTCAACCCATCGGCGTTGGCGCATATTCAGTTCTTTCTGGCTCAAGATGTGTTGTAGGCTCTTATGGTCGGTGAAGACCATACACTTGGTACCGTAAAGGTAGTGTCGCCAAATCTTTAACGCAAAAACAACTGCACCAAGCTCGAGATCGTGGGTTGTATAGTTCTTCTCGTGGATCTTGAGCTGTCGAGAGGCGTAGGCGATAACCATATCCCGTTGCATGAGAACACAACCGAGACCAAGGTTTGAGGCATCGCAATAGACTACGAAGTCTTCATTTCCGTCGGGTAGAGTGAGGACGGGTGCATTGCAGAGCATAGGCTTCAGAGTTTGAAAGGCAGTCTCTTGTTCGGTTCTCCAAACAAAAGGCTTGTCTTTATGCGTGAGAGAGGTAAGCGGCACAGCGATTTTAGAGAATCCTTCGATAAATCGGCGGTAATAGCCCGCTAGTCCGAGAAAAGAACGGACTTCAGACGGGTTCTTAGGTGTAATCCAGCTCTTAACAGCTTCAATCTTCGCGGGATCGACTTAATACCTTGACTATTGACAATGTGACCGAGGAATTGAACCTCCTCCAGCCAGAATTCACACTTGGAGAACTTGGCATAAAATCGATTCCCTTGGAGTAGTTCGAGAACCAAACGTAGATGTTACGCGTGTTCGGCTTTCGACTTCGAATAGATCAGTATATCATCGATAAACACGATGACGAAGCGGTCGAGAAAGGGTTTACACACGCGACTCATCAGATCCATGAAAACCGCGGGTGCGTTGGTTAATCCAAAGGGCATAACAACAAATTCATAGTGACCGTATCGGTTTCGAAAAGCGGTTTTAGGTATATCTTCCTCCTGGATTCGTAACTGGTGATAGCCTGAACATAAATCAATCTTCGAGAAACATGTAGCACCTTGTAACTGATCAAACAAATCATCTATTCGAGGCAAGGGATAACAATTCTTGATGGTAAGCTTATTCAATTCCCTGTAGTCAATGCACATTCGGAACAATCCGTCATTCTTTTTGACGAAAAGGACAGGTGCACCTCAAGGAGAGGTGCTAGGGCGAATGAAGCTTTTATCAAGCAATTCCTGGAATTGACTCGAGAGTTCGCGCATTTCATACGGAGCGAGTCGATAGGGAGCTTTAGCAACAGCATTTGCTCTAGGAATGAGATCGATTCGGAAATCGATATCACGGAAGGGCGGTAAACCATGTAAATCATCAGGAAAGACTCGAGGAAAATCGCGAACCACAGGCACCTTATCCATTACCTTATTTTCCTTTTCCTCCGCTACAACGATGTGCGCTAAGAAAGCTTTGTATCCCTTTCGGAGATACTTGCTTTCTTGTATGCACGACATGAGTTTAAGATCTTTCGATGGAGTTTCGCCATACACACAGAGTTGATCACCATTAATGAGAGAGAAACGAATCATTTTATCGAAGCAAACAACTTCAGCATGATTTTCGTGAAGAAAATCCATGCCTACTATGAGGTCAAAACTACCAAGTTGCATCGGGATAAGATTGGTAGGGAATACGTGATTGTTGAGTTCAAGAGTACAATCACGCAGGACAGAACTGACAGTGACGGTTCTTCCAGTGGCAATTTCTACGTCGAACGTTGTAGGGAGATTAGCGCGTTTACGTTTTAGGAGCTTCTCGAATTCAAACGACACAAAACAGTTATCGGCTCCAGTATCAAATAAACACGAAGCATATATACCTAGAAATGTACCATTAACCATGTTGTTGTCGGCTTGAGCCTGGCGAACGTTGATGTTGAAAATTCGGGCACGGGCTGCTTGCTGAGCTGGGTGCTGCTGTTGGTGTTGCTGCTGCGCTGGCTGCTGTTGTGGCTCTTGCTTCACCACTCTGTTCGGGCAGACATTCGTGAAGTGGTTGGGATCACCACACGCATGGCAGGCTCTTGCGTGAGTAGCGGGTGCGAGAGCTGCTTGTTGCCCCTGGGGAGCTGGTAGAGCAGGAGGAGTTTGAACTTGAGCTTGAGCTTGACGGGAACCAGTACGGCAGTTGGCAGTAAAATGGCCGTAAAGGTTACAATGAACACAAAATCGACATGCGATCCCCACAGGATGATGATAAGTACAGGTAGGGCACAGTGGGTATGGACTAGTATATGCACGCTTAGCCGGCGGTGCATTGGTCACTGGTGCTGCTACCTGGCGGTTCTGGTTCTGAGGTGGGGCAGGGACAGCATTGAGTGGAGCGGCGGTGACAACACAGTTCTTGTTGTTGTTGTTCTTGCGCTTGCGAAATGAAGACTTGGAAGCTTGCGGTGCGGGGGTTTCAGCGGTGGGAGCAGCAGTAACTTGATGAAGACTTTTGGTGGTTTTATCGAAGTAACCATCCCGAACTCGCTTGTCGTTAATCTCGGCAGCGAGCAGGAAGGTTTCTTCAATAGTGGTTGTCTTGGCGGCTTGCACGAAATCAGCAACACAATCCGGTAAAGCACGGATGTATTTCTTGATGGTGATGTCAGGAGTAGAGACTTGGCCAGGATAGATTAAGCTTAGCTGCTTAAAGCGGGCAGTTAGACCAGCATTGTCGCCACCCTCTTGCTTGATATGCCAAAACTCGTCCTCCAGCTTCTAAAGCTCATGGGGAGGGCATAATTCATTCATCATGATCTCCTTCAACTCTTCCCAAGTAAGCCCATAGGCTGCGTCATTCCCCCGCCTGTTCCTTTCAGCAGTCCACCAGTCCAGAGCCCTTGACTGGAAAACGCCAGTTGCGTTGACAGTGCGAAGGTTATCAGGACAACCGCTTTGGTGCAGAGTGACTTCAATTGAATCGAACCATTGAAACATGGCAGTAGGCCCGTCTTCTCCAGTGAAGTTTTTGGGGCCGCGGGCCTTAAACTTCTTGAAGCTAAAAGTTGCGCGGGGAGAGTCGGTCCTTGATTCCTCGGAGGACTTGCTAGTGTTCTCATTAAGTTCGCTGACAATTTGCAGAATGAGGTTAGCCATTTGCTTTGCGACTAGCGATGCGCTTGTCAGCGTGATTTCGATGTGAAGAGCTAGAAGCATGAGATGACGACATTGTCTACAACAGACATCGTCATAGGAGTCAGACGAGATACACTCAAAATCTCACCTTATAGCGTTTAACTAACATACCATAAAGCTCAGGAACACATCAATCGCTTAGACACGTAATCACATAGGCACATAAGCACATAGTCCACTTAAACACGTAAACTCATAAGCACGTAATTCATGTAAGCACGTATTTTGCACGTATTCACCTTCCTATTTGGCACGTATTCACCCATATGTACTAAACGTGTTCCTTTATCCTTCAAGGTTGCGATTGCGATCGAGAATTGCGGGTGCGAATAGTGTGTAGCGATCGCGAGTTAACACAACATGTGATTTGTTAGCGTATGGAGATAAATGTCCAGCGTGAGTTATGCGTGTTTATCGAAGCGATGAGCGGGAAGCGGGTAATTTATCAAAACCAAAACATACACAAACGCGTAAGATCACATAAAACATGTAAAACTCCACATAAAAACGATAATTCACAGAGTCAGCGGTGCGAGCTCAGGATCAAAACAGATTGTCTGGGTGTGAGACATCGAAAAGTAATTCGACTATTCACAAGGACTTCGATACACACCTTGGCCTTCTGGACTGTGCTCTCGCCTCAAGCCGGGGCGAACAACATGCATCCTTCCAGTTACTGTGCGACTCGAGTCGTTGGAGTCCGCCGAGACCTTGGTGAGAGTTTTGTAAAACCAATAATAGAGGGTGGAATCAGTCATCAAGGTTCGGGTTTCACCCCTAACTTAACGACTACATTCCTGCTTGTGTGATAGAATCACGAGAGATAGCGAGGGAGAATTGCGTCGAAGTATGGATTTCTTTCTTGATTCAACGCAAATTCTCGTGTTTATAGTAAAAAGGCGCATTGGGCGAGCAATTAAGTCGAGAGTTTGCGACTTTCACACCGAATCTCGACCAAATCACTTGCTTGCGCGAGTGTTTTCGTAAATCGTGTGTTGCCAGCCTTAGGGAAGGCTGACCTTGCGCGAAGCGGTAGTGTGTGATGTTCGCGCAAGAGTGTAGTTTACAGCGAGTGCGAGCGAGAATATCGGGCAAGCTCGTACAAAACCCCTACTAGGTTTTTGCAGAAGTCGGTCTGTTGGTACTTAGACTATAGACTAGGTCAATTCTAAGACATCGACCCGGACTAGGTCGAGTCTTACCTAGTTCCCTATAGTTATGGCTCTGATACCAATCTGTCACTCCCCAACCGATGGCGGAAACATCTGGGCGCGACACTGAGCGAAACAGATTGTTCAAGAGATTCCATAACAACTATAATTTACCAAATATTTACTCATCACGTCCCATACCGTAACATATAAGGCAACACAGTTATTGCAGACCAATTGTTCTCAAAGACAGATAAAACTGTTCCGACAACTCATAAATTATTTAGTTCATTTCTAGACTCCCCTAGCTTGATTCCACGAAAGCTAGCATAGCACATCGTCCTATACACCTGTCACATACGTTAAAATAAAAGTCAATACATATAGTGTAAAGGTGAGCATACAAGTTTAATAGTATAATAGAAGTGAAAGCGATTTACGCATAACCAGCATGTAACACGTAGTAATGCGAAGCAAGTAGGTTATCGACAATGAAATATGCACAGACGTGACTGCGAGTTGTAGAATGCGCAACACATATAACCACAGTGACATGTGAAGAAAAGCCCTTAACAACCCCTGTCCACGACAGGTGCTGAGTCCAAACTATAGTACTATCGTTGCTAAGGTATCATGCAACAATCACTGTGTAAACATAACATACAAGTATTCATCGAATAACACGTATAACATGCAGAGCGGTTAGTGTATAAAATGTGTTCGCGTTGTGTGATCGATGTGGTTTGATATAGGTAACGTATGTAACACCCCAAAGTGCTTAAAACAAAAAGGGATCGAGTATACTCACAGATCGTGTTTAACGAGTAAACACATTCTTGGATTGAAGGGAGCGCTGAGAGATTAGCCTCAACACAGTACGATAGTATGAGCATTGAACGGTGCGTTAAATAGCGTGACGGAGTGAAGTGAGTGACGGGCAGTGATCCGATCGGATGACCTTCGGGACGGATGGTCATCTGGACGGATGACCATTCGGTCGGAGGGTTGTCCGTTTGGGATGGATGTGTTTGTTTATGATGGAACTTTGAAGTTTTCGTTGTAGCATTTTGAAAATCATGAAGTGTTTCTACCTTCTCAGGTCGTCCGGTCGGACGGTCATCCGGACGGATGGTGATCCGAGTGGAGGTTTAACACATTTTGAGGATTCAAGGTTGTTTAAATGTTGAACATCACAAGTTATCCGGTCGGATCGTCCTTCGATCGGATGGCGATCCGATCGGACGCGATTTGTTTGGAGACCTGTTTGTTTTGCAACTTGTAAAATTCGTTAGGTTTTGAAAGTTGTGCGATTGAACCGAGATGGTTATGACAACATGTTAAACAACGGAACCACAGCAAGCCTAATCGTCCGATCGGATGGTAATCACCCCGTTCGTCCGGTGAATGTTCTTGACGGAATTTCATGTTCAACGCGTGAATCGGTCGTCTCTTCGTTAGGAATCCATTCTCAGTCCGGGTCTACACTAGGGAATAAGTAATGGACCCGAACTAGTCCGGATCTAACGGTTTTGAGTAAAAAGTTAAGAAAGTTGAAGAAAAGTTTGAAACACTTGAAAAGGTTTAGATTTAGGTGAAATCGGTGTTTAAACATTGTAGAAATCCGTTAGATTTAAGTTGTTCTTGGTGGTATGAGGTTACCCTATGGTGTTCATGAACACTACGATGACGTCGTCGTAGAACAGCCCATTTCAGGTGGATTTCATGGTTAAAAGTTGAGTTTTGTTGGTGAAATTGATGAGAAAGTGTGTGCTGATTAAGGAAGTACAAGATTTTAGATGAAAACTTACAAGAATCGCGAGGAATCGAGAGAAATGTGGATGAGAATGCGAAGGGTCGGAGGAGAGCTGTCACATCACGTGAACAGTGATGTAACAGATGGTATTTATAGGCAAGAGGAGAGAAAGGCGGTGTGGGTGAAGGTCAAAGGGCCTTCTGATCGGATGGCTTTTGCCAGTTTGTTTCCGACCTTTTGTTTTGTGCGTTGAGCGTTGCGAGTAAGCGATGTGATAGTATTTCACATTAGTTACACAAATAACATAACCCACCTAATACTAATAAAAGTAACTTGTATTTCGGGTTGCGATGTGATATTCACCAATTTATACATATTACAGTCCCCCATTTTATCCCCATTTTATGCGTTTTCGGCCGTAAAATCGTTAATCGGATATTTAATCATGTATACTTTTGTTTACAGGCCTAAAACAGCATGCCAGAGAAGATGATAGTGAAAACGAGGACTTTCCGGACGAAACGACAAAGCTGCGAACATTTTGTGGAAATTCTGACCTGGGCGTTTGGCACGGTCGTGCAATGAGTGGAACGACCGTGCATATCCGACAATCTAGCCCAGCCCGGCAGTGAACGACGGTGCGATCCGGAGTGCAAGACTTACCCGGAAATGAACGGTCGTGCGGATGTTTGCACCTCGTGCGGATCCGATGACCAAAGCAGCCCGGAACTGCACCACCAGTGCAGCTGCACGTGCAACCCTTACCCGGAGACGCACGATCGTGCCACCAACGGAACGGTCGTGCGAGATCGGAGACTGGTCAAGATCTGGTGATGTCATGCGGTATGGTGAACAGTAACTCCAATAATGCAAAAAGTGAACGGCCGTGTACTTTATTGGCAAGACCGTGTGAATTCAAAATGTTATAGAAAAACATGCAGAAACATTCTCCTCGGAACTCTGGATATTTTGGGAGCAATTCAGGCGATTTTCAGGCTCCGGAGGCATTAGCTTTCACCCGGATTCATGTCGCATTGTGTCGTTTAGCTCCGTTATCTTCCGGATTCTTAATCTAGTGCTTGTTTATGGTTTGGTTTTCTAATCTTTCCATAATTTTGTTAATGTTTCAAGCATTTAGATTAATGTTCTATGTATTATTGTAAGCTTTTGGGCAAAAACAACAATCCCTTGCTTAATTATAACCATTAGTATGTTAATTTTGTTTGTAATGACACTTGGAAGTATTTTCTATGTTAATCTTTGATGATTAGTTTGCAACCTTGTTATTGTTGTTGATTTCTTGATTATAAGTAATTATGTTGGATGATTAATATTTGGTTAGTTGAGATAGTTGAAAGATGAAGCTTAATTAATCATGTGTTAGTAGACTTTAAACTTGGTTAACTAGTTTAGCTTGGTTAAAATGTGTGCACCGTGATACTAGAAATGGTTAGTGGTTTAATAAAATGTAATTATTGTAAATCAAGAAAGCTTTCCGTCACGTAAGGACCTTAACGGGTTAAATGGTGTTGTTATGAATTCTTGCCATGAATCGTTAGCTTAGTTAGTAGTTTAGGCCAAAATTGCTATCTTAGTGAATTTATGTGCAAGATTTGTAAAATGAACTCGGTTGTGATTTAATCTAGTTTATGCTTGTCTCGGTGGTTGCATTGTGTTTATCGATGTCACTTTCCTTGTTTAAGTGAGGTTAGAAAACGCCTAACGGATGACTAACTTATTTTTAAGAGATTCTCATAGACATTTATCAATTGCACGTTAAAGAACAATTTTAGGTGGTTAAAGTGTGTTTATTGTTTTAGCTTTCCGAATGATTGTCATGTTAGGATTCCCGAAAGGGATACTAATTGTCTTGAAAATGAATAATTGACCAAATGTTTCTAGTGGCAAAACCGACTTAATTCACATGCTTTGGTTGTGTATAAAGCAAGGCTATTTATCTATTTTTATACTTGAAGTTTATTATGTTTTTATTAGTATTTATTTATGCTTATTTTAGTGTTTAGAAAATCAAACAACTTATATTTCTTCCGTTAATTTAATGACAAAGGTCTAGTATTATTACTCCGCCCATTTCCTTGGATCGATACTTGGTACTTACCGATACTTACTACATATATGACGGGGTACACTTGCCCTTTCGTGTGTGTTTTGATGTTGAAGTATAAATCACTTTTATAAATTTAAAACCGAATCGTGTGTAAGATTCATAAAAAAATATGTATATATACGCACACGTCAAGTTTTTGGTGCCGTTGCCAGGGAAGTGGCGAGCTTTAGGAACGACCCGAGTCATTGTTTTATCTGTGTATATACTTGTTAATATTTGTGAATATTTTTCTTGATTATTTATTCGTTTATTTATTTGTTAATATTTCTTGCTTTTAATTCATTTTATTCGTTTTCTAGAATTTTTTTTGTACACTTGTAAACTTTTATTACATTTATTTGTTCGAATCCAGATTTATTTATTCATTTATTGTTTGAGTTTTCGGCTCCGAAAAGTCATTTTTACATTAGCCGATTCGATTATTTTTATTGCTTTAATTTTTATAAAATTTCGGGCCCATTTTCGGATTTTTATAAAAATTTCTGCCCATTTAAAATAATATTCTGTTTCATTTCAGCAAAAAAAAATCAGAAAAATCAGAAAATTCAATCAAAAATATCTGTATTTTGTATATATTTTTAGCAAATAAACCGGTTGGTTGTGTTTTAGAAAACTTCGGACATGATAAAAACTCGACAAGCAAAATGAATTTTGAAAAAGAAAACCGGAAAGCGTGACAAACAAAGAAGGACTTGCATGAGAATTTTCACACTTTTACCCATTCCTTCCGATTATGTGAGCATATTTGAGCCGTAAAATTGTTATATGATTGTTCATTTCGGAGTAGGAGTGAGCTGGATGTCATGTGTAATTTAGAACTTGTCACTAGCATACTTGTTAAGACCATGAATTTGCGAAATTGTGTAGGAGTGATAGAGGCACTTAGAAAACCCTTTGTGTTAGCCTTGTTCTTTATGTTGTGTTTCCCATAAACCTTACATTACCTTTAGGATTAACCATGTCGAGCCTTCCCGTTTACCTTTGTTTACCCAACATAATCGCCCACTTAGCCAAATTTAGCCTTTTTATGTTTTAAACCTTTTAGTGTTGAAACTCGGTCAAAATAATCGTTTAACTAGCGCTTGTTATAGTTGTTGTTTATTGTACAAATTAGTTTGTAAAAACAAAAAAAAACAGAAAATAAAACACCCTAAAATAGGGTGAAGTTGACAAAAATCAAGCAATTTTGAATGCTTAATGATAAAATTTCGATTGATTAGCTCGATTTCGCAAAAGTCGCCTTTTTAAGGCGTTAGTATGTATAGTTGTATTGTTTTACGCTAGTTAAATGCTATTACCGAGTTTTAACCGTTCGCCACTTTAAATATCCATTTCCATACCCATCATCCAAGCCTAACGTTTAAACCCGTAAAGCCCTCTTGATTTGCACTTTTTCGCATGTTAGTTGGTGGAGACGAGATCTTATGACAAGCCTATGATATTACACATTTTCATTGACGAGGCATTGAGTGTTTGCACATACACATTTTATGTATGTTTCACGAATAAAACCGAGTGTGTGTGAACATTGTGAGTTGTGTGAAGATTAGCATGTTAAGTCAATTGAAAGTGAAGTCACGGCTTTTTGGTTATATCTATATACATTTGAATGCGCTTGTTTGCTTTAATTCATTTGATGTTGTCTTTCGAAAAACCGGCTAACCGTATGTTTGTATTTTAGTAGGTATTTTGTAAATACTCGTTCTTGTTAGATTCTTGTTCTTATTGCATTTTAGTTTAGCTTGCTTGAGAACAAGCAAGGTTCAAGTGTGGGGAGATTTGATATTCACCAATTTATACATATTATAGTCCCCCACTTTATGCGTTTTCGGCCGTAAAATCGTTAATCGGATACTTAATCATGAATACTTTTGTTTACAGGCCTAAAACAACATGCCAGACAAGATGATAGTGAAAACGAGGACTTTCCGGACGAAACCAAAGCTACGAACATTCTGTGGAAATTCTGACCTGGGCGTTTGGCATGGTCGTGCAATGAGTGGAACGACCGTGCATATCCGACAATCTAGCCCAGCCCGGCAGTGAACGACGGTGCGATCCGGAGTGCAAGACTTACCCGGAAATGAACGGTCGTGCGGATGTTTGTACCTCGTGCAGATCCGATGACCAAAGCAGCCCGGAACTGCACCACCAGTGCAGCTGCACGTGCAACCCTTACCCGGAGACGCATGATCGTGCCACCAACGGAACGGTCGTGCGAGATCAGAGACTGGTCAAGATCTGGTGATGTTATGCGGTATGGTGAACAGTAACTCCAATAATGCAAAAAGTGAACGGTCGTGCACTTTATTGGCACGACCGTGCGAATTCAAAATGTTATAAAAAAAACATGCAGAAACATTCTGCTCGGAACTCTGGATATTTTGGGAGCAATTCAGGCGATTTTCAGGCTCCGGAGGCATTAGCTTTCACCCGGATTCATGCCGCATTGTGCCGTTTAGCTCCGTTATCTTCCGGATTCTTAATCTAGTGCTTGTTTATGGTTTGGTTTTCTAATCTTTCCATAATTTTGTTAATGTTTCAAGCATTTAGATTAATGTTCTATGTATTATTGTAAGCTTTTGGGCAAAAACAACAATCCCTTGCTTAATTATAACCATTAGTATGTTAATTTTGTTTGTAATGACACTTGGAAGTATTTTCTATGTTAATCTTTGATGATTAGTTTGCAACCTTGTTATTGTTGTTGATTTCTTGATTATAAGTAATTATGTTGGATGATTAATATTTGGTTAGTTGAGATAGTTGAAAGATGAAGCTTAATTAATCATGTATTAGTAGACTTTAAACTTGGTTAACTAGTTTAGCTTGGTTAAAATGTGTGCACCATGATACTAGAAATGGTTAGTGGTTTAATAAAATGTAATTATTGTAAATCAAGAAAGCTTTCCGTCACGTAAGGACCTTAACGGGTTAAATGGTGTTGTTATGAATTATTTCCATGAATCGTTAGCTTAGTTAGTAGTTTAGGCCAAAATTGCTATCTTAGTGAATTTATGTGCAAGATTTGTAAAATGAACTCGGTTGTGATTTAATCTAGTTTATGCTTGTCTCGGTGGTTGCATTGTGTTTATCGATGTCACTTTCCTTGTTTAAGTGAGGTTAGAAAACGCCCAACGGATGACTAACTTATTTTTAAGAGATTCTCAAAGACATTTATCAATTGCACGTTAAAGAACAATTTTAGGTGGTTAAAGTGTGTTTATCATTTTAGCTTTCCGAATGATTGTCATGTTAGGATTCCCGAAAGGGATACTAATTGTCTTGAAAATGAATAATTGACCAAATGTTTCTAGTGGCAAAACCGACTTAATTCACATGCTTTGGTTGTGTATAAAGCAAGGCTATTTATCTATTTTTATACTTGAAGTTTATTATGTTTTTATTAGTATTTATTTATGCTTATTTTAGTGTTTAGAAAATCAAACAACTTATCTTTCTTCCGTTAATTTAATGACAAAGGTCTAGTATTATTACTCCGCCCATTTCCTTGGATCGATACTTGGTTCTTACCGATACTTTACTACATATATGACGGGGTACACTTGCCCTTTCGTGTGTGTTTTGATGTTGAAGTATAAATCACTTTTATAAATTTAAAACCGAATCGTGTGTAAGATTCATAAAAAAATATGTATATACACGCACACGTCACGATGCGATGGGATAGAATTGCGATTGCGTTTGTGAATAATCACCTTAAAGCAAATATAAACATGCACAAATAACACATAATAGCACACACACACGTAAAACAATATCCATAACCTGTAATTCGAGTTGCGATGTGATAGCGTTAAGTAGATTAGCGTTTAGTTACGTTTATCGCATTGTTACTCCACATAATACAACTAACGAGTGTAAATTAAAGTATCGATTTACGAGGTCCAATTAGCAATCTTTTCTTCCTTTGACTTCGAAAGTCGGGTTGTTACAATATTATCCATTCATGACCATCCTTGTGACAACTTGTGTATTGGTGAATCTATGAAAGAGGTTTTAAAAGGAGGGTTATCCTCCTACCTCTATGCATGACTTCTATGATAATCCTTGATATACTTGTTGGACTAAAATTATAATAAATACTATATAGAATATATAATACCTATAGTAACCGAACCCTTGATGATAATCTAATGATTATTTGTCAAAGTACTAAGTTACATCGTCTAGTTACTTAGTTTCTCGTTACGATTCGAATGGGCATTTAGACCCATAATATCATTCTAACCCCAATGGGTTTTATAGTGTCAAGAACGAGCACTAAGCCTAGATGATTATTTTCTTGTATTCTTACTTTTGTTATATTTTAAATCCCGAATCTAAATCCTCCGTTATCATCCAAATTACTCACACAACTATGTTTCCTTGTGTAGAAGGACTCGGTGTTCTACCTCCAAACCAACAACTCGTCACGGAATAACAAGTAGAAGCTTGTAAAACCATGAGTACACTTGACCCATTTTCATTTTCACACTTTTGGGTGCAATATGTTAATCTTATAAAAAATCACAATACTTTATTCTTTATGCAAATGCACAAAACAATCCTTATACATGAAAACTACTTCTTATGCTTGGGTGATTCTTATGTGATACTATAGTCATTAGCTTTGTACGAGCCTCCATTTAACATGTGTAGCGCTATAGGATTAACGCACCACCCGTGAACGAGAGGTCATGTTAAATTTCATTCTTTATTGCGTAGACAGAGGGTTGACTAGAATATTGCATGCCATGATATGTTAATCTTGAATAACTTAGGTTGCCATGTGGATTCGTTTTAAACTTTTTATACTTATACTTATATACTTAAACTTGTGTACTCGCCAATGCATTTTTGTGTTGAACTGTACTTTGTTAACATGTTGCAGGTTGATGAGGTTGATTATGGCGAAATCTAGTAGGGGCGACACTAGAAACGCATTTGAAATTACTAGATTTGTTACTTTGTTATTTGAACTTGTTGTATTGTCTTTCTTGTTGTACTTTGTATTTCATGTTGTAATTTACAATTTTGTTACAATGTGAAATCGGTTTTGAATTAAATATTGACACAAATAGTGTTATGTGTGATGAGCAATCTCTTTCGTCTCACCCCGATGATTCCGCCATCGGTTGGGGTGTGACAGATTGGTATCAGAGCCATAACTATAGGGAATTAGGTAGAATTGCCATGTTCGACCTAGTTTATAGTAGGTACCTTATTTTGACCATTCTTGTTACTTGTTAAAATGTTTATTCTTTCTACTTTGATTCCTTCTCTTCTTTTTAGTCTTAATACTTACATTATGTCTTTCCTAATACATTTTACACAATACACTTGAAGACTTGAATACACTCGTAATACAAACGAGACGAGTTTACCAAAATAGACGTGAAACCCACAATTTGGTAAACGACTCTCACTCATCTTATTCTTTATTTTGCACGAAATTACACCATTAAGTTAGGAGTGAAATCCACATCTTAATGGTAAATTTCCAACTCAAACTCTAGTGGACCCTTGTCAAAGTGTTAAAATTAAATTTCGACCCGACGAGTACCAACCACATTAGGGTACGAAATCGTCAAGTTAGGGGTGAAACCCGCATCTCGTCGATTAAGTCTCATTCCTCGATTTTCAATCTCGACAAAGTTTCGATTGTTTAAGTCGATTAGAGACGTGTAGTAACTGGAAGGGTAAGATACCGTTAATCGATTCTCGACGAGAGTATCTTACCTGTAGGCCAAAGCAGGTTTCTCTAATTTGAAAGTACTTTCGATTCACTTTGGAATAGACGTTTCTAAACCCGAAACAATCCTATGTTTTATGAACCTCTCTTTTATGCTATCTCAATTTATATGTGATTTTTATACTTGCTACCTCGTTCATTTCAAAACCGTTACACGATTCGCACGTCTCTCGCAATAAAAAACAATAATAATTCTCGTGAACAAACTAAATTTATACTCTTTTTACGCATTCATACGAGTTTATGCTTTATGAATACTTGTTAAATTCATGCTAATTATGTGAACCATACATGATATGTCATGCTTACGTGCTTATACATGCAAAACTTATTTAAATTTATGATCAAGTCTCATCCCTTCCTTCTCTTTCGATTTTTTAGATGTCGAAATGGTTGTGACGGTGTTCTAGTCGAACCCGCCGACCCCTTTAGAAGAATCTAGTGAACCCACCAGGTGGCCTTATATTATGCGTTAACAATGTTCATTAATATTCTTCTATTTTATGATCGTTCATGTAGACCATTGTTACACAAAATAATAGTGACGCTTAGTATTTTTAATTCGTTAAAAGTTTTAACTTACGTTATTTTTAACTGGTTTTAAATGACCAATATAACACACGTTAAATATTACCGAATGTAAATCTGTAGAGTATGCAACTATAATGAATTCACAGGTTGTCTTTTTGGTGAGAGAGAACCAACCATCATGAGCACCGGCACCATTATTGTCACAAGGACCAGCACCAAAACCTGAACCCACAACGGCAAGGGCACCTGCACCAGCACCAGAGCCCGCACCAGCATCTCCGCTTTCCAGCGCCGCCAAGATACGGTAAGGGGTAAGGTTTTCGTAGTTATGGTTATGGTTTTGAGCCAAAACCGACCCATGCACACCCCTATTCGCCGATCAAAGGAATGATGCCTACAAAGATGTCAAATTCAAGTGTGTTGCTTTGGGTTCTCCTTGGCATTTTAGCAAACAGCTTTAGCGCGTAATCACTTATGTCTTGTACCCTGTTTAGTAACGAAAATCCCCAGGCGACATACTTCTGAAACGATGTATAACTCTATGATAATCGAATAACATCAAGGAAACAAGGGGTATTAGAATTTGGAATAACATTGCCACTGTTTTTCCCAAGTTGGTTTACATATTCTAACACATTTAAGGATCACTAAAACATCATAATCTTCCCTAGATCTTAAGTTATTCTACATGAACTAATACTTTCTTTTCCTAACCTTGAAGGTGGAAGACCTGATCACATCATCATCCATCTTTAACGTTGCCTCAAGCACCACAAGCGATTCGGGTTTCGTGAAATACGTAAACAAAAGATAAATACCGTCTAAGTATGTGTTGGTTTCACCAGCTTTGTTTTTCTTCTTGATGCTGTATGCAAGTGGAATAACTCCCCTGTTGAACACCTCAACGTGCATCCCACCTCCAGCAACAAGCAACTGTAACAACAACACAAATTCATCAAATAGTTGCAAAACTGAGAGTAATAAATAGGAGTGAGTAATAACTAAACCATTAATCAAAACCAACGAAACCAAACCGGAATTAGCCGAACAAGACCAGTGGCGAAGCTTGAAAATTTCCACCGGGGGGTCGGAAGTCACCGAACCTAAAAATTCTATATAAGTAAATATTTTTTATAAAACCAGGGGGTCGAAAACGTTTATACCTAAAAAATTCTACACGAAACGTACATACATAACACTACTGAGCGAAAAGTTCGGGGGTCCCTATTCTCGCTATTTCTCTATATTATATCAAAATACCCTGGTATATATGCTATTTAACATGTATATTTAACAAAAACCTAACATCGAGCTATTTTATAGCTATATTTAATTGTTATCTATATTAAAAAAAGAGTAAACTTCCGTTTTGCTCCCTGTGGTTTGGTCACTTTAACGGTTTTGCCCCAAACCTTTAAAAATAGCCATTTTCCTCCAATAGTTTGCTATGGTTTTTCCATTTTGCTCCCTACGGGGAGCAAAATGGAAAAACAGACAATTTGAATGGAGTTAGAGGCGGGGAGCAAAATGGAAAAACCATAGCAAACTATTGGAGGAAAATGGCTATTTTTAAAGGTTTGGGGCAAAACCATTAAAGTGACCAAACCACAGGGAGCAAAACGGAAGTTTACTCTAAAAAAAATAAGGTGTCGTTATTCTCGCTATTTCTCTACATGAAAGGTGACACTACACTACATCGCTATATAGCGTGCTATAGCGACCTCTATAATCGCTATTGACAATTATGCCTCCATTTCATGTATTTATATAAGCCCAAGTTTGGTTTTACTTATTAACGGAACTGTAAACCAAAAACTAAAGAAACCGAACCAAAATTAACTGAAAATCAATTATCGGTTTTTTTTCCCTGTGTTAAGCGAAATCAACCGAACAATTCATATTTTCATATGTTTATAGCCACACAAAAATTTAGCCCAAATTTGATTTTGGTTATTAACTGAACCGAAAATCAACAAACTAACTGAATAAACCAAACCGATGGGTTAATAAAATAGATTAACTAATGACTTCGGTTTCAACTGAGGCTAATCACCAACAGGAAATGCATAGAGAATTGTGAAATACCTCTTCGTACTTGTGGGTTAAAGAGAGTCGTTCGTCTTCAGACATATCGGGTCGTAAAACAGCCATGGTTTCATACTGTCTTAGACCCGGTGGGCACTGGGGCTCCTGTTGTTCTTCAACGGCAGCCATGGATGAGTTGTTGGAGTCATCTTCGTTTCCGAGGCCTCCTTCGAAGAATGTTCCGGAGAAATCTAGGGTTTGGGCCTTGATCGAAAAGGGGTTTGTTTTGATTTGAAGATGGGACTGGTTGTAGACGAAAGGTGTGAGCTTGTTGGTGGTGAATGGAGTTAGGGTTTGGAGTAGATTACGTGATGTGAGGAAAGAAGAAGAAGAAGAGATCATCATCGTGTTGGGTTTTAGTGAAAAGAGAGAGAGGGTTTTGCATACGACTGACAAAACTTAAAAGCGTATCACCCGAGTAAATTTAATGATAAAATACCAGCTGCACTTGTGAACTGGAAGACTGTCGGAGGGTGTGAAGGGCACCACCCCTGCCACCTCATCATCGATAGCGTCGGAGGGGCGCCACCACCTATACCGAGCAATTTAAAGAGGGGTGCCATAGTTAGCTCGCCAGGATGGTAACGGGCGATTTTGGCTTGATCGAGGTAAGTTGGTCAAGATGAGGGGGCGCTATAGGCATTGAGGGGGCTTTATCCCACACCCTGCAAGTTAAGGGAAGACGTGATAAAGCCCCCTGGCTGACGTAGATCTGACGCGGCATGATAAACCCCCTAGGGGCTGATGTGGCACCCAACGAGAGCTTCTAAATCTTGTGTTTTGGCTCCAAAACTTCCGTGTCCTTTTTTCTTAAGGCGAAGCCCCGAATTAGTCTACCCGACCCACAAAATCGGATCCTTTATATATCAACTAATCATACTACAAACCCTAATTTCTTTCTAACTCTTTGTTTTCTCTTCATATTCATCTACGGCGATTCAAGTCGTTCCTCTCTCTCTCTTGCGATGCTTCATCTTTTAAAAAATAATTTCCGAACCAACTCCACAAAAGTGATAAACTCATAAAAATAGCTAACAATCATGTCCTAAATAAAACATATAAACGTAAACCCAATCCCCAAAACAGATCGACCTACACCCATATTTTTCCTTCTGCAGCTCTCGGTTGCGCTTTGCTTCACTTGATCTGGGTAAGTTTTGTTTCCCTCGATCCGATTCATCTACATCTGAACCACTAAATTCTATTTTGCTACCGCATATCGGTTAAAACTGGATTTTACCTTGATTCCCTTCACAATCTTGATTTTCTCATTGAAGATTAAAAATAGCAAAGCTAAGGTAGGGTAAGGGTAAGATACAGAGAGCCTTACCTCTACCTCATAGAAATAGAGAGACTGCTTACAGTGAGACCTATGCTCGATAGTAGTTTTGCATCAAGCCTTGGACATAAGGCAGATAACACTCAACAATTGAGACAAAGGCCAATTAGTGCATGCACTTCCTTATCTTTCGGCTCTCAACGCCACCACATGATGCATGATTAACCATCATTCTCTTTTAATGCGATTCTTACGAAATTAGTAAAATAACGTTAAAACTAGTACACTTTCACTTTTGCCTCTAAGCACCCACACATATACATTATTATATGCGCATACCGCAAGCGGGGCGCAAAACGAACACGAACAAGAAAACTCTGTTCGTTTAATTGTTCATGTCTAATCATTTGCTCATTGAATTTAAACGGACAGACATGAGCATACTTCGTTCTTATTTGGTCGGTTCATTTACAAGCGGGTAGTTTGTCATAACATGTGGGTTTATGTAGGTTGTAGACAAATATATCAGCGGGTCAAAAAGGTGTGTAGGTAAAAACCCGGCTCATTAGGGAGTAAAGTCAAGCCTCTGCTTTAGGCCTCTACTCTTGAAAGGCCCCCCATTAGTAGGCTAGTAGCTTTGTTTTTCATGTATATGTTACTTTGGGCTTTTCATTTTGGAATTGCTGAACAATGCGACCAGTATAGCCTGATGTTATTCTTAATTTCTCTTTTTTTTCATTAAACATTTAAAATAATTCTATTCCATATGATCAGTTAAAAAGTAACAATTTTCCGTATGTTTTGTTGCTATCTTTTTGGATTTATAATTGTGTTAGGTGTTACCACCGCCAGAGCACTTAAACAATGGTACCTGAGTTTTTTCCATCTAAAAGGTATTTTAATAGATTTTATCATGTCATAGTTAAGCATCAGTTGATTTAGTTAAGGTTATAACTAATGACTAAATCCCCATTAAGGTTTTTTGAAATGCGGAAGGGGTGGCGACAATCATTGAATTTTTATATATTTAGAAAGAGTAAATTATCATTTAGTCCATGAGGATTGATCAAAATTGCCACTTTAGTCTAAATATTTTTTTTCTTGCGATTTTAGTCCAAATAGTTTTGTTTTCTCCCATTTTAGTCCCTAACTTATGTATTTTTTGCCATTTTCATCCGACCCGCTAACTCCATTCAAATAATTTAGTTAACTTAGGTGAATTTTGGCCAAACCACATTTTTTTTGCAGGTGCGATGGTATGGGGATGGTGTTGTGCCGGTTTATAGTGAAGATGATGACGGTGGTTGTTGGTTTTACAATGATGGCGGCGGTGTTGGTTGATGACGTGGGTGGCGGAAAAGTGGCCGGTGGTGGTGGAAATGGTGGGTGGTGATGGTGGTGGGGTGGGTGGGTGGTGACGGTGCAGGAAGGTGGTGGCGATGATATAAGATTGTGATGGGGTGGGTGGTAGTGGTCGATGAAGATGACAAAAAATGACAAAAGTCAGGGACTAAAATGACAGAAAACAAAACTATTTGGACTAAAATGGCAAAAAAAAAGTATTTGGACTAAAATGGCAATTCTAGTCAAACTCAGGGACTTAAATGGCAATTTATTCATTTAGAAATCTGCTTCAATGCTATTAGGAAAATTAAGTTAAAAGCCTTCAATTTGGGAAGCAATTAGATCACTCAACGAGTCAGAAAGTATTATTACGCGAATGTATAATCTAACTTATTAGTCATAATTTTATTATAGTTTCGTTAATCGTATAAAAAACGTGCATCATATTTCCATGTGTTAGGAGCGTATGCGATTTTTTATTTTTTCAAAAAAGGCCCCGAATTTAAAATCCGTTTTATTCTTCAAAAAAAGGTCGAGCCGGCCCTGCGTAAAATATGTAAGGGTTATAAATGTGCTATGTTCTTTTTTCCTTTCATCCAAGTTCTCTGTTTCATCTAATCCAATGGCGATTTCTGGCTTCTGGTTTCTTGCATTGATCTGAATCTTACACTGTTCTTGTCGTGGATCTCTCGGTCAGAATCTCACATCACTTACAAATCGCAGGTTATTTTCTGATCACCAAGTGTTCGATAAAAATCCCCAATGAAAGCATTTGTAGTGTGAGAAATCCCTTTTGATGGAATTCGGATCTGAAATAAACCTGAGCCCTTTTATGTTTTTTTTTTTTTTTGCAGATTTATAGCACACAACAATGGCAGACTATCACTTTGTGTACAAAGACGTTGAAGGATCATCAACTCAATGGGACGATATCCAACGAAAACTCGGAAATTTGCCTCCCAAACCCCCTGCATTCAAGCCCAACCCCTTTACTCCCGCAGAAGACGAAGATTCCAAACCTAAAGACAAGAATTGGATCGATAACAAGACCGAAGAACAACTTGAAGATGATCTAGATGACGATCCATTCATCCAAGAATACGGGTTGGTGCTAAAAATCATACAATTTTGAGCTTAAGGCCTACATAAAGCCCGGCGTTATCCGACAAGTGGCGAAACGCGTAAGAGAGGGGCTTTATATCACAAGAGAATGTAGTGGTAAGGGGGTTATATAACCTCTTCAATATACATACATATGTATGTATATATATGTGTGTGTGAGTTGGCAACGGTCCTTTTTTGAAAACTCCTCTCTCTCACGCCGCGATACACATATCGGCTCCAAGAAAATTCACCCCCATAGCGCCCCCTGTAGTGGTGTGGGGCGGCGCTATGGCCCTTCTCCCCGTGATATAAAGCCCCATTACACAAGGACTAAAAATCATACAATTATATTATATTATATTATATTATATTATATTATATTATATTATATTATATTATATCTGTATATAATTTGCAAGTTTTGTGGATAGTAATTAATTTTGATTGGTCACTTGGCTTTATTTTAAGCTTTTTTAAATTTTTATATTAACCCTTTATACTATTAATTATAGTGTACGCGTTTAACCCATTTAATCTGTATCTAATTTGATAACTTGCGTTCGTTATTTAAAACAATAAATTTGAATACAACTGTGTTCATTTTTATCCTGGACATTCCAATATAAATTTTATTGAAAACATAGTTGTATTCAAAATATAGTTTTTTTTTTTGTAGCATAGGCTATACGAGTGTTGATAACATGACAAACCAAACTGATTTCAACCGAACAGTATAGGGACCGATATTAACGGAACCGGTACCAGGATTCGTTTTTATGGTTTTTGATCGGTGTAAAATTCGTGTTGCTATCATTTTGGGCATATAACGACTTTATTTTTTGGGTTTTCTCTTTCGGTTGTAATAACAAGTGCCGGTACCGTAATGAACCAAACCGATACAGACCTAACTTCTGCTTCGTAGCGCAGGTGAATCTCACTAGTTTTGAACAATTGAAGCATTGAATTTGGGCTTTTAATTATTTATTCTTATAGTTCATCACTCTTGCAGGAGAAATAGATTTGCAGAGATAAAGAAAGTAGTGAAAATCGCAAAGTTCGGGTCAATCATACCGATTTCCGGATCGGATTTTGTGCGTGAGGTGTCACAAGCACCACCGGATGTGTGGGTGGTGGTTATTTTATACAAAGACGGGTATTTAGTAATTACTACTAATTTTCTCGTGTTCTGTTAAAAATGGTTTATCTTGTTTGTTATTAGCAATTGATTAATAGGGTCATTAAATAGGTACCCTGAATGTGGTGTCCTAATGCAATGTCTGGAAGAACTGGCAAAGATGTATCCCGCCACAAAATTTGTTAAAATGATATCGACCGATTGCATTCCGAATTACCCTGATCGTGATCTCCCCACTGTGTTGGTTTATAATAATTGTGCTGTGAAGGCGAATTATGTCGGTTTATATACTTTTGGTCGGAGATGCACGCCTGAAGGTTCATTTTTTTACAGTTTGTTAGGTTATTGTTGTGTTTAGATTGCTAATTTTTTTTTTTTTAATATTTATTTGTTTGTGTAGGTGTTGCGATGGTTCTGTGCCAGTCGGATCCTGTGCTTAACGATGGGCAATATGAAGGTGAAGCGTCTAGAGAAGCTGTTCTTGAAGGCGTGAGGAAGAGGTTTATCGAGAAAGTGATATCGCAGCATGAAAATGATGATGATGGGTCTTCAAGTGACTAGAATCACGGTTCTTTTTTGTTTTTATTTATGTTGAATCCTAGGTTGTTGGTACAATATTTAAGATTTGTGTTACTTCTTGTTATGGAGTATGGACTGGTTTCTGTTTGTTGTTCTGCCACTGTGTGCTTCATTTTTGGTTATTAAAAGGAAGCATCCGCAAGTATTTGTTTTGTTGATATACACTGTCAGGTATACCTAGGGCCTAGGGGTGCAAACGAGCCGAGTCGAGCTTTGTTTCTAAAGCTCGAGCTCAGCTCGTATCTAATTTTTTACGCTTGAGCTTGGCTCGGGGTCGGATCGTTTAACATTTATTAATTAATTTATATTAATTATAGTTTATATGTTTTATACTTTTATATATGATTTAGCTATTTATTCATAATTTTATAAATATTAATTATCAATATTTAAATATATTAGTAAATAATTATAAAAAACACAAGGCTCTGGCTCGCGAGCCGGCTCAAGCTCGATAAGCGAAGCTCGGGGTTGGGCTCGTTTCCTAAACGGGCTTGTTTTTAGGCTCGGGCTTGTTTAAGCTCAGCTCGATCGAGTTTTTTTTTTTTTTTTTTAAGCCAAGCTCGAGTAGCTCGACTGGTTTGCACCCCTAGGTAACCAAACAATCCAACACGTAATACCTGCGACAACTTCTAAACCTTTCGGCCTGTTTCCTGTTTAACTACATTTTTATCTAGTTGACCCGTTTTCAAACTACAACCCACTTTGAGGAATAACATACCGTGCAAAATTCAAATTACCATGACTACATTAAAACTTGTTAACAATTCAAAACGCTTACCAACTGAAAACAAAAGCTAAAACAAGATTCGACTACGACTCTGCAATTCGCAGGGTTTAAGTTTGCTTGATCAAAGGAATTCAGGTGGTCAATACTGTTTCTTCTCCTTTTTTACCTTTTCTTGTAACCTTACCACCTTCTTGTTGCTCAGCTTTCTTTTGGGCCCGAATCATGGCCCGCTTTACATGTGGACGCAAATATTATTGGTTCAAATTCTATAAATCTAATGGATTGGGCCCAACTGAAAGAATCTTCAAAAACCATAATGTTTATTTCGTAGCAACAAAAACCAATAGTTAAATAATAGTTTTGGGAAATAAAATTTGAAGTATTCAATTCAAAAGAATTATCAAGCGCCATAAATATAATTTTAGGGAAAAGAAGTAAAGCAGTCATTGCTCATGCTAAACTATAAAACAATTAAACAAACAACAAACAGCTCCATGCTAACCTCATTTTATCCAATCAGACTTTATCTAGACAACATATAATTAGTAAACAACAAAACAAGCCCTTAGGGTGAACGGGGTGGGTGCGGTGAACCCAGCGGTAACTGGTTTTACCGACGGGGAACACCGCACGGTAACGCGGTAATGTTATTTGGGTGACTACTCACCGCACATGTATTTGACCGTTTGAATGAATTATAGCCGTTGGAGGGAGGAAGGCAACAACTTTGTAGCTGTTTTTGTATAAAAATAAAAAAAATACATATTTGTACACTATATAAACCCAACCCAATTTATACCAAATTATCCCCAACCTTTTTTCTCATTTCTCCAAAACTAATCTCTACCCCTATTAAAATGGCGGATGAAATACCATTGTTTTTTCCACCCGATAGCAGTGACGACGAGTTAGCTTCAACCGATAGTAGCATAATTTCTTTTCCAAAATCTCATCGAGCAAGCCGAACTAAAAGACACGAGCACATCTAGCAAAAAAAAAAAACGATATGTTTGTCGTGAGAGTGAGAGTGGCCACGAAACCCTTATGGCAGATTATTTTGTCGAGGACCCTAAATACAACGATGATATTTTTCGTCATAGGTTCCGTATGGCAAAAAGTTTGTTTCTAAAAATTGTGAGCGACGTGGAAGCGAATAATAACCCGTGGTTTGAAAAGGACGTGGATGCGAGAATGAAGAAGGGTTTTACACTGTTGCAAAAAGTTACATCGGCTATTAAACAACCTGCAACCGGTAACCCTCCAGACGAGAACGCCGAGTATTTACATATGGAGGAAAGGACTTCCTGCGAGTGTCTAGAATATTTCTGCAAAACGGTATGTAAAATATACACCTCCCAAGTTCTTAGGTAGACCAACAAGCCACGACATGACACTTTTGTACCAAGCTCATGAGAAGAAACATCACTTCCTAGAATGGTCGGTAGCCTTGATTGCACCCATTTCGTTTAGAGAATGTGTCCCACAGAGTTTCGAGGCCAATATATGAGAGGAGATCACCACCAATACCCGACAGTTATGCTCGAAGCGGTGGCCTCTCAAGATTTGTGGGGTTGGCATGCTTTTTGCGGTCCTCCAGGTGCACAAAACAACATTAATGTGCTTCAGCAATCTCCATTATTATTTCTTACTGAACGAAATGGAACGCGCCAAAATGTCCATTTTACGTTAACAACCACTTATACAAACGTGGTTACTATCTCGTGGATGGAATCTACCCTACATGGTCCGTGTTTGTCAAATCATTTCCATATCCTCACCTACTAGACGAAAAGAAGTTCAAGAAGCAACACGAGGCAGCAAGAAAAGACGTGGAACGGACTTTTGGTGTTTTGAAGTCAAAATGGGGTATAATGAATCAGCTAATGCGTGCTAGAAGTGTGAAAAACATTCGGTATGTGGTGTATACGTGTATTATTTTACATAACATGATTTTTAAAGGCGACGGAAACGCAATAGCACCGGTACACATTCGGGATCCTCCAGTCCAGTCCGCTCTCGATGACAGTGTGTTAAACGAGGTTATGGATGAAGATACGCATTGGAGACTAAAACATGATCTCGTGGAACATCTCAAAAGAGTAGATTTACCCCATCTATTGGTGGAATCTGAGTATCTGATGAAGAGTAGTAATTTTATTTAGTTTAATTTATTTTAATTTAATGTAATGTTTTTTTTTAATTTATTGTACTTTTGTTTTGTTAAAATATGTATTATTTATTAATTAATGCTAAATTCCTTAAAATAATCAGTGGGCTTGTCAACCGGAAACTATTGAGTATTCACATCCCCTCCACCATTCTTATCCCCATCTTCAAAATCCAAAAAAATCAACAAAGAATCACTACATCCCACTCTCTATCTCTATTCCCATCCCCTAATTTTTGTAGAAAAGCCACACTCTCCCCTCAAATGTAAAAACTACTACTCTCTATATCATATTTGTCACATACACATATATTAATAATAATAATAATAATAAAGAAAAACGGAGCAGAGAAATAATACAGAGATATGTATGGAGAATGGGATGTGAAGATTTTCTAAAATGGGAGATAAACTTGGAGGATAATAAGTTAGTGCAGGGGTAGGGGCAGTAAGGGAAGAAAAGGGTAAAAAATTAGGTATTTGTTCTTT
This sequence comes from Helianthus tuberosus, assembly GCA_030545235.1. NCBI lineage: Eukaryota > Viridiplantae > Streptophyta > Magnoliopsida > Asterales > Asteraceae > Helianthus > Helianthus tuberosus. The sequence continues at coordinate 30,996,406 of CM060422.1, forward strand.
GAGGCTTTCGGTATGCCATCTTAAAGTTGGTGTTAATTTACCATTCAGGCTATCCAGTTTCTATTATTATAAAGTATTATAGATATTTCGGTCTACCATTTTAAAGTTGGTGTTAACACCGAAGACAATTATTAGATACCGTTACAAGCACTAAGATCCTTGATTCTTCCGGTAGTTCCGCCACACTATGTGAGGATAACATATCCTTGATACACGGATCACTAATCCACAAGTAAACACAAACACGACTAGAAATCTTTAGCATCGGAATTGAAAAATAAGGGGATCTGCGGATAATGGATTAGCTTTTGGAGGAAAACTATTATAAAATTTGGGCTGGCATAACGGGTCAACCCGATCTGTTAAGACACGGACCCAAAACACGTAAACACGAACACGAACCTGTTAATAAACAGGTTACATGAAACGACCTGTTAAGACACGAAAAAATTACCAATGTATCGTACGACCTGTTTAAGACACGAACACGACATGTTTAAAACACGAACACGATCGAATTGGGGAAGCTGTTAACCGAATTAGGAATGGTGGTGTTCGTGAGAGAAATTTAAAAATTAGGGTTTCGATTGTGGAAAAAGAACCACATGTGTTTGTGTATAATTCATCCTAAGTCCCACGACTGATGACCCCATGTCCACACCCAAATATAATATTTTAATTTTTAATTATTAACATGTACTTAACGGGTCTTAACAGGTTAACGGGCTTTAACTTGTTTAGACACGAAACATGTTAAGGTCAAACACGAAACATGATAATTTCGTGTAGGTTCGTGTCGTGTTATCGTGTTCGTGTCAAAATTGTCAGCCCTATGTAAAATAATGAAGATTAAGAAGGGCAGGATTTTTTTTGTATTTTTTGTAATGTTATTTTTTTCTGGGTGTGGCTTGTGGGATCAGGGGCGGACCTACTGTTTCGGCAAGGGGTGTAGGCGCCCCCCTTAAAAAAATTAGTGTTATACGTAAGTGAAAATCCCGAGCGCACCCCATAAAATTTTGCAATCGCCCGCTTTGAACTTTCGAAACCAACCTTCTTGACCTTTAGAAGTTAACCGGAGTAGAGACTTGCGGAGTTGCAGACTTAAAATGTCAAATAAAGAAGGGTGGTAAAGGCAGTTGAAATGAAGCTAGAAAAGGAAGTGTAGATCTTGTGGTTTTTAAGAGAGGGAAACCTGTCATTTTCTTTCGTGATGAAAGGCTGCGCCGACGAAGTAGTTGCTGTGAAAACGGAAAAATAAAAGTGGAGAAGAAGTATGTCAAATAAATAAATAGTCATTTACCAATGGGTGGTGGTCCATTGGCAAAAACAAAGCCTTTAAACACCTTGAGAGGGTAGATTTTAGGTTCAAGTCCCTCAAACAGCAAAGAATAAAAGAAATTTGTCGTTAAAAAAAACAGTCCTTTAATTAGTTAGTTAATGTTTTTCTTCATTTTCAAAGTTCAGAAAACTCAAAAGTCATACTAGTTATTCTATTATCTATACTTTCTATAAAAGGAGAAATTCAAGTGACATAAGAAAAGCTGATGTGTCAGCTTGAGAGCATGTCCAACAAGGCTTTTCTTATGTCATTATTACATCATAATGCCTAATATTAAAAGACTTTAAAATTCAAAGTTGGCCCACATTTAAGATGCAAAGGTCTGCTGAGGGAAAGGTCTGCCCATATCAAATAACATTTAAACTTTTGTTTAAACATCTGCTCTCAACATTTTATAATCAAACATCAGTTCCCAATAAACATCTGTTGAGATTCAAAATTCTGCCTCCACATTCAAAATTCAAATCATATATTCTAATCCTATAAATAAGGGTTAATAATCTGGCTCCACATTCAAATCTCTCCCGCTCACATCTGTGATCGTATCTCTCCCTCTCAAATGCATCTTCCTCATGATTCAGCCGCTAATCTCCGATTACACTTCTTTGTTCGAATGTTTGTTGATTATGTTTACATGTTATCGTTCTAGTATCATTGTTCCAACATCGTCGTTTCAATGAAGCTTCCCATCACACATCAGCCTTTCAATATCGATGTTGCAGTATCATTGTTGCAACATCGTGAAAAGTTGCATGTGCTATCTTCTTTGATGGGAGAGTTGCATTGTTCGATTTTTGTTAATTCGAAAGTCAAGTTTTCTTGCGTCAGGAAGATTTTCTCCTTTTATAGAAAGGATAGATTCGTGCAATATCGTGAAAAGTCAGATGTACTACAACAGTTGAGAAGAGACCTTTGGATGTTAGGTTTGTTTCTTATTTTGATTAACTGTTGATGATGTTGAGAGTTTTTATAGACACTGACATTTTAGAATATTAAGATGCATGTTTATATTATTAGAATGAAACAACTACATAGAAAATTACAAATTTAAAGAAATATTTATAAAGTATTACACGCTAGAGGTAACACTTGCTAGGATTTCGTAGACTCTGGCCTTTCTCCATATGATTTCATGTTTTCTATTGATTTTCAGGTCAGTTAGCATGTTGCAGATTTTCTGATCCTGTTTTAGAAGTTGTGTCAGAAACTCTTCTGCATTCTTCTGGAACTCTGATGGAGGAGAGTGGAGGACTTCATCGAGCAATGCTATGCTGTTCCAGGTTTTGTTGTAATTAGTGTCATTTATTATGTCGACTTTCCTGTTTAGTTCTTCGTCTGTTCTTTGTTCTTGTAACACCCTTATTATTATTTAAAGGTTTTCGTATAATTTACGAAAACAAACGAGTAATTATGATTTCAAATACATTGAAAATACGGGTTCATTAAACTTTATTTACAGAATTAAAAACTATACAACATATTATGGGTGAGTTCGTCATTTTACATAACAACGATACAAAGTACGGAAGCTTATTTCTTGATCGTGTTCGGTTCTTCGTTGTGCTTGATCGTCCTCCGGTGCTAAAATTATACCTGAAACTCATAAAACATGAGTTGGATTAGTCATACGTAACTTAAAACGTATTTAAACGAGTCCGGGAAGTGAAACTGATTAAAATAATTTTTTTTCGCCAAAACAGGGTTTTTCGTGCCACGCGAAGGAACCCAGTTGCTCCCTCGCGCCACGCGAGGGAGACCATTTTCCAGCAGGTCTGCAGCTCAGTTCAGCTATGCCAGTTTTTACGGAAATGGCCATAACTTCTTCGTTATTGATCTGTTTTACCCGATTCTTTTTCCTACGCGTCCGTAATTTAATCCTCCATCTTATGGAGTTAAAACCCAACATCCAACAAAATAAATTTTTAGACTTTTAAGCCTTCGACTCATCACCTTTTTACCGAATTTTAACCCGTTTATGCATTTTATCAAACAAACATGATTGTTTGATCCCGATTTCACATGAACCTTATAATTTCAATGTTGTCTATCATATTAGGTTCAATTCACAGGTTTATGTATAATCTTAAACTCGTTTATACTTAAATGATTATTTTGACCCGTTAAGGGTATTTAAGCACTTTTCCGCAAACATCATACTCGTCTATTTCTAGCATCTTATTTCCACAATATTTATCAAATAATCTTCCACCACAACTATATGTGTGGTGAATTTAATGTAATGTTCTATGTAATCCGAGTTTTATTTCCTCGGATTGTTATTCTACGGTAAGACCCATATAGAGTCGTTTAACCAAAGTCCTACATCTTTCTCCTTCTTGTACCTATTGTAAGCATTTAATTAAGCATAAAACTCATTTCCAAACTACCGTTAAAGGCCATTTGTTCAATTTAGCTTACAAGGGCATAATGGTCCATTTTACCTTTCATTTATGATGAAGGACCTTCACTACTTATTTGCCCAAATTTGTACGTTAGCTATAATCATATTTATACGTACCTGGCTCGGGACAACAAATAGACCCGGTTTTGTACCTTGCTTTAATTGTCACTCAGTCTATGGCGACGCATTTATCCGATTCGCCAATTGATCCTGTTAACATAAGACTTGACCACCACATTAGTCGGTATTGTCAAATGGTGTTATCACCACCATTTGACCCATTTGGACTATATACCCAACGTTATCTATTTAAATCAAAAACATGGTTTTTGATGTCCAATTCATACATCCATCCCATCCCGGATTATATTACCAAATCCTTTATCTCTTAAACTCTTTTCTTACTAATTCAACCCATTTCGGCTTACGCCATGGGCACACTTTTAACCTTAATTACATTAGTCGACTCTTGACCAATTTCCATTTTCACCATTTTTCCTCATCATTAGATTACACCACAAAGTAATCTTAACAAAAATCCATATTTCAATATTATCATTATCGCGATTATTTCGTATAGAATAAACGAGTAATCTACATAAGTGCGAACATTACACTTACCTCTCATCCGGTTTACGCCTTTCTTCACGCGCTTGATTCGTTTAACCGCTTCTTTCTCAAGCCTCCACCTAGCTCGTTAAGCGTCAAACTATTGCCAACATTTACAAGGTGGTTAGACTAGTCGTTTAAAATCACGACCATTCCACCTTACTTATTCTCTATGTCGAAGCTACTATTCGACTTCAAGATTAGTTAACTTAGTTTATTAAAGCTAACTACTTTCAATCACATGATTTACAACATTAAGTTCAAATCAACATGATGATTATAACTTTTCTTGTTTCATATTTCATTTAACTAGCCATATTATTCAAATACGCGTTTCGTTCTAAATTTCAGTATTTAGCTTTCTCCTAGGCGTTTTATCAAACACCTAGTGAGCATACTTTTATAAAATTAACAATCAAACTCCATGATTACATATCTTGCAAATTTCAACATCTTTCTACTAAATAATCGTCTAACTCATGGTTAAATGTCAAGATTAACTTCATAGAGTTCAAATAACACTAGTTTGATAATCATGATTCTAGTGTTCACCATGTTTCTACAAAACCCATTAAACACCTAGATAGTGATCATGAGTTTTACTAACATGCACTCAAATCCCTTAGTTTATTAGCTAGGGTTTATTTCAAATCATGCATACATCATATTTTCACCCAAATAACCATCATTCAAGATCAATTTTCGAACTTCTAGGGTTCATCAAGAATCTGAGATGGAACAAAATACTGAAATTCGACATACCTTATGATCCCATAAGCTTGGTGATTGTTTTTATGTGTTCATGCATACGATTTGGCTCTGATTCACCCTTCAATTTGGTGAATTTCTTGAAGTTTAGGGTTGAGTTTTGAGAGCTCCTTGTGGCTCTGATGAAATCGCAGACACCACATACGTATGTGTGGTTTGTGTTTTTTTTTTATTAAACTTCATTACATTTTCCCATGTTTAGTCCCTCAAGTTTAGAGATTCATAAATGAAACTATAACTCATAGTTTATTATTTAATTACCCATTACTAACTAGGTTAATTTTTACCTAGTTAACTTAGTGGGTTTCGGGAGTTAAAAACCCGTTTTATTTTAAGTCCCGTTGACTCGGGCTCTTATAAACTAGATTCCTTAATTCTTTGATTCGCTCGTATTTAATTATTAGGATTTCTTATTTAAATCCAATTATTTACCGGGTTATTTTTACTGCTAACGGTACTTTACCCGTCTTTTAGCATTAACAGAGTTTGATTACCAAACCCGTTTTCGGGGTGTTACAAGTCTACCCCCCTTAAAGAGGTTTCGTCCTCGAAACTTTTCTTACATAGTTCATCGAGTTCTAAACTCGATGCGTTTGACCTGAGTTATCTTTTAAGCATTACTCATACTTTAACCAATTGTTAGTATTACCAGAAGAATTATGGTAATATCTCTTTGGTTACAGAACATCTACGTACCTCATACGACATAATGTAACTTGAAATAACGTAATTCCGTTATTTCTACTAGTTTAGTTAACTTAGCGATATCCATCGCTTTTATATATTATCGAACTCTTTGTGAATCCGTTACCTTGACCCGTTTAAAGGTCTTTAGTGAAATCTTTCACTTTTAGCAACTATTTCTTTTGTTTTCAAATTCATTTATTCGGTTCAGTTACTCCGAATCCTCCGCTTACGAGCAAAACAAATTTCTCGATTCGAATTGCTGACCTTCACCGGTCTCACTAACTAGACTTATTAGTCCAGTTACTTTTTACCGCTCCCTTGGTTATAATGTGATTCTATTTCATATTGCATTTCCTAACCGTGATCGCGTCACATCATGTTTAATTTATATCAACCTTTCATTTTCGAAAATATCACTTTTCGAATATATCGTCTTGCGCCTATAAGTGTCAAGACTTGAATCTTCCATGCTTACTATTCAAATTACTATCAGAATTTATATTTGTAAAAACATTATTTCTTACTAAAACAGAAGTTTTAGTTTAGGATCTTCTCTTAACCTTTGTCAATTATCCATACCAGGATATTGACAGTCCATAATTTATTCCTTTATAGTCTTAGTTTTATGCGGGGATTCTCAACTGATTCCCTCGCTTTATCTAATTAACCGTGTTAGTCTGTCAACATGTTTATTTCGCGCTTGTCTTATATTTAACAAGTGCTTTGTATCTGTTATGACAATATCTTGACTTCAAATAGTTTTACCGGCTAGACTAATCAGTCGCCGTCACTTTATACCCCGTCACCCGGGTATACTATTTTGCCACCTCCGGCCTTATGTGTGTATAAGATTTTCTAAATCACTTCATACCACTTATGTTTTGTTAAAACGTTGTTTCTGACTAAAAACCGAATTTTTAGTTTTACGTTTCCTCTTTGTCTCACTAGTTTGCGTTTTTCCTGTATATATTCCTTTATGACCCATCACGTAGGTTCATTAATGTTTCGCGCTTCCATTATTTAGTTTGCGCTTACTTGCACTACTTAGTTTTTATACCTTATTTATCTCGTTTGACTTGTTCGTGTGAAATTTCATCACTTGTGAACATCAAACTCCGTTCTTTATTCGACCCGTTCAACTTTAAAATAGTTGAGCGTAGTTACTAACATTTCTGTTTGCAAATTTTCATTGTCTTTTAGTCATGACTCATATTCCGAGTCTTTTGACTTTCTATTTCGCGTTCCCGTCTCTCGGTTTACGCATTCTTTCCAAATCCTACCCATTCATCGGGTATCTTTACCGTAATCATTTTCAAGTAACCATTCTTATATGGTTTTAGACGTTATTTTAATTTATTTGATCGTCTTAGCGAGATCCATCGCTTTTATTCTAATTAATCCTTTATTCTTTATTCAATTCGTTTGACTTGTCCATGTGAATTTCATCACTTGTGACAGTCAAACTTTTATCCCTATGCCTTAGCATTCCTATTGGTCGGTTTTTTTTTTACTTGATCCTTGTCCCTTCTCTCGGGCTCGTTATCCTTACGTAATACGCTTCCGTCATCCGACTTACGTTTACGTTTACTATCAAATATCTTACTTATTTGATTCATTTGGGTACCATTTAAATTAGTCCCATTCACCCCACCCTTACTACATCGGACATAAATGTGTCCATCATAAGAAGTTCATGGTACCACGTGTTCACTACTTACTTGGCCAGAGTAAGCGATCAACACCTGGTATACATGACCTTTTTATAATTTTCACATTACACCCCATGTAAGTAATGCCACTATTTGTTTCTCTTGGAAACAATATCCCGAATACATTTTCTATTCGGGTTTTTCCAAGTTTTTAATCTACATATGCAACTTTCAATTTCTACATATTTGTTGCATATTACTATTTATGCAATTAAATTTAAAAATGTGCACCTGGTAATGTTTGCCCTAACGGGCTTCTCTTGCCATTAACTTTGTTCGCGGTCGTTACGCGATTTAGTCCTTGGTGAGCATGCTCCACTTGTCATACTTCGGACCGTTCTTCTATCATATCCGTAATTTGTTAAACTCTAGCTATCCTCATCTGCGAGTGTCGTTCAACTAAAACATATACAACAGTTAGTAATTTCAACATTAAAGGATGCCCGTATTATAATACAAGGCTTTTCTACTATACGCATCAACGTGTGTAATTTCGTTGACTATATCTATTCTATATCGTTTTTATTGGTGTAACGTGTATTACACGATAACCATATGCGTTGTTCTCAACACTTTAATCATACTAAACCTTTGATATACATGTACTTACCGGATTTGCGATCAAGCCTCGAACCGAACACATTTGTCAACAACCTTGAGCTCTGATACCAACTTGTAACACCCTTATTATTATTTAAAGGTTTTCGTATAATTTACGAAAACAAACGAGTAATTATGATTTCAAATACATTGAAAATACGGGTTCATTAAACTTTATTTACATAATTAAAAACTATACAACATATTATGGGTGAGTTCGTCAATTTACATAACAACAATACAAAGTGCGGAAGCTTATTTCTTGATCGTGTTCGGTTCTTCGTTGTGCTTGATCGTCCTCCGGTGCTAAAATTATACCTGAAACTCATAAAACATGAGTTGGATTAGTCATACGTAACTTAAAACGTATTTAAACGAGTCCGGGAAGCGAAACTGATTAAAATAAAAAAATTTCGCCAAAACAGAGTTTTTCGCGCCACGCGAAGGAACCCAGTTGCTCCCTCGCGCCACGCGAGGGAGACCATTTTCCAGCAGGTCTGCAACTCAGTTCAGCTATGCTAGTTTTTACGGAAACGGCCATAACTTCTTCGTTATTGATCCGTTTTACCCGATTCTTTTTCCTACGCGTCCGTAATTTAATCCTCCATCTTATGGAGTTAAAACCCAACATCCAACAAAATAAATTTTTAGACTTTTAAGCCTTCGACTCATCACCTTTTTACTGAATTTTAACCCGTTTATGCATTTTATCAAACAAACATGATTGTTTGATCCCGATTTCACATGAACCTTATAATTTCAATGTTGTCTATCATATTAGGTTCAATTCACACGTTTATGTATAATCTTAAACTCGTTTATACTTAAATGATTATTTTGACCCGTTAAGGGTATTTAAGCACTTTTCCGCATACATCATACTCGTCTATTTCTAGCATCTTATTTCCACAATATTTATCAAATAATCTTCCACCACAACTATATGTGTGGTGAATTTAATGTAATGTTCTATGTAATCCGAGTTTTATTTCCTCGGATTGTTATTCTACGGTAAGACCCATATAGAGTCGTTTAACCAAAGTCCTACATCTTTCTCCTTCTTGTACCTATTGTAAGCATTTAATTAAGCATAAAACTCATTTCCAAACTACCGTTAAAGGCCATTTGTTCAATTTAGCTTACAAGGGCATAATGGTCCATTTTACCTTTCATTTATGATGAAGGACCTTCACTACTTATTTGCCCAAATTTGTACGTTAGCTATAATCATCTTTATACGTACCTGGCTCGGGACAACAAATAGACCCGGTTTTGTACCTTGCTTTAATTGTCACTCACTCTATGGCGACGCATTTATCCGATTCGCCAATTGATCCTGTTAACATAAGACTTGACCACCGCATTAGTCGGTATTGTCAAATGGTGTAATCACCACCATTTGACCCATTTGGACTATATACCCAACGTTATCTATTTAAATCAAAAACATGGTTTTTGATGTCCAATTCATACATCCATCCCATCCCGGATTATATTACCAAATCCTTTATCTCTTAAACTCTTTTCTTACTAATTCAACCCATTTCGGCTTACGCCATGGGCACGCTTTTAACCTTAATTACATTAGTCGACTCTTGACCAATTTCCATTTTCACCATTTTTCCTCATCATTAGATTACACCACAAAGTAATCTTAACAAAAATCCATATTTCAATATTATCGTTATCGCGATTATTTCGTATAGAATAAACGAGTAATCTACATAAGTGCGAAAATTACACTTACCTCTCATCCGGTTTACGCCTTTCTTAACGCGCTTGATTCGTTTAACCGCTTCTTTCTCAAGCCTCCACCTAGCTCGTTAAGCGTCAAACTATTGCCAATATTTACAAGGTGGTTAGACTAGTCGTTTAAAATCACGACCATTCCACCTTACTTATTCTCTATGTAGAAGCTACTATTCGACTTCAAGATTAGTTAACTTAGTTTATTAAAGCTAACTACTTTCAATCACATGATTTACAACATTAAGTTCAAATCAACATGATGATTATAACTTTTCTTGTTTCATATTTCATTTAACTAGCCATATTATTCAAATACGCGTTTCGTTCTAAATTTCAATATTTAGCTTTCTCTTAGGCGTTTTATCAAACACCTAGTGAGCATACTTTTATAAAATTAACAATCAAACTCCATGATTACATATCTTGCCAATTTCAACATCTTTGTACTAAATAATCGTCTAACTCATGGTTAAATGTCAAGATTAACTTCATAGAGTTCAAATAACACTAGTTTGATAATCATGATTCTAGTGTTCACCATGTTTCTACAAAACCCATTAAACACCTAGATAGTGATCATGAGTTTTACTAACATGCACTCAAATCCCTTAGTTTATTAGCTAGGGTTTATTTCAAATCATGCATACATCATATTTTCACCCAAATAACCATCATTCAAGATCAATTTTCGAACTTCTAGGGTTCATCAAGAATCTGAGATGGAACAAAATACTGAAATTCGACATACCTTATGATCCCATAAGCTTGGTGATTGTTTTTATGTGTTCATGCATACGATTTGGCTCTGATTCACCCTTCAATTTGGTGAATTTCTTGAAGTTTAGGGTTGAGTTTTGAGAGCTCCTTGTGGCTCTGATGAAATCGCAGACACCACATACGTATGTGTGGTTTGTGTTTTTTTTTTTATTAAACTTCATTACATTTGCCCATGTTTTGTCCCTCAAGTTTAGAGATTCATAAATGAAACTATAACTCATAGTTTATTATTTAATTACCCATTACTAACTAGGTTAATTTTTACCTAGTTAACTTAGTGGGTTCCGGGAGTTAAAAACCCGTTTTATTTTATGTCCCATTGACTCGGGCTCTTATAAACTAGATTCCTTAATTCTTTGATTCGCTCGTATTTAATTATTAGGATTTCTTATTTAAATCCAATTATTTACCGGGTTATTTTTACTGCTAACGGTACTTTACCCGTCTTTTAGCATTAACAGAGTTTGATTACCAAACCCGTTTTCGGGGTGTTACAGTTCTTTGAGTGACCACATGGAGAACTGTGTTTTAACATTGTTGGTGTCTGACCAGTGGTAGAAGCTGAAGTTTGCCATGTAGTTTTTTTGTTGGTTTTCTGATTTGGAACAATTTTTGACAGAAAGTGATTTGTAGGACAATTTGTTGATGTTTTGAATCAAAAGTAATCATCGGGGTTTTATAGAGTTTAAAAACGCGTTTACATGGTAAATCAAGAGGTTAATTGTAATTTTGATAATCTGTTTTTGTTCTTTGAACTTCGAAATTTTGTCCCTTGGGTTTCTTGGTATTTAATTTTACAGTTTTCCCATAAAAGTTGGGGTTTGAAAAGGTTTTTGCATTAAAAGATTGCTGTTTTGAAATATACTTTAAAATGTTTATATTAAATGTACACGTTTTCATAATACCAAATTTCAGTATATAAACTCATAGTCACTTCACCTGTTTTTCATCACGTTTTCCTACGAAGATATCATACTTTCAGGAAAGTCGATTAATATAGTTTATTCAAATGGCGTCATTCACAAATGCAAAATCAGATGATTTAAAGCAGCGTTTTGTCAGGCAAATCGAGGAACAGGTGTATGAAGATAGGGCTACTCTTCAAGAGTTGAAGAGATGTTTTGATGGATTGCAAGTTGGCCTGTTCACTAGAGAGCAGGTTTCCAGAGATCTTATGCGGATGCCTTCAACTTCCGTTCATGAACTTTGTGTTGTCAGTAATATATAGTGCGATAATAGAGACGTGGAGTTCATGGCGATGTTGAAGGACATACATCGAGAGGTTCAGCAATCAATGGAGTTGAAGCTAAAGTTTCTTAATTCTTGTTGTTATTGTTAGATTTGACCTTTAATGTTGTTCAGTATGTGATGTAATTATTGGAGTTTTAGTTTTAATGTCATGAATAAATGAATAAATTTTAATTTTAAGAATCTATGTTATGTTTTGTTTTTTACTTATTTAGTGTTTGAGTAAGATTTAGATTATGTTGATGTTTAATTGTGTTTGAACATCTGTTTGGTAAGTCAACAGAGGTTTAATAGTATCAAGGGTTGGTTTGATGGTGAATAGATGAGTGGAAAGATAAAACAATGTTTAGAATTTGATAATTGATAGCAGTTTTTTGAGTAATCTGTGCTCCTGCAAATTACAGAGAGTCAATACTTCGAGTTGTAAAAGGTCTGGTGTAGTTAAAGTTTGGCAAAAGAGAACATCTGCTGATGATGAAACAACTGTGTATTCTAATGACCGTTGATACTAACAGTGGTTGGGCTAATGATGAATAAGTATTATTATATAACGTCTGCTATAAGTATTATTATTATATAATTTTGTTTATCAATAACAGTTTTTTGGAAGAATTTACGGTATATTTTAGTGTTATAAAATGTGTGTTGTAGCTAAAGTCTGACAAAAGAGAGCATCTGCTGATGAATAAATGTCTGAAGATGCAAAGGTCTGCTATAGGTCAACAGATGTTAACGAACAACAGATGATATTCAATCTTAAAATGCATAACAGTGGATTTGATACTAACAGTGGTTGGGTTAATGATGAATAAGTATTATTATATAGCGTCTGCTATAAGTATTATTATTATATAATTTTGTTTATCAATAACAGTTTTTTGGAAGAATTTACGTTATATTTTAGTGTTATAAAATGTGTGCTGTAGCTAAAGTCTGACAAAAGAGAGCATCTGCTGATGAATAAATGTCTGAAGATGCAAAGGTCTGCTATAGGTAAACAGATGTTAACGAACAACAGATGATATTTAATCTTAAAATGCATAACAGAGGATTTGATACTAACAGTGGTTGGGCTAATGATGAATAAGTATTATTATATAGCTTCTGGTATAAGTATTATTATATAATTTTATTTATCAACAACAGTTTTTTGGAAGAATTTACGGTATATTTTGTGTTATAAAAGGTGTGTTGTAGCTAAAGTCTGACAAAAGAGAGCATCTGCTGATGAATAAATGTCTGAAGATGCAAAGTTCTGCTATGGGTCAACAAATGTTAACGAACAACAGATGATATTCAATCTTAAAATGCATAACAGAGGATTTGACACTAACAGTGGTTGGGCTAATGATGAATAAGTATTATTATATAGCGTCTGGTATAAGTATTATTATATAATTTTGTTTATCAACAATAGTTTTTTGGAAGAATTTACCGTATATTTTGTGTTATAAAAGGTGTGTTGTAGCTAAAGTCTGACAAAAGAGAGCATCTGCTGATGAATAAATGTCTGAAGATGCAAAGTTCTGCCATGGGTCAACAGATGTTAACGAACAACAGATGATATTCAATCTTAAAATGCTTAACAGAGGATTTGATACTAACAGTGGTTGGGCTAATAACAGATGTTAGACTTACGACTATTGAGTTACACCGATTGAAAAAAAAACTGCTGAAAGTTATCATCTGTTCTCATAACTTCTGTTTATCTAACGACTGTTTGACTCACACTGTTCCCAACGACCAACAGAGGTTTCCAAACAACTGTCATCGGTTGTCGCAAGAGAGGTTCTGACGTGGACAGATCTTAGCCATTAAATATTTGTAACTACTGCCACGTCAGCATTCACTTCTTCTCTCTATATAAAAGTTGTTTCATCCCTAAATCGAGGTTCTACCACTGCAGTCTCGAATTCAAAATTCTCAAAAACAGTTTCCAACATATTAAAAACCCTCCAATTTAAACTCTGTTTCATCTCCAAATCACCTTCTTTTCCGATCATGTCTCTGAACTTCAAAAACCCTCACAACTACCTCCCCATCTTCGAGAAAACCAACAAAAATACTAGCTATCACTCAATAATTGACCTTTTAACGTCATCGAAATACAAATCAATTCTTACTGCCGATGCTCTGGTTCATAAAGAAACACTCCGACAATTTTGGTTTAATGTTGAAATAGAGGCTGAAGATAATAATCCAGTTGCCATCACATCTAAGGTCGGGGAAAGTGTGGTACGAATTTCTCCCTTTACAATTTCCACTACATTTGCATTGGACGACTTGGGAGGTAAGAACAACTTTGAAAAAATTGAACTTCATACAGAGTTCATTGAAAGAGGGTATGATGCACAATTAAAGAAAGTTACTATCTACAAATGAAACTTCCCTCTGCCAATCAAAATTTTTTTGTTTCATACTCTTTTAATTTGTCTCTCAGCCAAGACCACCGCATTTAATGAGATACCTTTAAACATTCAGTATTTCGGTTATGCTATTTTAACAATTACAATTTATCACAAGCTCTGTTTTCTGATTTGTTGAATAATGTGAAAAATGTGAAAAAAAATGAAAAAAGGTGTTCATAGTAATGCTTTTTTGTTGTATCCAAGACTTCTAAGCTACTACCTACGAAAACAAGTGTCACAAACAGATTTTGAACAAGGTGTAGCTTTTCAAATAAATAGTCTTACAAGTAAAACTTTTACTAAACTTATGGACAAAGAGTCAAAAGTTTCAACAACTGAAACAAAGGGAGATGAGCCTATTTTAGATGCGTCCGCATCAGTTGCTCAAACTTCTGTTGTTGAGCGAACTGCTCATGGTGATCATGACACCACAACCGGTGTTGTGAAACACACACCAGGAAAACGCAAAAAGAAAGTTGTCACATCCAAAAAGTCCATCAAAACTAAACAAAATAAAAAGGTTCCTCTGGAAGATGAGATCCCAGCAGTTAATGCAGTGACAACACAAATGTCACTTGAAACCACTGCTGTTACTTCTTCAGAGTTGTTGGAAAGATCTCAACCCATCCAAACTCCTCATGTATTGTCACAAAAGGATCATGTTATAAGTACAGGGACACCACAACATGAAGTAGACCTTTCATATGAAAGTATGTTTAAAAGTCCTTCTCCCAGGGCAATCACTCTTTCTACACTACAACCCTCGGCTCAAGTTCCATCAACAATATTACCTCTATTTGAAGCAATTGAATTTTAGAAAGAAAACAGTTCCTCTAATGCACACATTACTGAGAGTAGATCGCAACAAATGACTGTGTCTGAACCAATTCAATCTCCTATCCTACAAACAGTTGAGGAGGTTATCCCCGTTGAGTATTACCAAACTCTTGGTGGTAGTTCAAGTGGAGCAGCCACTACAACTGTTGAACCCATTGGTGATCAGTTGAACAGTGGTTACATCATTAAGACTCCTTTGAAGGCAACTACTGATGAGGTTACAACTGTAATCTCTGTTTCAGTGGGAAGTCCCCAGAACAAAGAAAAAGGGGCATCTGTTTCTGATGATATGGAGACTTCTCCTATTATCAAAACCAATACAACCACTACAGGTGGGAATTCAGATGATCCTATTAAAGTAGGTGAAGAATTAAGTTATAAGGATTTGACGGTTAGAGTGTCTACCATTGAAACAGATGTTGCTGAAATGAAAGAATTGATTAAGCAGATGATAGAGCTTTTTAAAAGTCAACCTACCAGACAGGAAATTGCCAATGAGCTTTGGAATTCTATGCAACCCATCCTTCAAGCTCAGAGGAATTTAGCTGAAAGTAATCGCAATTTCAGTTTGGAATTTATCAGAAATTTGGTTGATGCCAGGTATAAAGACACACAAGCAGACATTATGAACATTAAGGAACATCTGTTGGAACTTACTGGCTCCACCTCTACATCAATATTTGAGAAAGATGATGATGATAATGGTGCCAAAAAGGGGGAGAAAGATTCATTGAGAAAGTTGCCACCAGATTCAAAAGCTAATCCTACAGAAATTGTATCGCCTGCTCAACCTAAATCCCAACCTTCTCCAAAAAAACCACTACAAAATAAGGAGAAAATACAACAAAAGTATTAGCAGATGTTTACCAAACAGTTGCTGAGACACCAGTTGTTTCAGCAGAAGTTTCTCAAACATCTGCCATGATCATTTTCACTACACCAACCACAATCCAACCATCTCCAACGTCACAAAGATTTCCCATACATTCATCTTCACTACCAAAACATTCTCCTTCACCAGAAATCATCTCCACACGTAAGAGAAAAACTCATATCGATAGAATCACAAAAATGAACAATGATCCTCTGGTAAAGCCAACTCAACCTAATTGGAAGAAAGTCAAAACAGTGGATTCAGATGAGGTATTGAAGTTTAAAAGAATGAGAGCAGAGCTTGTGGCTGCTGATTATGGTCCAGTTAGATCCATTGCCAGATCGTCTAAACTGAAGATAGTTGAGTCCTACAAAAAGCTGGAAGAAGTTAGAGCTGAACATTAAAATGTTTTTCAAAACTCAGTCTATCCTACAACTGCTGCTCTGTCTCCAAAAATCGGTACTTCGAAAAACCTTCTCTTATCATCTGATTTGTCTGAATCAATTGCAAATTTAGTTAGCAGGCCACAATCACCAAACTCATCTTCAATAATTCTTTGCCCAAGAAAACCAACTGATCCAAAAATAGTAAAGTGGAAGTCATGCTCAAAAACCCAAGTATTGACTTTGATCAGATCAGATGGTAGTGTTGAAGAGATTAAAATGGATAGTGCATATAATCTGAATGCATACGATCTCCAAGATTTGTTGGACCTTCAACTTGAGAGGGATGATGAAGAAGACATGTTCTCCCTGGACTTTGAACGACAATTCAAAGGACAAATCAGGGAGATGTTGATGAGAAATAAAAATCAGTAATAAAGAAGGGTTCTCGTATCATCTGTTGTATAGGGAGATTGTTGGATCAGCAGCTGTTACATTGTTTACAGTAGCATATTTAACCAGATCACAACATGTAGCTAAGGACATGTTGCTGGGGTAACAAATTCTTGAGTGAGGTTTGATGTGTGTTGTTTAGGCAGGTGATCGTATGTTCTTAGTTAATGTTTGTTAAAGTTAAATTGTATTCTAATTGTATTAAGTTTGTTAGACATCTTTTATATGTACTTATGTTTATAACAATTTATATTATCAATGGGTGGATACTCTCTTTTATGAATAAGAGAATGAAAATAATCATATGTAACTGATGAATTTTATTAAGTTTGTTAGACATCTTTTATTAACTTTGATAAATATCTTTTATATTTACTTATAGTTGTCTTTTAGCTATAATAAATAACACGTTTTGGTACAATATCTATACACATATCTATATGTTCTGTCAATATATGTTATGCATGGTTTTCTAAGAAACGACCCGTGTTTGCACACGGGTCTTACCGCTAGTAAATAATAATATTTGATACTGTATAAATTAATGGGATGGGAAACGGTAAAGGTTGGAGAGACACCCACGTGTTTCTGTGAAATCCCTGAAATGTCCTTCATCACTGTTCATTTCATTGTGTTATTAATATGTATATAATTCAAATCTAAATCGTAAAGTGAAACTTTTTTTTTACCGTTCATAAAAAAGTGAAACTTTTTTTAGGGTAAATTACACTTTTCGTCCTTTATGTTTGTACCGGATTGCAACGATGGCATTTAACTTCAATAATTACAGTCACAATCCTTTATTTGCAAAACTCGTTACACTCTAAGTCCTTTAGCACTAACCTAGTTAAAACTTTCAGTTAAATATGGTATGTGTTTTGCCCATTGATCGGAGTGTCGCGCTCCGGTCAAAGATAATATTTATATACCCAAATTACCCTTAACAAATAGTTAGTGGTAGTAAGGGGTCGAACCACGAAGAGTATGTGGTTTGTGAATGGACTTGAATGAATTCTTAAAAAGTGTCACAATTATGAAGCTTGCTAACTTGTTTTTATGAATTTTGTTTGTTTAGAAAATGAGTCAGAATGTACCGAAAATTTGGTTTTTAATTACTAACTAACAAGAGCTTAAACACATGCACGAAATTGTAATTGATGGTTTAAAACAAGATAATTAAACAAGGTTCACACCCGGTTCAACAAATGCAAGACCTAGGGTTACTACACGTTTTAACTTGGTTTAATCGAATTAGTTCATTAACGGGTTGAAAATCACAAAGCTTAGGTGCCAATCGCTATCAACGTTATAGACAACGTACCACGATGCACTTCGTTACTTTGGACAAATAAATCCTATCAAAAGACAAGGCATAAATACGCATATTCATTTCACAAAGTCAAATTTAATCGTTCATTCGACAATTCGCAAATACAATACAAACGTATGACAATTATCTAATGATTCAAATGCAATTCAATTAGTCACAAACCACAAGTATCAAACAAATAATAAACCCTAAACCTTACAAAAGTTTACACCGGGGTGAAACCTCCGAGAATTTGGCCGCTCATGGAAGGATGAACGCGATCACCGGATGATGAGAACTTGAAATTGGTCATCTCGAAACTTGGAGAATGATGGAAAGATGATGGTTAGGGTTTTGGTGAGTTATGGTGATGAAAGAATGGATGAATGGATGAACTAGGGTTTGGAGAATGATGATGATGATGATGAATTGGGTGATGATTCGGCTGATTCGGATGAAAGGGGTGTTTAGGGATGAAGATGGTTGATGAACAAGGCTCCAAGAATGCTTCCAAGGTTCAAAATCAAGTGTAACCCCCATTTCTTGGTCAATAATGGTGTTATAACTCGTCCCCATTCAAAAGAAACATAATTTTCGCGATGCAAGAAAGTAAGGGGCGTCCCCGACGGCCATTTAGGGCGTCCCCGACGGCCCTTGGAAGTCTCAGTTTTGCCCGACGGCTTAATTAGCTATTTACGGAGGTTTCTGGCTGACGGAACAATCCAGAGGGCGTCGCCGACGGCCCTTTTGGGCATCACCGACGCTGCCTAGTTTTGCCAGTTTCGTCCGAAACTGTTTTCTTCATAACTTCTTCGTTATAACTCCGTTTTACTCACCGTTTACGCCCACGTACTCGTAATTCAGCCCTCTATCATGCCATCTTACAATATATTCATTTTAAATCCATTAACATTCCCTAAAACATATCCAATCTTCATGGTTAATACCAACTTGTTTTCTGTTTTCCATTTCTTGATCCCGGTTGACCCGATTCGCGTCCCGGTGCTCTGTTTAGCTCCCGATTAGCTCCTTAAACTCTCTTAGACCTGTAAAACACAAATCCCATTAAAAGTAGGCTATTCAAGATTAAAAGCTACGTAAAAACATCAACTTAAGCATAAACGATCACCGGTTTTCGACCACGTATCACATCCCCACACTTGTCGTTTGCTTGCCCTCAAGTAAATCTGTTTTTCACTTTCACATGGGTAGAACAAGAAATACACTCCCCATTCCCGAGACTAAGGTTAAGGTCAATTGTCATGCCCAAGTTCAAACTTTTTACAATTTTCACATATTTAGCAATAAATGATTAATCATGTAAAAGTTATTATCCAAGATTAACCCGCCCGTGAAACTCACATTTGATGCATATCCCTCACAATGTTCACTCCCCTCGGTTTACAAGTTAGCTATTTTTCATGATGTATTAACACTTTTAAAAATTAATCGCTCAAAACCGATTAAAACACGTACCCGCATAGGCTTGCAACTCAATCATTCTCCACCACCGAACACGAATATTAAGCACAAGTCAAAAGGTCTTTGTAAGGGTTGTAACGGGGCTAGGCTAAGGGTAGGGAGTAGGATATTTAAAGTGGCTAAGGTGATGAAAATTCGATTTTTATTTCAACTTGCTAAACTGAACAAAACTAAATATAAACATCAACTATGAGGCAACAACTTTCGCCTTTTATTCAACAACTACTAACACTTCTTTTTGTGTTTTTCTCAATGCCTTTTCATTCTTTTTCGTAACATTTTCTGAATTTTTTTTTTTTTTTTTTGCAAACACAACTATACAATCAAATAATCCTACAATCGAATTTTCATCACACGGGTTTAAAAGAAAAGGTTTAACAGTTATGGGCTAAATGGGTTGTCAAACGAAAGGTTTAGGCTCAAAGTGGGCGACTAGGGGATTTATTTGGGTAAGGATGGATAAATGGTTTTAAAGGAAAAGGTTTACCTAATGTCTTAATCATTCTCGTGCTTGTATTCGGTCTATGGTCTCAAACGTATCAAAAGTCGCAAGTTCTGCAATACGTGTCTAATGGTCCACACAAACAAGGAAACATAAATATGTAATTCTATGATGTAAAAGTGGCTCAAAACCTCACATATATAAAGGGTATGGTATGTGACATGCATAAAATGCTAGTTCCTTAGGCGGATTATTCCCAAATAACCACGCGCTAAATATCCGTCATGCTATTAATTCGAACTTGACCATGACAAAAGACCAAATGGGTTGTGACATCCCTCGTTGACTTAGTTACTTGTGCTTTAAGATCGCTTTCGAAACAAGACATTTTTGAAAAATTTTGAAATTTTCCCCATACCCACACTTGAGGTAAACATTGTCCTCAATGTGTAGTGTTTAAATGAACGGGTCAAAATCGAAAACTTTTACTACTCCTCCATCCCCACACTTGAGGTAAACATTGTCCTCAATGTGTAAGAACTAGAGTTTTAAAACGCACAAGGAATGTGACACGGCTAACTTCCCAAAAATTCAACCCCGAAAAATAATATACAATTACAATCCACTTATTACTAATCTAAGAATCAAGGTAAAAAGGAAACGCATGCACCTGATTTTTGTCGCTAGATGCTCCTGTCTTCTTCTTCTCTTCACAAAAATGGTTGTCCCGCGAACATGGTGTACCTACAAATCTAAACCCTTGTGTAGAAGCATGCTTCTCACAACCATTGAAATTTGTTAGGTTCTTAGTTCTACCATTTTTATGAACGTTTTACCAAATCATGCGTTAATTTACCTTGATTTTTGTGGAAAATAATTTACAACAATAACAATCCTAACTCACTTTCGTAGGAATCACGGTTGCATTAGCTTATGCAACAAGCCCTTTTAAACCCCCCAATAGCTTGGGAGGATGAGTAGGTCTCGTGAGGGTTATATAGGGAACACACCCACAACGTTCATTTAACTACTAAAACGAAATAACAACATCATACAACAAAAACAATCAACAACAACAAAACTACAAAGAAAAACTAAAACTAATTGTGAAAGAAAATATACAACAACAATTGACTTACCACCTCATGGTGGTCGAATGGCGTGCTTGCCGCCTACGAACTCCTCGAAATCACCCACCGGTGATTCATACCATTTGTTGCCAAACGGTCCAAACTTCCTCACCTCCTCTTCCTTCTTCTTTTCTTGAGGTGACTTCTTCGCCTTCTTTTTCTTGACTGTCTTCTTCTTTGTTTCTCCAAACCTACCAACCATAGCACATACCTTTTTGTTTGGATTCATGTCCTTTTTAGGACACTTATCCTCACCGAGTGGGTTAGTAAAATTTGGAAAAACATTTAAATTTAATTCCCGGTCCCCAAACTTCATGCTTACCGTTCCCGTTGCATAATTTATTATGGCATTAGCAGTTGCCAGGAACGGTCTACCCAGTATGACTATCGATTGGGTGTCCTTAACACACCCAACATAGTCTACTACCAAAAAGTCAACTGGGTAGTAGCAATCATCCACCTTAACAATTACATCTTCCACCATCCCCCTTGGATGCGTGGGAGTCTGATCGGCCAATACCACGGGAGTATCAAAATTTTTTAATGGACCAAAATCGTATTGGTCATACAAACTCCCGGGCAAAATTCTCACACAAGCTCAAAGATCTAGGAGCGCCCTCTCAATTTTAAATGTTCCAATTTGAATTGGGATAAGAGGATCTCCCGGATCTTGAACTTTTGGGGGAGTGCACTTGATAAAATGGCACTAACATATGATACCAAATCAATCGATTCGGGTAATTTATTGTGCCGTTTTTCAATGCTCAACTCTTTCAAGCATTCCACATGAGCCGGAATTTTTTTAATGTCATCAAGTAACGGCAAATTAATTTTTGCTTGTTTAAAAATTTCCCACCTCTCGTCCTTTGGTGGGCACCGTTCTTCAAGCTTTGATGCATTACTCGAGTTAAGTTGATTTAAACAATTTTCACAAAAAGAATTTTTATTCATGTTTTCAATTTTAATTTGTGAAATCATTTCATGTTCATTTTTACTTTCCGACTCATCACTTGTATTTTCCACTACACCATCAACGCATTGTGGTGGTGGAATGCTTTCAACACTACTACAAACCTCATCATTTGAAAGGAGACTTACCACGCTAACGCGTGCATTCCTCACGTTGCTTGTGCTAGAACCTTGATGCTTCGGGTTCACTGTAGTGTCACTTGGAAGCTTTCCCATGCTTCCCCTCATTTGAGCCATTTCCTCCGCAAGTTGCCCCACTTGCTTCTCCAACGCCTTATGGGATTTATCTCGTTCCTCAAACTCTTTCTTCATCTCTTGATTTGAATGGTTGATAGCATTCATAATAGCATCAAGTTTAGAGTTTAATGAATCATCACCGCCTTGATTGTTATTCCGTTGGTAACCCCCTTGGTTACCTCCTTGGCGAGTTTGGTGCGAATACCCACCTTGATTTCCCGATTGGAAATTCGGGTTCATTTGGTTGGAGGCATTACCATACCTAAGGTTAGGATGGTTCCTCAATCCGGGGTGGTAAGTGTTGGAGTTCATATCATATTTCCTCCGGTCTCCATGCACTTGATTCACATCCACAGTGGCTTGATAATTCTCGGTCCGGTGACCGATGTCGCCGCATTCTTCACATACGGTGTATTGCACCGCACCCACTTCTTTTTTCTTCATGCGGGCCAACTCCCGCTCCAATGTTTCAATCTGATCCTTAGAACTCGCATCGCGATCGGGCCAAGACCTTGAGGTAGAGTGCTTTTTGGCTCGGTCGGCCGATTCTTTTGCCTTTGACCTCTTCCTCATCCTCTCGAGGAACTCCCAATCATCATCCTCGTGATTACTCAACAAAGTTCCATTACTCGTCGACTCAAGGTGGTTCCATGTCTCATCATCCAACCCTCGCACAAAACATTTGACCAACTCCCACTTTTCAATTTGATGATGTGGGCACTTCCGAATTAGTTCCTTGTATTGGGTGAATGCTTCGTGCAATGGTTCGCTCGAAAGTTGGCGAAAAGACCTAATTTCATCTCTAGCATCATCGGTCTTCGCCATCGAATTTTACTCATCAAGAAAAACTTGTTGCATTTCGCCCCATGTACGAATACTATTCGCTGGAAGTGTGAGGAACCATTGTTTCGCCTTATCCTTTAGCGAAAATTGAAATAACCAAAGCTTGACCTCTTCCAATGCAAAATCATGCCCTCCAATAGTACTACATATGGACAAAAACTCCGCCAAATGAGTGTATGGTTCATCATTAGACCTCCCATTAAAGTGGGGAAGTATGTTGATGTAGTGGGGCTTGCAATCGAACATCCTTCTTTCACAAACTATTTGAGAGTCATTGTCGGTGACCATCGGCCTAAAACGGTCATTTACTCCCCGTGGGGGTTGTTGACGACGGTATGGACCGTTAACTTCTTGATCCACCGGCCTTCGATTATCTCTTCTATCACTTCCCCTATCACCTCTTCGGTTTCCACCTTGATTACCTCTTTGATTACCTCCTCCCACGAAACGAGGAATCCGGTTAGGGTTAACATTGTTGTTGTTATTATTGTTATAAAGCCCATCATTCCGGTTCCTTTGATTGTTGTTTCGTGGTTAACAGTTGTTTTCGTAACCGTCATTTCTCACATTCCCATACCCGTAGTTATCGTTCCCCACAAAATTGGCGTTTTGGTAGCCAAACTCATCATCTTCAAAACCTCTAGCATTGCAGATGTTGTCCCGATTCACATAACCCCATTTGTCATCATCTACCCGTTCATTATAATTACCCCCGTCAACCGTGTATTCCGAGTGAATACTCACGTATTCTGGCGATTGATAACCGGGAACACTAAACGGCTCATCATCGGGGATAGCGTTTCTCAAGTCATCTATATTAAAGAACGGGTCTTCATTCATGGGATTGCCACGATCTCTATTGCCTCTACGATCGGAATTGACATTCAGGTCATCAAGGTGAATGGGTAAGGAATTTTGTCTGTGAAGGTTTTGTTGTTGGGGTTTTCTTTGGGTGTTATTGGGATTTTGGTTTCGAAAAGGTGGTGTGGGTGGTCTAGAGTTGTTATTACCACCTGGTTGCTCTTGAGGTATAGGTTGGAAGGTTTGGGCGGGATTGAAATTGCTTCGGTATTGGAATTGGTTCGGATTTTGGTTTTGATTGATGTTTTGGTTTGAATTTTGGGTTGCCATTGAATCGGTTTCAATGGTTGGTGTGAATTGTGGTGTTTGAGTGGTTTGATTAGAAGCAAGAGTTGCTTCTAACCGGCTTGCTAAATTTCTTCTTGCTACTCTTTCGATTTCTGGTTCGTAAACCAACGGTGAAGTCCTCCCGGAGTTCCGCGTATGCATACACTACATGTAACCTGCACAAGTAACACACCCCGCGTAACAAGGAAAAAGACGAAGTACAAGAAAAGAAACTATGCAATTTAAACAGTTAATCACGTAAATTCAAACATTATCCAAACACAAAGCGCACGCACTCCCCGACAACGGCGCCAAATTACCCAAATTATATACCCAAATTATATACCCAAATTACCCTTAAAAATAGTTAGTGGTAGTAAGGGGTCGAACCACGAAGAGTATGTGGTTTGTGAATGGACTTGAATGAATTCTTAAAGAGTGTCACAATTATGAAGCTTGCTAACTTGTTTTTATGAATTTTGTTTGTTTAGAAAATGAGTCGGAATGAACCGACAATTTGGTTTTTAATTACTAACTAACAAGAGCTTAAACACATGCACGAAATTGTAATTGATGGTTTAAAACAAGATAATTAAACAAGGTTCACACCCGGTTCAACAAATGCAAGACCTAGGGTTACTACACGTTTTAACTTGGTTTAATCGAATTAGTTCATTAACGGGTTGAAAATCACAAAGCTTAGGTGCCAATCGCTATCAACGTTATAGACAACGGACCACGATGCACTTCATTACTTTGGACAAATAAATCCTATCAAAAGACAAGGCATAAATACTCATATTCATTTCACAAAGTCAAATTTAATCGTTCATTCGACAATTCGCAAATACAATACAAACGTATGACAATTATCTAATGATTCAAATACAATTCAATTAGTCACAAACCACAAGTATCAAACAAATAATAAACCCTAAACCTTACAAAAGTCTATACCGGGGTGAAATCTCCGAGAATTTAGCCGCTCATGGAAGGATGAACGCGATCACCGGATGATGAGAACTTGAAATTGGTCATCTCGAAACTTGGAGAATGATGGAAAGATGATGGTTAGGGTTTTGGTGAGTGATGGTGATGAAAGAATGGATGAATGGATGAACTTGGGTTTGGAGAATGATGATGATGATGAATTGGGTGATGATTCGGTTGATTTGGATGAAGATGGTTGATGAACAAGGCTCCAAGAATGCTTCCAAGGTTCAAAATCAAGTGTAACCCCCATTTCTTGGTCAATAATGGAGTTATAAATCGTCCCCATTCAAAAGAAACATAATTTTCGCGATGCAAGAAAGTAAGGGGCGTCCCCGGCGGCCCTTGGAAGTCTCAGTTTTGCCCAACGGCTTAATTAGCTATTTACGAAGGTTTCTGGCCGACGGAGCAATCCAGAGGGCATCGCCGACGCTGCCTAGTTTTGCCAGTTTCGTCCGAAACTGTTTTCTTCGTAACTTCTTCGTTATAACTCCGTTTTACTCACCGTTTTCGCCCACGTACTCGTAATTCAGCCCTCTATCGTGCCATCTTACAATATAATCATTTTAAATCCATTAACATCCCCTAAAACACATCCAATCTTCATGGTTAACACTAACTTGTTTTCTGTTTTCCATTTCTTGGTCCCAGTTGACCCGATTCGCGTCCCGGTGCTCCGGTTAGCTCCTGATTAGCTCCTTAAACTCTTTTAGACATGTAAAACACAAATCCCATTAAAAGTAGGCTATTCAAGATTAAAATCTACGTAAAAACATCAATTTAAGCATAAACGATCACCGGTTTTCGACCACGTATCACCCATGAGGATAATTCAGTCATTTTATCAATAAATTTAAAAAAGTAAACTAAAATAAAACATATAAACACCTTGTTCTCTCTCTAAACACCACCTCTTTCCCTCTCTAATCCCAAACACCCCTAAATCTCAAATTCTCATCTCATACTTCCAATATTCCAAAAAATCAAAACAATCCAGCTGATTCAGATCTTCAAGATCTGTTCTACAGTAAGATCCCTTCAATAATCTTGAAAAAAGATAGACAGTAGAATGTAGATGATCATAAACACGAATAAAAACAAAACCAATTTTACTGCAAAACTTACCAGAATATAACCTCTCAAGGCTGTTGTTGAGTTATCCCCTGTTGTTGTTTGAGTAAGATACAAAACCGATTCAGCAGTCACTGTTTGATACTGCGCAGCCGATTGAGGTGGCAATGGCTGGGCCGCATAGTATATAGGTTGTCCTTGTATGGGATCAGCAAACTCATATCCATAGTTATCCCCAGGCCCACCACCAGAAGCAGAACTAGCAACAGACTGAGGCGGGTGGTGAACCTGTGAATACCCAACGTATTGCGGTTGAGGCTGATGTTGTCTGGAAGGAACTTGAACAAGATCTGTTCTACAGTAAAATTAGTCACGAGCTAGATGGAGGTTGTGGTGGTGGCGGCGGCGGATTTGGTGGTGATGGTGGCGGCAGCGGATTTGGTGGTGGTGGCGGCAACGGATTTGGTGGTGATGGTGGCGACGACAGATTTGGTGGTGGTGATAGGATGGGGGTTGGTTGGAGAGAGAGGGGGTGATGGTGGTTATTGGAGAGAGAGGGGTTATGGTGACGGTGAAAGAACAAAGAAAAATGAAAGAATGTAAAAAGAAAAAAAGATGACTAGTGGATTTTTTAAATTATCTTTTATTTTTTTCTTTAATTAAGTAAGTAAAATTACTAAATTATCCTTAACTAGTTAGACTTAACTGAAAATTTTAACGAGGTTAGAGTAAAAGGACGTATAGTGTAACGGTTTTTGCAAATAAAGGATTGTAATTGTAATTATTGAAGTTAAATGCTATCCGTTGCAATCCGGTACAAACATAAAGGACGAAAAGTGTAATTTACCCCTTTTTTATATAACATCTGTTTAGTTTAATTTTGAAGGTTAGGATATAATAGGAAGTTTTTTTGACTAGGAAGGCTAGGAAGTAATCTTGATCATCAATTGATTTAATTAAGGGCTAAGATTAAATCAATGAAATTGAAAATAAGAAAAGAGTCGTGTGGGTTTGTGTAAGGGCAATGTAGACAATCCAGAATAATAGTTTCTCTTTCTCCTCCAGTTTGTAACACCTCGTAAAATCACGTCCAATGATGTATTGACACGTGTAATAAACCCTAATAAAGTCAAACGTTGAATTTGAGGGACTAATTTTGTGAAAAATAAAAAACTTTGATTAAAGAAGGACTGGAAATGTTAACATGCGTATTATAAGCCTCTGAATAACATTACATGGTAATCATATTCACAAATGGGCCACTTGTTGATCGAGAATGGCCGTTTGCATAATTAATTGAAAGTTTGCGCGCCGAAGGGTTAAAAGCATCAACATGTTAATTCTTACCTCTGAGTGACCTTTTAACAAACCGAGAGCTTCATGATATTTGATTATACTCTCGGGAATGCCAATTATTGGCCGTTTAAGGCTTTTGTGCCTTTAAGCGACGTTACGCGCAACTTCGCAAGTTTAAGGGGTTAAAAGCGTCAATATGTTTAATTATACCTCTAAATGACCTTTTTACGAACCCGAAGCATCGTGAAGTTTAATAATACTCTCAAGAATGCCTAATATGGATTATATAAGGCTTCGATACTATCAAACGATGATATGCACAAGTTTGCGCATTAGAGGGACCAAAAGCGTCAACTTTTGAATCTACGCCTTTTGGTGACCATTTAAGCGAACGAGAGCATAGTAATACTTAAGCACATGCTTGGGAATACCCATTATGGGCCATGGAAGGCTTGGATATCATTAAACGACATTTCGCGCTATTTTGTGCGATTAAAGGACTATTTGTATCAAACTGCAAAAATATATCAAATCGAATGGTAGAGAACATTCCGGAACTTGACTATAAGTTAAAATACCATAAATATCCTTTACATATCTTAGAAATAGGCTTTGAGGGGTCCGGCGTGCAAAAAAATAAACTTTTAAGTTAAACAGGGACTAAAAGCGTCAAAAAGTGCATAAGTTTGCATTTTCAAGCATATCTTACGTTCTGAATATATCCGGACATCCAAAAATTTATGTAACCATTAAAATATTTTATTTTAGTGATTGGCATGATAAAATTGCATTCGTCGCGTAATTTGGATCGTTTTTAGCGTCCGTTCGTGTTTCGTCGTAATTAGCCGAACAACGTGACCGTACGACCAAACGAACCGACATCGGAGATATTTTTGAACATGGTTTATGTCCCCTATGTTTAGGGATCATTGTAGAGCCTTAAACATGGCTTAATGGGCCTTAAATGTGTCGGAAATAGCATTTAACATATGCAGGGGTTGATTATGTAATTCTGCCAAACTTCTGCTGAAATGGGCCATTCTAGGCGGGCCGCGAAGCCCTCCTGGGCCTCCTACGCAGGCCGCGTGATCAGAACAGCAGCAGAAAACTTGTTTTGTTGATGGTTTTCATCAAACCTGGTTTCCATACACTCATAACTCAATCTAGGGGCTTGCTACCTGATTTATAAAACCATATTACACATGTTTTGATCTGGTTATACTCTCCGACACTTGCCACGATCCTATGCGATCCTGAAAACTATATATAGGGCCTTGTTCATTCATTTCATTTCACCTATTTTCTTGAAGTCCTTGCTCTCTAACTCAAATCTGAGGATCCTGATCATTGGGAACCTCCTTTTGAGTTCTTTCCAGTCCATTGGACCCTTTGTAAGTGCCCTCTTATGGCTAGTTTGATTTATTTGGCGATTAAAGTCGAAAAGTCAAGCGTTTGCGATAAACGCTTTGACTTTTAAACGGTCGAGCCATTGTTCGCAACGAACATGGCTACGTGATCGTAATTAGGTAGGAATTAAACCCTCAAAAGGGCACCTCCTAATTACCACGTTTGCTTAGTTAATTGTCGGGTCAAAGTAATTAAAATAAAAGTCAAACGAGTCGGTTTTTAAATAAAATTCATAACTAATGATGTAAAGGCAATAAAATCAGTTTTGTCACTTTAATAACTTGGTAAATATTAATTGAACATGTCTAGGCATATTCAACCCGACAACTCTGAGTTTACGCTCGGTTCGGAACCGAAAGTCGCAAAATTTGACTTTTGCTTTGAATTCAGTTCTGACCCGATTTAGCTTAGTTTAGTTATGCCTTAGGATTCCTTTAGGACCATATTATATGTTAGTATAACCTTGGTTCCATAGAAATCCTAGTTCATTGCATGTTTTCGTTAAATGCTTAAAAGTTGACCATTATGCCCTTTTGATATTAAAACGAGATTTTGAAAATATCAGAGAATAAAAACCTTTATTACTGATTAAAACATGTCCTAAAAATTTGACATCAGTTTGAGGTCTAAATTAGGAGATATGCTCGATATCGTAAATTGAAGCCTTTTTATTATTTAAACGGCATTTTTG
The DNA here is from genome assembly GCA_030545235.1 of Helianthus tuberosus. Lineage (NCBI taxonomy): Eukaryota > Viridiplantae > Streptophyta > Magnoliopsida > Asterales > Asteraceae > Helianthus > Helianthus tuberosus. Next base: position 31,026,243 of record CM060422.1, read on the forward strand.
GCATAAAACCTATTTAAACCCAAATTTTGACACCAAACCTTTTACCCATTGATGTAATATAATATTTAGGGATTTTTGAAGATTTTTGTTGGATTTTAAACTGATCATAACATAGGGTTCTTGCATTGATTAGGTAATTGACGGTTATAAAGGCTGTTCAAAATCTGAGATTTACTTATCTAACCCGAATACCGTCAAATACCGACTTTTATGCGATTTAGGCGCATAGTATGGTTTAAAACCATATTTGGCACCTAAGGCTTGTTACCTACTGATGTTATGAATAAATTTTTATACTTACACAGTAATTAAAAGTTTTGAACTCAGATTTTCCAAATTTGGCCCTTTTAACATATGTGAAATGACCAAAATGCCCCTACGGTACATAGTTTGGCCATAAATGATAAATTTCACATATATATGATATCCTACTGATATAACTTATTAAAATAAATATTTTTACTGATCATTTTAGACCAGAACCTCATATTGTCATTTAACCTCTTTTATAATCTTTAAAATGAACAAAATACCCCTACGGGGCTTAAATTGATTTTAAAGTCGTTTTGGGCATAATGGAAGGCATCCTACTGATATCACAACATATTAAAAGCATATTAAGTTGTGGAACTTGCTCATGACTCATTTGGTTACTCGTTATGCATTTTTCGCGTTCGGTACGGTTTATGTAACTAGTTTGCATAAATTAACCCAAACGGGTCAAACCTTATCATTTTCACTTCAAAATTCAGAATGTGTTTAGTTTACCCATATTATACAAGTCTCCATACGTGTCGGGTCTAAATCACATTCTAATCCGGTCTTCGCTTAATCTTGCGTTTTGAGCCGTAAACATTTCCTTAAAACTAACCGGTCTAAGTTAAGACTTAAATAAGACCCGTTAGAAATCTAATAGGTTATTAAAACCTTCGTTCCAGATTGAGAGCCCCAGTAGAGGTACTTGTACTTGCTGATTTGAATATACAGCTGAGAATAAAATTACATTTTAGCTCAGGTAAATACTTTTAACTTATTTTCCCTATACGGGCTTGGGATACGGTATTATAATAATTCCGCTTGGTTGGGTACTGAATGTTTAATCGGATTGTGATTAAATTATTGAGGTAACCCGTTTTAATCTGTCTTGTTGGAAATAAAGCCTTTGGGGGTTGATGACTATGTCCCGGATATCCTTGGCATCATTATTAAGAAATAGCCACGTCTTAAGCACGGGGTGTAGGCATACACCCGACAGTTGCGTAGGAAAAACGGTATCTCACTCTCTTGTGGGCCTATACTTGTGGTGTGTCTGTTAATCTTGACTCGGTTTCTATATCGGGCCCTGAATGTATAACAAACATGTAAATCTGTATACAAGATTATTTTTATATAATTGTCCCAAGTTATAAAAGGATATTTGCGCCTTGTGTATTTAAATTAATTTTCTTAAACAACTTTTCAAAAGAGTCACTTAATTGTATTTACCAGTGTAAACTGACGTATTTTCCAAAAAGATTAAGTGACAGGTACTGTACGTAATTGGCTGGGAGCTCAGGGCGTGAATAAGGAATCTTGCAAGTTCTAAACGTCTAAAGTCTCTTGAACAGTGTTTATTTTCTGTTTTAAAGATCCGCCTATGGATCCGTATACAACCGTTATGTAATACTTTATTATACTTTCGAATCGGTTTGTATTATTATTACTTTAGACTTCCGATGTGCATTGAACTGTGATTATTTGACTATGATGATATCAACTACGTCACGATACTCCCCACCGGGTCCACCGGTAATACGTGGAATTTCGGGGTGTGACACAATTCCCCCTCATTTTTTAAACGTTAATAACTTTTTCATACGACATTTTTTTATAAAAATTGCACCAAAAAAACAAGCGTTTCTTTATCTTTAAAACGAGTATACTATTGCTATATTTTCGAATTTTTTTTTTTGAAAACCCAGCTGTGTAAAACGCAATGGAAGAAAACCCAGTTGCGTAAAACGTAATGGAAAAAAAACGTAAAAATTTAACTTTTTTCTAAAACGCAATGCACCAATAACACAAAGAAATGTCTTATTTATAAAACGCAATGGCCAGAAAACACAAAGAAATGTCTTATTTCTAAAACGCAATAGCCTAAAAACACAAAAGAAAGTGTACTTTATAAAACACAATGGACTGAAAACACTTCAAAAATGTGTTTTTACCTAAAACGCAATGCACAAAAAACACAAAGAAATGTCTTATTTCTAAAACGCAATGGCCAGAAAACACTTAAAAATGTCTTTTTTTCTAAAACGCAATGGACTGAAAACATATAAAAATGTGTTTTACCTAAAACGCAATGGACTAAAAACACTTCAAAAATGTGTTTTTCTAAAACGCAATGGCCAGAAAACACATAAAAATGTCTTATTTCTAAAACGCAATGGCCTAAAAACACAAAAGTAAGTGTTCTTTCTAAAACGCAATGGACTAAAAACACTTCAAAATGTGTTTTTACCTAAAACGCAATGCACAAAAAACACAAAGAAATGTCTTATTTCTAAAACGCAATGGCCAGAAAACACTTAAAATGTCTTTTTTCTAAAACGCAATGGACTGAAAACATATAAAAATGTGTTTTACCTAAAACGCAATGGACTAAAAACACTTCAAAAATGTGTTTTTCTAAAACGCAATGGCCAGAAAACACATAAAAATGTTTTATTTCTAAAACGCAATGGCCTAAAAACACAAAAGTAAGTTTTCTTTCTAAAACGCAATGGACTAAAAACACTTCAAAATGTGTTTTTCTAAAACGCAATGGACCAGAAAACACATAAAAATGTCTTTTTTTCTAAAACGCAATGGCCTAAAAACACAAAAGAAAGTGTTCTCTCTAAAACGCATTGAACCAGGGTATGTTTTGTCTGTGAATTGTCTGAACCAGGAAGTAGGAGATCAAAACTGTCTACGAATTTTTGTCTACGAAATGAGGTAATTTCCAGAAAATTAAATTTTCTGATGCAGTTTTATTAAAGCAATTTAATCAAAAAAAAATTATGATGCAGCTCGACCCCAGCTAGGGGCTCTGCCCCTTGGACCCCGCCAGGGGCTGCCGCCCCTTGGACCTTGCTCCCAAGGGCGCTGCCCCCGGATCCCTGCCAAGGGGGCATTGCCCCCTTAGAACCCCTGTAGAACACACTGACTCAATTCAAAAACCCAGATCGTCAAAATGCAATTCAAGAATTTCTTACATGGATCGAAGCCGATTTCTTCAACGATTGGCGAAATTTGAATGAGAGAAACACTTATCAGAGATCGAATCGAACGGATCGAGTGATTCGCTTCAAAATCACGGGAAAAATGAAAAATTTTATGAAGTTAAACTGGGTTTCTTCAAAAAAATTTGAAGAAAACGTTGATTTGGTGTTTGAATCATTGATTAGTGACGAAAATCGCACTATAATGTAGTGATTATTGAGATAGAAAGTGAAGAAAAGGTTGAAGATGGTGGGTTTTGAAAATGGTGAGTTTTGAAGTTACTGGGGGAGAAAAAAGAAAAAGATTGGATAAAATTAACTAAAATACCCTTCCTCTTTATTTTAAATTTTGCCACATGTCATAATCTTATTGTTTCCTATTCTTCCTAGCCAAAATAAACTTCCAATTTGATACTCTCCTTTTTTTTAAATGTAACTTTAGGTTTTTATTTAAATGTAACTTTTTATTCTTATTTATTTTGTTTTAATTATTTTACTAAATCAAAAAAATAATAATAAAAAAAGGGGTGGGGACCATCCTCCACACCCTTGGGTAGTCCACAAGGAGATGGTCCTCCACCTCATGTGACGTGGCACCTACTTGGCGGATAGTCCCCAAAGGGACTACCCAAACCACACCCTATGGTCTAATCCTTGACTCTAGCTCTTTGCAAAGTCGATGTAATTATTATTAAAATGTTCATCGCAACTAAAAGATCAAATTAGAAGGCTATGCGGTATGGTGATGATCCTCCCTTGGAGGATGATCCGCCACATAGATCGGGTGTGAGGATGGGGCAAAGAGGATGAAGCTAAGGAAATGGAGGGATGGACCTAATATATATGTATATATTGTATGTATAGGTGTGTGTGTGTGAGTTGGTTTTGTCCTTATCTGCCCCGTCTTCAACGTCCGCAGGTCGACGAATTCGACGCCGAAGCTGGGACGCCGGTCCTCCGGAAATGGTCTCCTGGGCGGCGTCGGGCCACGACGAAGCTGGGACGGTGCCCATACCGTCCAGCCTAATTGATGATTGTATGTTTCTACGAGTAATGATTAGCAAAAGGGTGTTCGTTCAATTCAGACTCACAAATAAATCGGTTGAAGTGGATAACAATAAGGTTTTATTTAGGGCTAATCACGAGAATAGCCAAGATTGGGGTAAGTTTCAAAAATAGCCAGTTGACACCCCATAAAATGGGCTTTCACGAATTTCCACGCGGCTCAAATTAAAAGTTAAGAACTTTTCTCATGACCAATCACCTTTTGCCACGTGTGCTGCTGTCATCACCATGTTCCCCCAGTCTCTTTCTCTCTCTGTCATCTTGTCTGCACATCAAGGGCAAAAAAGTAAAAAGACCAAAAGTCTTCTCTTTTATCTTCTTTGATTGACTCAAACAAAATCACTACCCACTCAGAACACACACACACCAAACCTTCATTTCCGCCGTTAATGGCAGCATCTACAGATTCAACGGTAGCAGCACCGTCGTCGAATCTACGTCACGCCTGCAACCACCACCCTCACCGAGCACCACCACCCTCCATCCACCACAACCACCACCGTAAGCCACCACCACCCTGCAACCAACCACCACCCTTTCCTCTTTTTGTCATAAATGTAGAGTTCTGACAGTAAGGAATACACCCCTCATCTCTCATCTCTTTCTCTCTCTATCTCCTCTTTATCTCTCTCCTCTTTCTAACCCTAGCCGGCACACCATGTTATTCAGCCGACACACCATCTCCGATCATCTTCATCGGAAACTCACATTATGTTCATTTTCAAAACCACATTATCTTCCTCTTCCTCGAGATCTATCACAGATTCAAACAACATGATGAAAAGTCTAAAGAACTACCTGAAGATATCTGAGTGCAGTACAGATACCAGAAGAGGTTCTGCGGGATCCGACCCACGCGTCAACCTTGAGCTTCTGTTTACCGGATTCAGCGTCGGTGTTGAGCTGGAAATCGAGGTTGAGATGCTTGAAGTTGCGAGTAAAGGTTCTTCTGGGTCTTGTGACCTTGATTACTTTGGCCTTGATCTTGATTTCGATTCCCTCCAGGATGTCCATGGCCTCCGACGACAATCTTCTTCATCTTGTTTCTCCGGGATGTCCATGGCCATCGTCAGACTCCACCAACTTCTGCCAGAATTAATTAAAAAAGAGAGAGAAAGGGTCTGCATTTATGATCTACAATGTGCTGAAACAGCTTTGTGCAGACAAGATGACAGAGAGAGAGATAGAGAGACTGAGGGAACATGGTGATGACAGCAACACACGTGGCAAAAGGTGATTGGTCATGAGGAAAGTTCTTAACTTTTAATTTGAGCCGCGTGGGAATTCGTGAAAGCCCATTTTATGGGGTGTCAAGTGGCTAATTTTGAAACTTTGACCAAGTGTTGGCTATTCTCGTGATTTTCCCTTTTATTTATTTAATGTTTGGTTCCTCGATTCTTGGCTCTTGTATAGATGTATATTTTACTAAGTTGTTACAATATAATAAAAAGACAAGGTATTCCTGAATACCTAATGTTCACGTTAGAAACAAAAGATTAGAAAACCATGTATTAGAATTCATATACTACAAAATATTAGAAAATGCTAAACTCACTGTAAAAGACAATTACATTACTACTAAAGGACGCATAGCTGAATTCCGAACCAATAATTAAACCCACTGTTGCTCAACCTAAAAGTCTTGTAACATCAAGCGCAGACTTCCCTCAAAAGTTGACCCGCCGGCCCTATGGCGTTACATATCATTATATCATACAAAACGGAAAGAAAGCGAGGAAGGCATCTGAGATAATCACTAAGCAGAGAACCAATTACATAGAAAACCCCCACTGCTAATACCATATATTACAGAAAATCCCCTAATTCTGATGGGATGAAGGCGGTGATCATCAATATTGATGTTGCAGCCAAACCAGCAAAGCGGTGATCCACGGACTCAATTCGGGGTCCTTCTTAGCACGTTGAAACAATACAAATGAAGAGCCAGATAGAGATAAAATTCAAACTTGTGAATGTGGATATTTTCATGTTTGTGAAGGAAAACTGCCATCGCCATTGAAACGGGAAACATAGGCACCACCTGGCTCTTAGTCATCTCCATGAAGACTTCACTATATTTCTTCTTAGGCGGGGCTTCAGTCGACCCCAGCCAGGGGCTCTGCCCCTTGGACCCTGCTCCCATGGGCGCTGCCCCGGGACCCCCGCCAAGATTACTTTGTAAAACGCAATGACTCAATTCAAAAACCCAAATCGTAAAAATGCAATTCAAAAAATTCTTACATAGATCGAAGCCTGCTTCAGATTCTTAACCGATTGACGAAATTTGAATGTTAGAAACACTTATCAGCGATCGAATCGAGTGATTTGCTTCAAAATCACAGGAAAAAATGAGATATTGTATGAAATTAAACTGGGTTTCTTCAAAAAAAAGTTGAAGAACACGTTGATTGGGTGTTTGAATCATTGATTGGTGACGAAAATCGCACTATAATGTAGTGATTATTGAGATAAAAAGTGAAGAAAAGGTTGAAAATGGTGGGTTTTGAAAATGGTGGGTTTTGAAGTTACAGAGAGAAGAAGAAGGGAGAAGATTGGATAAAATTGATTAAAATACCCTTTCTCTTTATTTTAAATTTTGACACATGTCATAATCCTATTGTTTTCTATTCTTTTTAGCCAAAATAAACTTCATATTTGATCCTCTCCTTCCCAGTATCTTAATAAGTTAATATCATCACAAGTTTTATTAAAAAACACTTAACAAAAATCAAAACAACATCACAGTTGTACAGATCGATCTAATAATTTTTTTCATTATACTTTCTTTAACTAATTACCGGTTGAAGAATCAACGAATCTCTCAATTCCTTATATTCTTTGTAAATATTTATTTTTCGTAAACTTTATCACAAACTTCTTTTTTTTAACGACGAACAAATCATTCAAATGGGCTACTAGCGAAATTTATCATATCGGGATACACTCGCCTCCGAACAAGGGAAAACCCTCACCTAGGGCCGAAGCCCGTGAACATTCGCCCGAAGGCATGACAGTGCGGTGAGGTAAAACCCGCTCAGTTCAAGGATCGAACTAGCGATCTTCACCTATTCGCCTAGTCTCCCATCATCACCAGGTGCAGCAGAAAATAATGGGGAGGGCAGAAATCGAACTTGGGTCCCTTAGAACACCAAGGCTCTCCCTTACAAACTTCTAGCTTGGCATAGTGTCATGCCTCATTTATAATTTATATCTATAATTTCTTAATTAGTAAGTGGTTCATGTTGTGGGGTGTTAGCATCCTTGGCTTTGTTGTTTTGTTGTGCAATTGGGTGGTGTACCTTTTTGTTTGGTTTGTTGTATGATTTTGGGTTTTACTAGGGGGTGTTTAAGTTCGGAAAAAGAATTTATAGAAAATGTAACTAAAGGGCATTGTACTTTCGATTAGATCAACGGTTAATCCGCGAAACCCTCCACCAATTGGTATGGTACAGGTATTTTGGTACCGAATATATTGGTATGGTACGGATATGAGTACGGGTATTGGTACAATACCCGCTTTAGTACCACTTTGTTTTTATTTTAGTTTTTGAGTACTCGTACAAGTACTATAGAGGTAAAATCGTGTCAAAAACAGCATGTATCACAGAAAAAACTTTCTTTATTATCAATCGATGAACAACAGAACTATGAAATCAGACAGGGGTGTTCATCGAATCAAATATCAAATTTTCGAATTATTCGAATAATTTTAATTTTCCTTTGAATTCAAATTCAGATCGAATTCGATTAAAACATACCGAATTCGATTCGAATTCGTATTCGAATAAAAAACCCAATTCGTATTCGATTAAATATTCAAATTCAAATAAATTCGATTTGATTCAAATTGTTTTAAAACATGTAAAAAACTATTAAGATGAAACATAAATTTTAAATCAACCATAAAGCACGATATCACATTAAAAAAGTTCCAAATAAAGTACCATAAGAATTAAATTCAAAACAAGAAGTCGGGACTAACCACTCCTCAATTACAAGTTTATATTTTTAGGGTTAAAAATCTATTGATAGATTTGTTACTTAGGTTTGAGTTATGTCCATGTAGTGGGTTTGGTAATGAGTAATTTTAATACTTGAAATAAATTTTGAAAATAATTTATAGTATAGCCCAATGAAAGTTATTTATGTATTATATATAAAATTAATATATAAAAATGTATAATTTTTATTCGAATTTCGAATCGAATCGAATTTGAAACTATAATTCGTATTCGATTTGTATTCAATTTACTTGACTCGAAGTCTAATTCAAATTCTTATAATCGAAACGACTTCTTGATAATCGAATCGAATTTCGAATTTTTCTAAAACACTTAAAAAATGTGTTTTTCTAAAACGCAATGGCCAGAAAACACATAAAATGTCTTATTTCTAAATCGCAATGGTCTAAAAACACAAAAGAAAGTGTTCTCTCTAAAACGCAATGGACTGAAAACACATAAAAATGTGTTTTACCTAAAACGCAATGACTAAAAACACTTCAAAAATGTGTTTTTCTAAAACGCAATGGCCAGAAAACACTTAAAATGTTTTTTTCTAAAACACAATGGACTGAAAACACAAAAGAAAGTGTTCTCTCTAAAAGGCATTGAACCAGTGTATGTTTTGTCTGTGAATTGTCTGAACCAGGAGATCAAAAACTCTATACGAAATGAGCCAGGGGCTCTGCCCGTTGGACCCCGCCAGGGGCTGCCGCCCCTTGGACCCTGCTCCCAGGGGCGCTGCCCCGGACCCCCACCAAGATCATAAAACGCAATGACTCAATTAAAAAAACCCAGATCGTAAAAATGCAATTCAAGAATTTCTTACATGGATCGAAGCCAATTTCTTCAACGATTAACGAAATTTGAATGATAGAAACACTTATCAGCGATCGAATCAAACGGATCAAGTGATTCGCTTCAAAATCACGGGAAAAAATGAGATATTGTATGAAGTTAAACTGGGTTTCTTCAAAAAAGTTGAAAAACACGTTGATTGGGTGTTTGAATCATTGATTGGTGACGAAAATCGCACTATAATGTAGTGATTATTGAGATAGAAAGTGAATAAAAGGTTGAAGATGGTGGATTTTGAAAATGGTGGGTTTTGAAGTTACTGGGGGAGAAGAAGGAATAAGATTGGATACAACTGACTAAAATACCCTTCCTCTTTATTTTAAATTTTGTCACATGTCATAATTATATTGCTTCATATCCTTCCTAGCCAAAATAAACTTCCTATTTGATCATCACCCTAATTTTGTTATATTAAAGCTTAAATCTTCTATAGTTGAATTTGGGATATTGGATTTAAATAACCTCAACTTTCACTAATTGGCCGATAACACTCACAACTTTCGATTTGTACACAAACACTCCCAACTTTCGATTTTTACACCAGCACTCCCAACTTTCAACTTATTGGCCGATAACACTCCTTAACTAACTTCACCCAAACCCAGTTAGCTGATGTCAGCGGCCACGTCATCAAAAATGCTACGTCATGTCCAATTTCATGTTGGTATTAACTATCGTGTTGATTCGGACAATTGAAGTTCAACTAGATGTCATGACCATTCATAAGTTGAGTATGTATGTGTTCATAGCATGGAATATAAACTGTTATTTTCGTCTCCATCATATGGTCAAAATTTTGCCATTTTTCATCCATTTTGTTAAGCTAATCCAAAACTTTTTATTAATATTAGTAATTAGCAATCAAACTGTAATTATGATTGTAATCACATGATTAGTATTCAATCAGGTTTCGACACATGACCTACTAGATGACAACCTGACCGAAGTACTAGTATTCAAGCTAGATTAGATTCAGTTGTTTGTGAATCAAGTAAAAATAATACATACATACTAAACTGGGTACTAACATGTTCAGGGAACGAGCCTAGATGTTAAATTAAGTATTCTCCCGTCTTTTCTTTCTACGGTAGTTAGCTTTTGAATGATCGTTCGCATACGCGATTCCTTTCCTACATTTGGAATTAGGTGTAGCACCATCATAAAAGTAGTAGAATCAGGCATGAAACCTCAGTTAATCATTTCTTCCAGAAAGTTCTCCGCCTCTTGACACTTAGATTTCTTCAACAACTCTTGAACAATAACATTGTACATAACGATATCAGGCAAACAACCATTATCTTCCATCTTTCTAAGCAAATCATTCGCTATACCAAATAAGCCTCCTTGACAATACACACTTAGACTATGGGGTATGGTGGGGCTTGGGTTGGGCTTGGGTTTGGGTTGGGGCATTAGTTGACACGTGGATGTTGAATATTAACAAACCTAAAGCCAAGTTTTAAGGTGTATGGTGGGGCTTGGGTTGGGAGTGGCTGGGCTGGCGTGGCCAAGCCACATCAACATTTTTTTTAATATATATATATATATATATATATTTATATTTATAACTACATAAAAAATAAACATACATATTTTTTTTAAACTACATAAACATACATAATAATTATCAAAATAAAAAAACAATCATTCTTTGTCGTCTTCGTCGGTTTCGAACCCAGGAATCGTTGAAACATGATCCACCAAATCAGATCGAAGGTTGTGATGTATATCCCTTGACTTGATCAAAAATTCATTTGCCGCTTTATCTTGGTCTGTTACGTTACCTGGTTGGGGGTCATCGTCATCATAGTAGGTAACGACCGCTCTACCTTCATCCTCCAAAATCATGTTGTGAAGAATGATACATGTGTACATCACGTTTCCAATTTGATCCTTGTCCCATAGTCGACAAGGCATTGCCAATATTCGCCACCTTTTCTTCAAAACACCGAATGCTCGCTCGACGTCTTTACGTGCAGCCATCTAGACCCTGTTAAACTTTAATCTCTTTGGATCTGTGGTACCGTGTTTTGTGAACGATTTTATGAAAACCCCCCACTCTGGGTAAATCCCATCAACTAGGTAGTACCCATACACGTACTCAACCCCGTTTACAAAGAAAGTTCCTTTGGATCCTATACCATTTACCCGATCATTGAAAAGGGGCGAGTGGTTTATGATGGTAATATCATTATGTGAACCTGGCATACCGAAGAACGCATGCCATATCCAAAGATCTTGGGACGCAACCGCTTCAAGCATGATGGCTGGCATCCCGTGAAATCCACTCGTGTGAGCGCCTTGCCATTGGGTAGGACAAAGTTCCCAAGCCCATTTCATACAATCTAAACTACCTAGCATCCCGGGTAGCCCATGATAATCTGCGTGATGTTCCAATAATTGTTGCATGTCACTGAACGAGGGCTTTCTCAAACATCTTTTCCTATAAAGTTCTAGAATACACGAACAAAAGTTGTGAAGACTTTCTCTAGCTACACGTGCAGACATTTTTAAATAGTCATCCATAATGTCCGAACTATTGCCGTACGCTAATTGCCTAAGTGCGGCCGTAACCTTTTGCCACGTACTAAATCCTAATTGCCCGATTACATCGGGTTTTTGTTGGAAATAAACATACTTCTCCTCAAGATCTCTAGATATCCTTAAAAATAAGTTTCTACTCATACGAAAACGACGCCTAAACATTTTTTCATCATACTTATGTTCCGCTGAGAAGTAATCGCTTACCAACAAATTGTTAGCGGTGTGCCGTTCACGAGCGATGTACCTTCTCCTGCGTTTAGGTTGTTGAGTCTCTTCCTCCTCCTCTTCGTCTTCCACGATAGCTTTCACCACGGTCGCGATCGTTTGTAGAAATATTTCCGCACCATCGTCAGATGATGATGACGATTCAGTATAACTTGAATAACTCATGGCAAGATTGTGTTTTATGTGTTTGATATTGTGTGAGAAAAATGATAAATATGGTAAGGTATTTATAAAGGAATTTTTAAAAAAAAAAATACCCCCAACGGCTAGTTTGGTTTGGCCATTCACAGTCCGCCATGTCAGCTTGCTAGACCCGCCCCACGCCCGGCTTGAAACCCAAGCCCCAAGGGCCACGCCCTAACCCAAGCCCCATACCCCATAGTCTTATCATCACTGTATATGTCCTAACATTTGGTTTCAATCCTCTTAAATAGAAGTTCATCATACAGATCCAAAGCTAAGTTAGGCTTCCCACATTTGTTACAACCATCAATCAATATATTATACAACACTATATCTTTCATCAATTCATTGCTTCCCAGCGAACGGAAGAGAGCCAATGCATCAGTTGTCTGGGAGTTTTTGCACATTCCATGGAACAAGATGCCATAAGTCAATACAGTTGGAGTGTGGCCCTTTGCTTGCATCTCGTTAAAGAGTTCTCTAGCCGCTGCAGGATTCCCTGATTCAAACAAACCTTGTAACATGCTATTGTAAGTAACAACATCCGGAATCAAACCCTTGTCTTGGATTTCCTGAAAGAGACGCAAGGCCTTTCCGATTCTCTTCTTCTTACAGTATCCGTTTATCAGGCTGTTATATGTGATGATGTCGGGCACAATATCCCTCTTCACCAAGCCATCAAGAACTTTCTCTGCGTCATCTGTTTCACCACGTAAACAATATCCATCAATCAATGCATTATAAGTGATAACATCTGGATTTAGACCTCTTCGTACCATTGCTTGTACAGCAAGCTCTGCATCTTTTACAGATCCTTGCTTGCAAAAGGAATTTACCAAGATATTAAATGTAGCCACTGAGGGAGATACTCCTTCCTCCTCCATATCTCTCAACATTTTGGCAGCTTCTGTCTCTCGACCGAAGTTACATAGTGTTGGTGCACTTGTGTCTGTACTTTGTCTGTATTTCGTCTTGATACAAAACGATGTCTTTGATGTAAGTTTGACCAAGTCAACCATCCTCCGGTTTAACTTGGTCAAACAGTTAACACAATGGTTGAAAGATGTTTGGGTCGAAGGATGTGTCATCGAAGGATAGTTTAGATCCTTCGATGAGCTCGAAAGATTAGCATTCGATAGATGGACCACGAAGGATGTCATCCTTCGTGGTACATGTGGATCCTTCGAGCTGTTTCAGATCGATAGATGATCTTTCGATCAATCTATCTGATCCTTCGACCAGACATGCTGTGTTCGGGTATATATACCCATGTTGTGTGTTCACTTCAGCAAGAGTTTGAAAGTTAGACATAGATAAACACAAAGAGAGAAAGAGTGCAGAAAATACAAGGAACACACACACTGAGAGAGTTTGCAAAACTGATTTGTAAACATTGCTTTGTAATTGAACCTTTCATACGTATTAATACAAGTGGTGTTAATCGGTGAAGACTTGTGTGTTGTGTTTGTGCTTGTTCTATCTCGGTTTGCATGCTAGCTTGAATTCCGCACTTGCTAGTGTGTTAGACATAACAAGGAATAGGTTAAACCTCAACCTCCGAGGGACCTACAAGGGACCTACAAATGAATCTCCGAGGGATTCATTTTTTTTTTTTTATCAAAAATGAATCCAAGATGGAATACTCTAGTAAATACAGATATGTATTTTGGTACTCCGTCATCTTCCGCACCAGTATCTTCTCAAGCTAATGCTATTTCTACCGGTCAATGGGCATTCGTATCAAATCAAACTCCAAGTATTCAAAGCATTCTCTTAAGCGAGAGCGAAACCGGAAGTCTGAATCAGCCTCCAAAGTTGATGCACTTATATGAATATCCAGGATGGATTGACAGATTTCATACATACGTCCTTGGTCAAAATACAGAATTGTGGTTGCGGTTCATCACAGATTTCGATCAAACAATAGAGGTTGCTGCATCATCTGCTGCTACATTTGCAGATCTTACTGAAGATCAGAAGAAAGTCTATGATTTGGAAAAGAAGGCATATGCCATTCTTACTCAGGCGTTAAGTAAAGATATTTATCATCAATTTGTCAGTTACAAGACAACGAAAAGGTTGTGGGATGCATTGAAGACAAGGGGCGTGGGAAATGAAGCGACACGTCAATTGAGAAAAGAACTGCTAAAGAAAGAGTTTGATGGTTTTACGTGTATGGAGAATGAATCTTTAGGAGATTTGACAAGTCGATTTAATCATCTGCTGACTGAATTGTCAAATTTTGAGGTTGTTACAATTCCAGCAGAGATTGTGAAAAAGTTTGCAGATGCGTTGCCACCTCAATGGAATACTTTCTTGGAAATCATGAAGTACAATGGCACTTTAGCTACAACAAGCTTTAATGACTTTGTTCAAATCCTGGAAAACAAGAATCAGGAAGAAACTCTCAAGGCAAAAAGAGTTCCAGTGCCACAAAATCCTGAAATGTATTATGGAACTTCTAGCACTTCTACAAAACCTTCTTCACATGCTCCAATTCAAACAGCATTTGTGTCTAGCACTGACATGTATGGCAATACTATCCAGGTTCCGGTTCCTCCAAAAACAGACATGTATGGAAATCCGCTTGAACCAGTTCCTCAACAGCAACAGCAAAGCCAACGACCTCTCAGACCAACTGATATGTTCGGAAATCCATTACCTGTTCGATCTACCGAACCAACTGACATGTATGGGAATCCACTTCCTCCTCAATCTACCGTACCAACAGACATGTATGGGAATCCACTTCCTTCTCAACAGCAAGCGTGTTATGGAAGCACATCATCTGCTGGTCAACAATCAAAGCCAAATACAGTACGGCTCGACACCTCAAGCTTCTCTAAAGTCAGTGTGGAAGTAGCAAAGGAACACATGGAGCTACTAAACACTTTGGTGAGCGCATACTGTGGATTAGTGGAAGGTCAGATTGGTAATATTAATCTGACACAAGAAGACTATCAGCAGATCGATAAAGAGGAGATGGAAATGATGGACATCAAGTGGGCCTTTGCCAGTGCTGTTAGACGAGCAAAGGATTTCATGGAAAGAACAGGCAGAACCAGCTTGGAAAGCAAGAAAGACACCAAGTATGGGTTTGATAAGCAGGCTGTCAAGTGTTTCAATTGTGGTGAACGTGGTCATTTCAAGCGTGAATGTACAAGGCCATCTCAACATGGGAACCAAAATCCTTTCAGAGGTCAAGGCAACAGGACAAATCAGAACCAAGTAAGGAACAATGAGCGCACATTGGTGCCTGTCAACAACCAGAGTCAAGCAGGACCATCTAATGCCAACCAGGCACTTGTGGTTCAAGTAGATGAAGGCTGTGATTGGTCAATCCAGTTGGGAAATGATGCTCCAGATGGAACAGCTTGTTTTGCTGAAGTTGTCAAGGATCTTAAACACGCCAGTGGTGGAGAATCTTCCACCAATGGTAGTGAATCTTCTGAAGATGAAGACAGCTCCGGTTACAGTGGAAGTTCAGATGAAGAGTCCTCGAGTTCAGGGAATGATCAGGAAGATGACACATCAACTGCGTCAGTTAATGCAGATATTGATGAGCTATTGGAAGAAGCTGGAGCAGGAATTCAAAGAAGATCTATTTTGGTGGATCAAGCTGCCTATTCTTCGTCTACTCTCCATTCAGCCTTTATGGCTAATGTCGACAGTTCATCAAGTCAGGTATGTGTCGATGAACCCTCTGCTGATATCTGTGATAATTGTGATAGATTGCATGTTAAATGTGCTGATTTGGATGCAAACATGTCTGAGTTGCAAGGCAAACATGATGCTTTACAAGCTAGTTTGTCTGACTTGCAAGACAAACATGTTTCTTTGAATGATAAGTGGTGTGAATTGCAAAGCAAACACGAGGCTTTGCAAGAGAAATATGATGTGACATTCATTCACAACCAAAAGTTGACCGTTGATCTTTCCAAGTGCACAGAAGCCAACATGTTTTATGAAAACCATGAAAAGGAATTTAAGTCAATGATTGAAACGTTAAAGAAAGATAAAACAGAGCTGACAAAAATGGTTTCCAGAAAACAAACTGACATTAACCTTTATATAACTCGTCTTGAGGTAATGCAAAAGGAAATGGCCTGTGTTAAAACTGAAAGTGAGGCGATCCGACTCAAGTTAGACAGTTATTTGAGCTCTAGCTATGTGTTGGATCACATCATTGACGTTCAGAAAGAGAAACGGGATGTCACATGCATAGGTTACAAGAAATGTCCACCACCCGTGAGAAACAATTATGATGCCATGCCGGATGAGGAATATAGAACTCACTTTGAACCATCTGTTCCTCTAGATGTTAATGAATTTGCAGCAGGACTCGGATACCAGAAAGAAGTATCGTCAGATTCAGATGTGTCAGCAGATACATTTGTAACTGCTGAACAGAATCAGGATCCTCCAGTTGTGATTGAGGATGCTGATTCTTCTGATGATGAGTCTGATGATACTGATTCAGCAAAGTCTGATGCGGTGATAAACGAAGAGGACATACCTCTTGAGAATCATATTCTGTGCGATCCTCCTGCAAAACCCGCTAAGACTGTTGCAATCGAGTCCTCGTCTGAAAAAGGGTTGGAGAGTGTGGATCTACTGTACACTCTTGTTGGTGATAATAAAATTTATTCTGACAAAGATTTTCCGATTAAGAATGTAAATCAATCCCTAATCAGTAAAGTTTTTGAGAATTCAACAAGTAAGTTTTTGGGTAAGAAAGGATCACACGTTGTGGTAACACAGTGCCCTCCTATCCCAAAGGCTGAAGTTAGAAAACAATTTGGCAATCAGAAATTACCAACAGTGCAAAAACAGCAAAACCATACCAAGCCAAAAGGAAAATTACCGACTCAAGGTCAAAGGAAGCCGAATCAGAAGAAGAAAAAGAATGTGAACTTTGTGAAATCCAAGGGAACGGACAAAATTGCAACGTTTGAAAATCAATCTAATTTAGATTTTGTCAAGAAAGCAACTGTGATGAAAAGGAATGAACCAAGTAGTTCAAAACCTAGTACCTCGGGATCACAAAGTTCATCATCGGTAAGACGATCACATGATACTTCGGGGTTTGTTGAACGAAGATCATGTTTTGAATGTGGTACAATTGGACATATAATTCGAAACTGTCCGTATCTTCATAAATTAAAAGCCAAAGAAGATGATCCCCGTGAACACAATCACCAAAAGCGATCTGTTTCTGTAAAACAAGATCCCCGACTTGTAAGAGAAAGGGAAAAGAAACAGAAACGCCAACAGGTCAAGGTAATTGAGAAAGCACTTAAAACTGATGTGGTTCAAAAACAATCTGTTCCAGTTAAACCAGAGAATTCAAAGCTTTCAAAAACTTCAAACAATCATGAAGTTAAATTTCCAAACAATCAAACTGGTAAACCTCAACAGACCTGGAAACCAAAATCTGTTATTGAATCAGGGGGACCATCACAATTTTCAAATCATCAAAGAATAGAAGTTATTGTTGTTGATGAAAATGGAAGACCCAAGACCACAATGGCTTGGGTCCCCATCTCCAACTAATTATGTGAGTTCATGTGCAGGGTGTTCCAGGAGGAACTATCAGTAGTCATTGGATTGTTGATAGTGGGGCATCCAGGCACATGACAGGCGACATGAAGCTTCTCTACGACGTCAAATCTATTAGAGGAGGTTATGTTGCTTTTGCTGGAGATAAAGGCGGATATATTACGGGTGAAGGAATGATTTCCAACGGGGTTGTTAGCTTTGATAAGATCAACTTCGTACAACAACTTGATCACAATCTTCTTAGTGTTTCTCAAATTTGTGATAAGCAGTTCTCAGTACACTTTGATGCAAATGGATGTTATGTGCTGAAACCCGGCTTCAAAATTCCAAAAGAATGGATTCTCTTGTCGGCTCCAAGAATAAATGATCTGTATGTCCTTGACATGAGCCAAGCTATCACAACGTCTGCACAAGCAACTTGTTTCGTTTCCAAAGCCACAGAAAAAGACACAATCTCTTGGCACAGACGAATGGGTCACATTCACTTACGCAAAATGAATCATTTGCTGTCAAATGAATTGCTGAATAGTGTTCCTCTTAAAAACTTCCATCTTCAAGACGTCTGTGTTTCGTGCCAGAAGGGAAAACAAACGAAGAAGCGACACCCTACAAAGAAAATCAACACGGTGGCTGTTCCTCTTGAACGTTTGCACATGGATTTGTTCGGTCCTGTCAAACACAAAAGTATTAGGAATGATCAATACTGCCTTGTGATAACTGATGATTATTCAAGATTTTCTTGGGTGGCGTTCATGGCACACAAGAGCGAAACCTTCGGTATTGTCAAAAACTTGATCATTCAGATTGAGAATCTTTATAACTTGAAGGTTAGGCGGATACGTAGCGACAATGGTACTGAATTCAAAAATCATGCCATGGCGGAGTTTTGCACTTCAAAAGGTATTCTTCACGAATTTAGTGCAGCTTATACTCCTCAACAGAATGGCGTCGCTGAACGTAAGAACCGCACATTGATCGAGACTGCTAGGACTATGTTGGTAGAGTCACAATTGCCGATTCCATTTTGGACTGAAGCTGTGTCCTCTGCATGCTACACGTTGAACCGAGTCCTTACAGTCAAAAGGCACAACAAGACCTGCTTTGAGCTTATTAACAAACGGAAACCAGATTTGTCATATCTTGAACCGTTTGGAGCTCCGTGCACAATAATCGATCCTAATGGAAAGTTTGGGGCAAGAGCAATTGATGGATACTTTCTTGGGTATTCCACCCCTAACTTAAGAGTCTGGAATCTAGAGACTAAAAGGGTCGAGGAATGGTCTGAAGTCAGAGTACAAAGGCACACTTTACCAGTCAAATGTCTAGGTCAGCCTTGGATGTTTGAGTACGATGACTTTTTCAATTCGATCAATGTTGAAGCAGTTGAAGAAAATGCTGCGGCTAGGATGTTTTTCGAGAGTGACAATGCAACAGATTCACCGTTGGTTCGTCCAATTATTGTCAATCAAGAACCATCTTCAGTGAACAATAATGCTCTTGATAATGAGGATTTTCACGATGCTACCGAATTGAACGAATCTTCAGAGGATGATGAATTTCTAGATGCAGATCAAGAAGCTCCAACAACAGCAGTACATGGTACTTCAGAAGGTACACCTCCAGTGGATGTCCCTCGAACAGCTGAAGCTACTGCATCATCCTCTTCGTCAATTCCGGGCCTTGAATTGATTGTTGATCTCAATCTCAACAATCTGGGTACAAATATTCCAATTCAAGATAATCCAGAAACAAGGATTCACAATACCCATCCTCAACAAAACATCATCGGAAATGTACAAAGTGGCGTTCAAACAAGAAACATGTTGCGAAACAACAACAATGCAGGCTTGTATGCAACTATCCGAGAATCTGGTCAACAAAACGATTGGTCTTTCGCGTGTTATGTCTCACAGGAAGAGCCAAGAACTTGGAAAGATGCTTTGAAAGATAGCTCTTGGGTTGAAGCAATGCAGGAAGAACTGCAACAATTCCAGAAGCTTGGTGTCTGGAAACTCGTAGAGAAACCTGCTGGTTACAAGAAGATTGGTACCCGTTGGGTGTTTAAATGCAAAAAGGATGACCGTGGAGTCGTTATTCGAAACAAAGCAAGGCTAGTCGTTCAAGGTTTTCGTCAGATAGAAGGGATCGACTACAACGAAGTGTATGCACCTGTTGCACGTCTAGAAGCAATTCGGATCTTTCTGGCTTATGCCTCATTCAAAGGTTTCAAGGTATACCAGATGGACGTGAAAAGTGCATTCTTACATGGTGTGGTGGAAGAAGAGATGTACGTCGAACAGCCTCCTGGGTTTGAAGATCCTATCCATCCCGATCGGGTTTGGTTGCTCAACAAAGCTCTCTATGGTCTACATCAAGCACCGCGAGCTTGGTATGCAACCTTATCTAATTATTTGCTGGAGAATGGATTTCGCAGAGGTCTTATCGATTGTACTCTTTTCATCAAAGAACAAGATGGAGATCTTCTACTGGTACAGGTATACGTTGATGATATTATTTTTGGTTCTTCTAATGATGTTTTGTGTAGGAATTTCAAGCGCATCATGCAGGATAAATTCGAGATGAGTGCTATGGGGGAAATGACTTTCTTTTTGGGCCTACAAGTACAACAAACCGAGTCTGGGATATTCATCCATCAGACTAAATATGTTGGTGACATCTTGAGCCGGTTCCAGATGTCTGATGCAACGCCCATCGGTACCCCATTGCCGCAAAATCACGGAATTACTCCAGACTTGAAGGGTGAAGCTGTTAGCCCCTCATACTACCGCGCGATGATCGGATCTCTTATGTACCTCACAGCATCAAGACCAGATATAATGTACCCAACGTGCCTGCTTGCCAGATATCAAGTCAACCCGAAGGCCTCACATCTTGCAGCTGTAAAAAGGATTTTTCGTTATTTGAAGGGTTACCCTGACACCGGTCTATGGTACCCTAGGGATAATAACTTTGACTTTCGCTTTCAGTGATTCTGATTTTGGCGGATGCAAAATCGACGGCAAATCCACAACGGCTGGATGTCAGTTTTTGGGAAATCGCCTAGTCACATGGCAGTGCAAGAAGCAGACGTGCGTCGCTACATCAACATGCGAAGCTGAATACATTGCTGCCTCAAGTTGTTGCTCCCAAGTCCTATGGATCCAACAACAAATGCGTGATTACGGTTTTGAATTCCTAACTACTCCTATTTACGTTGATAATTCTGCTGCCTTACAGATCACTAAAAATCCTATGCAGCATTCAAAGACTAAGCACATCGAAATTAAGTATCATTTCATACGTGATTGCTTTGAGAAAAGGCTAATCGATGTTGCTTACGTCCACACCGATGACCAACGTGCCGACCTTTTTACCAAAGCATTTGACAAATCAAGATTTGACTACTTATTACTGGTAAACGGCGTTAAGGTCAAGCAAGAGTAAAACCAACATCGGAAAATCATTTTTGTAAATACCTTTGTGTTTTAATTTTAGCTTAGTTTGTTGATTTTAGGGGGAGTAAATCCAAAATTTGAAAATCCAAAAACATCGAAAAATTTCAAAAACACAAAAACAATAGAAAAGCAAAAATGAGTTTCCTGGCGAGCTAAAAAGAAAATGATAGTACATCAGTGGTCTGTCCAAACCTCTTTAAACCTTAAATGAAAAACGATAAGCAGCTCTATATAAGATGTATCGGTAGGCTCACAATCATTTTAAAGTGTGCAGGGTGATATAAACTTAAATCGACTGAAGACCAGGTGGGAACCATTCATTGGCATATGGTCTTAGTACCGAAATTTCGTTTGAGAGATTGCCGAGGTTCTGAAATATTCGGTCTTTATGCTGCTTATCATCTGGGTATCATGGTTGTATCTTTTACCGAAAAATAACGGGGACGCAAGTCTAGATCTTCCATGATACCATACATACGTGTACATATTGCATACGACCTCAATAAGTGATCAACAATCACATGTCCTCAAAATAAGTGATAAAATATCACAAATTCTTTCCGGGAGTCAAGTTCGTCTCTCTGCTGTACGAAAGTACTGACCTGTTCACGGACTTGCTCCTGTGCCCTCATGCATCGAAAATCAAGTTCCTCATCAATAAGTGATTCTATCACAAAGGGCTTGTTTTCAATCTAAATAAGTGAGAATCTCACATCATATACGGTCAAACAGATGATAATCGGTATACTCACCAGTAAGATGAACCCTCGTGCATACCTTGATACGGGAATGTGTCGTGATGTGGATGAACACCGGTCGGTAAGTATAAATCATACCTTAACGTATCCCCTCGCCATGATTACATCTGATAAGTTGAGCTTATGTGGACAACAATACCGATAATTGTTATAGGATGCTTATCTTAATGTTAACTAATTGAACAACAAGAGCGTTTTGGCATGACCGTACACTGATATGATTCTCTTACCTTCGAAACTCACAAAAAGAATGTCTGTAAATATTTATTTAATGCTTTCAGTTTCTGCATCTTTGTATATATTTACTTACTGCTTTCAGTCGTTACATTTGAAATATTCAAAAATACCAAAAAGATTTTAGGTGTGTTTTAATATAAACCTTATAAATACCAAAAAGATTTTAGGTGTGTTTTAATATAAACCTTATAAAAGCCAAAAAGATTTTATTTCTATTTTATTTTCGATCGTACGATGTTGGATCTCGAGTCTTAGATACCTGAAACCTGATTGAAAACCAAAACGACTGATTCTTCATAAACGGTCGAAATTGGCAAGTTTTGAAAGTTAAAGCCTAAAATTGACAAATTTTCTAAACTTTCAAACTGTCGGACGGTGATTGATTGAACAATGGTCACATGTGTGTCGTTTGCTTATGATATTCCAGGCAGTTGTTCTCATTACGCGTTTAGATTTCTTGCATGTGCAGATTCTAAAGGCAAGGAGAACATGGTCGATGACAAGCTTCGGAATGAAGACACGACGTGAAGGCACTCAAGTGATGAAGATGATCGAGTTGCCACTGACCATCATCAACACCACAAGGATCTCAATTCATAAAGAACAAGTATTTCACGAGCATAACTCAAGGGGGAGCTTATGTTAAAGGGGGAGTTTGTCAACATACTTCCTACATGAAACGGGGAGTTTGTTGATACACTTTCTGCTTTCAAGACGTGAAGACTTTAAAGATCCTCCGACATTGAAGACTTGAAAGGACGTCAAAGACTTGAAGTCACAAAGATCGAGACAAAGCTACAGCCAGACAAAGCTACAGCCAAGGGGGAGTTTGTTGGTGCACTTGTGTCTGTACTTTGTCTGTATTTCGTCTTGATACAAAACGATGTCTTTGATGTAAGTTTGACCAAGTCAACCATCCTCCGGTTTAACTTGGTCAAACAGTTAACACAATGGTTGAAAGATGTTTGGGTCGAAGGATGTGTCATCGAAGGATAGTTTAGATCCTTCGATGAGCTCGAAAGATTAGCATTCGATAGATGGACCACGAAGGATGTCATCCTTCGTGGTACATGTGGATCCTTCGAGCTGTTTCAGATCGATAGATGATCTTTCGATCAATCTATCTGATCCTTCGACCAGACATGCTGTGTTCGGGTATATATACCCATGTTGTGTGTTCACTTCAGCAAGAGTTCGAAAGTTAGACATAGATAAACACAAAGAGAGAAAGAGTGCAGAAAATACAAGGAACACACACACTGAGAGAGTTTGCAAAACTGATTTGTAAACATTGCTTTGTAACTGAACCTTTCATACGTATTAATACAAGTGGTGTTAATCGGTGAAGACTTGTGTGTTGTGTTTGTGCTTGTTCTATCTCGGTTTGCATGCTAGCTTGAATTCCGCACTTGCTAGTGTGTTAGACATAACAAGGAATAGGTTAAACCTCAACCTCCGAGGGACCTACACATAGACCATGAATCAAAGAGTTGTAAGTGATAGCATCTGCAAGGACACCCTTTCCAGTCATCTTGGCAAACAGCTCTAGTGCATGATCAACCATTTTGTCTTTGCAAAGGCTGTCAATGACAACACTGTACTGTTCTACACACGGTTACATGAGCCTGATTCCATGAACGAGAGCAATTCAATGGCCTTGCTAGTGTGACCTACTTTACATAGCCCATTAATAACGGTTCCATACATAACTTGATCAGGATCACAAAGTTTATCCCTAAGTAGTTTCTTGAACAACTCAACAGCTTCAAAAAACCCGATCAGCAAGAACAAGTCCATTTATGAGAGTGTTATAGGTGGCAAAATCGGGTGGATAACCTTGCTTGAAAATGGTTGCTAGTAAGGCAAAACCGTAAGCAACTTGATTCAGCCGGCAATGACAGTTGATAGAGATGTTGATTGCATAAAGATCACTAGGAATACCCATCATATTTGCTTTCTTAAAAAGTGAAAGAGCAGTGGAATATTGCTTCATCTTTACAATAAGAGTGATGAGCTGATTAATTTGGATGATGTTAGGTGGAGGTTGTCTTTGAAGCATTGGAGGGCGTCATTCACCTTGGTGGGTCCTGAAGCATTTTTGAGGGATGTAATTCTTTGATTGAAATGGGAAGTTGAAGGTGAAGCAGTAGAGTAATAACGAAGTCGTATTCTTATGCAGTTCATCCTTACTTTCAATTTCATTTTCAAATCAATGGCTACTTGATCAAGCGTACGTACATAAACATCAAATCTCTACTAAAACGACTATTTAACCAGCTCGAAACCTATACTTTTAACTTGTACAGCTTCAGTACCTCAACTAAGAAAGTTTATCAATATCACCCTCTAACTTTTGACTAAGCACTAACTATCCTTGACCTAACAGGATTGATCAAATCATCATCATACATTCATATTCAGTAAATCTCACCAACAGCAAAGCTAAGGAAGGGTCCAAGGAGGGTAAGATGTAGACAACCTTACCTCTACCCCGTAGTAGGACAGGGGCGATTCTTAGAAGGCCAATGGCAGGGCCACTGTCCGGGCAAGTTTTTCGGCCGTAGTGCTAATTTTCCGCATTTCGATCGAAATATTTTATATATACTATGTTTGGCCCGGGCTTGCCTGGGCTTTTTTTAGTGCCCGGGCAAGTTTTTCGGCCGTAGTGCTAATTTTCCGCATTTCGATCGAAATATTTTATATATACTATGTTTGGCCCGGGCTTGCCTGGGCTTTTTTTAGTGCCCGTGTCTTTCGGCCCTGGCACGTTCAACGGGCAAGATCCGCCACTGCCGTAGGAATAGAGAGACTGCTTCCAGTGAGACCCCCGGCTCGGAACCGAATTCAGATTTTGGAAGTGAAAACTTGATTTGGTTTCGGTTAAAACTGAACCGAAAATATTTTGGTCATTGCATGTTCGAAAGGCAAAAAGGCTAGTCAATCTCTCTTTACATTTGGTTTCGTTGTGAAGATTAGTTTTGTTCTCAGTCGATCAAACTAATTATACTTTATGATTATGTTTTGCAAAAGAAGTGGTTCCAATGATTAAATTAATCTTTTTAATGGCAATTCCGGGGAAAACCCAGTAACCCACCCGCTCGTAGACACGCCGGTAAATTACCAGTAAAACCCGTTTGGCTCAAGAATACAAACTGATGAAGTTTACGTCATAGTAGCATTTACTTTAATGTATTCTTCCCCAAAGCCGAAACTAAATATGGAAATCAATGTGTCTCAACTTAATCGTTGTCATAGATTAAAAGAAATAATAATAATAAGCATAACTACTTCATATTAGACAGAGTAAATGGCATGTGTGATCGATGCCTCATACGTTTTATTGCACTGTAAACGTCTTGTATTACGTCATTATTATAAATATAATGTACTATTTTGATGTTATTTTGTTATCTTGACGTGTTAACGTTGAAGGATGTTTAGAAAAAGACCAATGAGAGTAAATACGAGTTAAGACGTGAAGAGTCATATAAAAAATTCTAACTCATGTCCAATTTCATGTTGGTATTAAGTATTAACTATCGTGTTGATTCGGACAATTGAAGTTCAACTAGATGTCATGAGCATTCATAAGTTGAGTATGTATGTGTTCATAGCATATGGCTATATGGATGATGTATACATGGAATATAAAACACTAAACTGTTATTTTCGTCCCCGTCTTATGGTCAAATCAGACCTGGCAAACGGGTCAGGTCATGGGTCATGGGTCAAAACGGGTTCAGCTCAAAACGGGTCAATTACAAAAAAAGGGTTGTTTTGGTTCGGGTCGGAACGGGTTCGGGTTGAAACGGGTCTGGGTCAGAACGGGTTTCGGGTCGGGTTGATTGGCCTAAAAGGTTGCACATAGCATTGGGGGTGGCTAATGGTTTATCTTATATGCATCATGATTGTGTTCCAGTGGTAATTCATAGAGATGTGAAATCATGCAATGTGCTTTTAGATAGCGATTTCAATGCTAAGAGAGTTGATTTCGGGTTGGCAAGAATATTAGCCAAAGAAAATGAGCTCAACACGATGTCTACGGTGGCTGGTTCATTTGGATACATGGCTCTAGGTATAGTTTTATGATTTTTAAAAAGTTATAATGTGCTTATGTTATATGTTACCTTTTTTAAACTTACATCCAGCTAACATAATATATATAACTTTTTTTTTTTTTACAAAATATGCTTAGACGATCAAAGTGAATGAAAAGATAGACGTTTACAACTTTGGAGTGATGTTAGAATTAACAACTGGGAAAGAGGCGAGCGATGGCAACAGTGGCGGACCCAGAAAAAATTTTCATGGGGTGCGGATAAGGGGTTTAACCAAATTTTCAAGGGGTGCGGGGAGAATTTTACCTTATAAAATACACTAAATTTTTTTTTTCAGGGGGTGCGCCCGCCCACCCTGGCTTCTTACTAGGTCCGCCCTTGGATGGCAATGAGAATCCGTCCCGTGCGGAAACCCGTGTCAGCCTAAAACCCGTTGCGATCCGAAACCCGTCCCGTGCGGAAACTTGTGTCGGCCTAAAACCTGTTGCGATCCGAAACCCGCCCCGTGCGGAAACCCGTGTTGGCCCGAACCCGATCCGAACCGACCCGTTCCGATCCAAAACCCGCCGCGTGCTAAAACCCGTCTCGGACCGAAACTCAGTTCGAACTGAAACCGTTCCGATCCGAAACCAATTTCGTGCCATAACCCGTCTTGTGCGGATACTTGTGCCGGCCCGAAACCCATTCTGATCCGAAATCTGACCCGTTTCTTTAAGGTGCTAACCCACATCGACCCATTTCTTTAAAGTTGTCGACCCGCTTTGACCTGAAAATAACAAGATGGAATTTAAATTGAGCCGTTGTGACCCGTTTAGTTAAAATATCTTACCCAAACTAACCCATATAATTTTTAAAGCAACCCAAACTAACGCACTTGAAAGCCTTTGGGTCAAGATTGCCACCTCTAGGTCAAATTTATCACTTTCATTCAAAATGTTTTTTCTTGCTTATGGGCCATGTGGTTTCAAAATTTTGCCATTTTTCATCCATTTTGTTAAGCACATCCAACACCCCCTCTCTCTCATCTTCTTCACCTTAGATGGACATTAATTAATCTTAACCAATCACTTCTTCTGGCAACCTTCTCTAGCAAGATTTGCAATTTACTTTAGCTTTAGTTCCATAATCAAGCTCTCAATGATTGGAAGTAGTACAATATCATATACTAAACAAATTACAAAGTGTAAATAAACACTTTAATAAAAGTAACGTTCAAACCAATGTCTCAACAGGTAGTCCGGCTACAATCAAGCAAACAAAATTTTTAAGTGACGAACCGCCAAAAACCGACAACTCATTGAACCATCAGTCTCGGTTCCCACCGAAAGACTACCTTCAGATTTACACAATCTTGACTGTTTAAACTCATTTGTAGACTGTTGAGAAATGATTAAGTCAATACGTGTGAGAATCATATTAATCAACATTCAAATGTTTAAATGCAAAGTTATCATCAATCATAATATTAGTAAGCAATCAAATTGATTGAATTCTAATCATGATTGTAATCATATGATTAGTATTCAATCAGTTTTCGACGCATGACCTGCTACATGACAACCTGACCGAAGTACTAGTATTCAAGCTAGATTAGATTCAGTTGTTTGCGAATCAAGTAAAAATAATATATACATACTAAACTGGGTACTAACATGTTCAGGGAACGAGCCTAGATGTTAAATTTCTTTTCTTTCTACGGTAGTTAGCTTTTGAATGATCGTTCGCATACGCGATTCCTTTCCTACATTTGGAATTTGGTGTAGCACCATCGTAAAAAGTATTAGAATCAGGCATGAAACCTCGGTTAATCATTTCTTCCAGAAAGTTCTCCGCCTCTTGACACTTAGATTTCTTCAACAACTCTTGAACAATAACATTGTACATAACGCTATCAGGCAGACAACCATTATCTTCCATCTTTCTAAGCAAATCGTTCGCTTTACCAAATAAGCCTCCTTGGCAATATACACTTATCATCACTGTATATGTCCTAACATTCAGTTTTAATCCTTTTAAACAGAGTTCATCAAACAGATCCATAGCCTCGTTAGGCTTCCCACATTTGCTATAACCGTCAATCAATATATTATACAACCCTACATCTTCCATCAATTCTTTGCTTTCCAGTGATTTTGAGAGACACGTGTTTTTAAAAAAATCCGATATAGGCCCATTTACAAAACAATTTTTATGGTTTAGAAGTTAGTATAACCATACCAACTCCGAGATAGGCCCATTTACAAAACATTTTTTATGGTTTAGAAGTTAGACACATATTACGGAATAACACATATTTTTGAACTCGAACAAGGTACATAAGTTCTCAGAGATGCGCCTGCTCTTAGAGTCCAAAGGGATATTCAGCCAATAGAAAATGTGTTTCTGTACCTCAACAAACCGGACATTCCAAAGATTCAAAATGTATGCCTCTACCCGCTAATGCACCAGATGTTTTTAAAATCTACAATCAATATAATTTCTGCAGGTATCAGACAGAGTAACAGCTGTAGTTATTCAGTGTTGAGCATTATGAAACCACTAACCAGTATGTCAATTTCAGAGAAGAATATTGCACAACAATTGCACATATTATCCTGCATAATAATAGAATTTGATTATTATCTTGAAACCATCAAAAAACAAGACAAACGTTAACACGGAGATGTTATATTAGGTATTCCCCCATCTTTTCTTTCTACACTTGTTAGCTTTAGAACAATTGTTCGCAAACGAGAATCTTTTCCTACATTTGGGATCCGGACTAGTAAGTTCTCAAAAGTAGCATGATCAGGCATAAAACCTCGGTTGATCATTTCTTCAAGAAAGATCTCAGCCTCTCCACACTTGTTTTTCTTCAGTAACTCTCGAACTATTATATTGTATGTGAAACTATTTGGCAAACAACCGTTCACTTCCATCTTTCTGAGCAATTCTTTACCTTTAACCAATAACCCTTCTTCGCAATAAACAAGTATCACTGCGTTATAGGTCCTAACATTTGGTTTCAATCCTCTTAATAGAAGTTCATCATACAGATCTAAAGCTAAGTTAGGCTTCCCACATTTGTTACAACCATCAATCAATATATTATACAACACTATATCTTCCATCAATTCATTGCTTCTCAGCGAACGGAAGAGAGCCAATGCATCAGTTGTCTGGGAGTTTTTGCACATTCCATGGAACAAGATGCCATAAGTCAATACAGTTGGAGTGTGGCCCTTTGCTTGCATCTCGTTAAAGAGTTCTCTAGCCCCTGCAGGATTCCCTGATTCAAACAAACCTTGTAACATGCTATTGTAAGTAACAACATCCGGAATCAAACCCTTGTCTTGGATTTCCTGAAAGAGACGCATGGCCTTTCCGATTCTCTTCTTCTTACAGTATCCGTTTATCAGGCTGTTATATGTGATGATGTCGGGCACAATATCCCTCTTCACCATGCCATCAAGAACTTTCTCTGCGTCATCTATTTCACCATGTAAACAATATCCATCAATCAATGCACTATAAGTGATTACATCTGGATTTAGACCTCTTCGTACCATTGCTTGTACAGCAAGCTCTGCATCTTTTACGGATCCTTTCTTGCAAAACGAATCCACCAAGATATTAAAGGTAACCACTGACGGAGATATTCCTTTCCCCTCCATATCAATCAACAATTTTGCAGCTTCTGTCTCTCAACCGAAGTTACACAGTCCATGAATCAAAGAGCTGTAAGTGATAACATTTGCAAGGACACCCTTTTCAGTCATTTTGGTAAATAGTTCTAATGCATGATCAACCATTCGATCTTTGCAAAGGCTATCGATGACTGCATTGTACTGTTCTACATATGGTTTACATTTACAAGAGCCTGATTCCATGAACCTGAGCAGTTCAAGGGCCTTGCTAGTGTGACCTACTTTACAGAGCCCATTAATAACGCTTCCATACATAACTTGATTAGGCTCACAAACTTTCTCTCTAAGCAGTTTCTTGAACAACTCAACAGCTTCAAAGACCCTATCAGCAAGAACAAGTCCATGAATGATAGTAGTATAGGTGGCCAAACTGGGTGGATGCCCTTGCTTGAAGATGGTTGCCAGTAGGGCAAAGCCGTAAGCAACTTGATTCAACCGACAATGACAGTTAATAGAGATGTTGATTGCATAAAGATCAGTAGGAATACCCATCAACTTCATTTCCTTTAAAAGTATAAGGGCAGTGGAGTATTGCTTCTCCTTTACAATAACAGAAATCAACTGAGTAAATTGGATGATGGAAGGTGGAGGTTGTCTTTGAAGCATTTCATCAAACACTTGGAGGGCGTCATTCACCTTGGTGGGTCCTGAACCATTTTTGAGGGACGTAATTCTTTGATTGAAATGAGAGGTTGAAGCAGGAAGTCGAATTCTTGTGCAGTTCATCTACCTTACTTTCAATTTCAAATCAATCAGGCAGAAAAAATCAGGTGCTGGAGAGGAAGCAAAACACTAACTGACCTGCCATAACAAAAAGTGATGAATGGTGGGAAATACGCATTCCCTTTCTGAGAAAATTAAATCATCTTGCTGGAATTCAAAGTGTAGTAATAGTTTAATACAAGATCAAGATGAAGGTCTTTGGAAACCTACTTAGTTTATTGGCTTGCTTGGTTTCATGGAACCTACTTACTTTTTATACAAACTAGGTTTAAAGAAATTCGCCGCGTTGCGGCAAATTTCTTTTGTTATTTAGTATGTGTTTACATGTGTTTTGAAATTACTACGAGTGTGTTGCGAACGGAACTGCTGACAAGAATAAAAAGAAAATGTAGAAAAAAACACTAAGGGGCTGTTTGGTAGCCTCTTAATGACCATTCAGATGTTACCTCTTAATGGTTTAAAACCTCTGAATGAATAAGAGGTAACCTCAAGTCTGAATGGTTAAGAGGTAGTCTCTGAATGGTAAATCATCACATGTCACATTCTTCTACCTTCTCATTGGTAAAATTCTTAATGGTTCCATTAAGAGGTAGCCTCTTAATGATCATTCAGAGGCTACCAAACAGCCCCTAAAAGATAACCGGAAGAAAATCAACAAAAAAAGTTGTATGGTAACGATGTTGTTCGTTTAAAACCCGTGGTCAGAGATGAGCAAATTGTTCTGGGTACCGGTACCAAATTTTCCGAACCGAAAGATCTTAAGTACCAATTCGGTACCGACTTTTGGCGTTCCTGGTACCGGTTCACTACCGTTTTTTACCTTCATATACCGGTACCGTAACCGGTATTTTCGGTATCCGTACCGATTCTGTATCGGTTGGCACCGAGCTCATCCCTACTCCTGAAACTATAAAACAAATAAATTAAAAGTTGAAGAAAATCAACAAAAAAGAGTTGTACGATACCGTTGTTTGTACGGTAACCATGACCAGGGATGAGCAAATGGTACCGGGTAGCAGCACTGGATTTCCCGAACCAAAAGATTTCCAATATCAATTTGGCACCAACTTTTGGCGTTTTCTGTATTAGTGCCGGTTTTTACCTTCATGTACTGATACCGAACAAGACCGTCCTGGTATTTTCGATACCAGTACTGGTTCGATACCGGTTGACACCAAGCTTATCCCAACCCCTGATATTAAAAAAAGGATTAAAGTTAAAAAGTAAACAAAATAACTATTATTATAATATTAAAATAATAAAAGTAGTTAAAAAACTATATATTGTTATAATATTAAAATCACTATTCATTTCAATTCCTTTAGTAATATATAGTAATTGTATTCCTATCTGTGTTTTGAAACTTCTAAATGACTAAGTGTTTAATCAGTAAAAGAAGGCCTGGATGCTTAATCGTTCATAGGTAAATGTCATTCAGATAAGAGGTTTTAACCATTTAGACTCAATATAATACTTAACCATTTAGAGGCAAATGTCTGAAGTATTTAGGCATCTGCTAGCGAAACAAACAGTCGGAATCATTAACTGCTTAACCAGTACGAGGCCTGAACCATTAAAAGCCTCATTAAGAGCTAAACAAACAACAACCGGTCACGTTTAGTGTCGAGGTCGGTTTTCATAATGTTAAATAATAGAGTAAATTACTATTTTAGTCCCTGAGGTTTGACCAAAATTGCCACTTTAGTCCAAATAATTTTTTTCTTGCCGTTATAGTCCAAATAGTTTTGTTTTCTGTCATTTTAGTCCCTGAATTTTGTCATTTTTTGTCATTTTCATCGACCACCACCACCACCTCCCACCACCCAGCCCATCACAACCTTCTATCATCGCCACCACCTGCCTGCAACGTCATCACCCACCATTTCCACCACCACCGGCCACTTTTCCGCCACCCACGTCATCAACCAACACCACCGCCATCATCTTTACTGTAAATCGGCACAACACCATCCCCATATCATCGCACCTGCAAAAAAAGAAAGAAAATGTGGTTTGACCAAAATTCACCTAAGTTAACTAATTTTTTTTAATAAACTTAGTGGGTTGGATGAAAATGGCAAAAATGAAAAAATTCAGGGACTAAAATGGCAGAAAACCAAACTATTTGGACTAAAATGGCAAGAAAAAAAAATATTTGAACTAAAGTGGCAATTTTAGTCAAACCTCATGGACTAAAATGGCAATTTACTCTAAATAATATATCCACCTAATAATATCTAGACACACAATCATTGAACGGTGAAAATAAAGTGTGCCTATGTGGTGTCACGTAGCTAGAGGTGCACAAAACCGGGTTTTTCTAATACCCGGGTTCGGGTACATACCCGGGTACGGGTATGACCGGGTTTAGAATTTTCGGGTATTGCTAATACCCGAGTCGGGTCCGAGTATTGGCCAGGAAATCCATACCCTGTGTACCCGGATTCAGGTATGAAACAACCCCCATAGGGTATTCAAAAACCCTGATCCGGGTATTCAAAAAACCCGGTGCACTGAAAAGAAACAAAAGACGTGCAGCGAACTGTTGTGCGAGTTTGTAAGTGATTTTTTTTGTAGCTTTTTGTTATTTGACTTCATAAAGAGCATCCACTCCCCAATGGCTCTATCAAGATATCCATTATCAGTATGGCGCCATACTATTTTATGTAGATTTTTTTGTAGCTCTTTGTTGTTCTCAAAAGAAACAGAACAAACCCCCAACAACTCTATTACCGTTAAAAAACGATCATAAAAGGCTTCTGTGAACATAAGATGCAATCCAATGGTCATACCCGGTGCAAACACGGTTCCGGGTTTTTTAAACTTGATGCGGGTATTATGTAAACCCGGGTACGGGTATTTCGAAAACCCGGGTATTCTGAAAACCCGGGTATGGAACGGGTACAAAAAAACCCGGTTACAGGTTCGGGTTCTGCGAAGGATATGCATAGCCGGTCCCTACCCGTAGGTAGGGTCGGGTTCAGGTATTAAAACGAGGTTTTTAAAATACTCAGGTCCAGGTTTTTTTCCGGGTTCAGATTTTTTGTGTACCTCTACAAGTAGCGACATTTTTTTCGTGACAAAGCCCCACATAAAACATAGCCTTAGAAAATATAACATTACTAATGTTAAAGGCCCCTAAAAAATTAATAAATAGTGTTTAACTAATCATACCTTTAGAGCATCTGTAAATGTCCACACCGAGGGGCGTGGAACGATCCTAGTTGGCACGCACGTGGCTCCACTTTTGCAGGTTTTGTACTTGAACACCGCTGATGGGCATGGAGGGGGCATGGTTCTAACCACGCATGAATGGGCGGAAGGGAAGGTGTGGCATGGATATGGCAACTTTGTGCCAAGGTGGCTTCAGCTGTGATGGTGGTCACCCCTGGAAGTGAACCACTACACATGGTCTTACGGCATAAAAATTTGTATCAAATAAAAATTATGGAAAAAAGCTCGAAACACTAAAAAATTGCTTAGCGTTCCAAATATAAGTTGTGCAACCATGCACAATATATTTTTTAACTTTAAACATCTAAAATATTTATAATAAAATTCTTTCAAGACTCACACCCCCTGCATCATAGCTCATAGCTGAGTAGCTGACTCTCACGAGGCCATGGCTGCCCTACACGGCGCTTGACTCGTTCTCCTCTACATGCGAGATCACTTTTTCCGACCTATGCTGCATGGACGGTGATGAGGGTGTGCGTGGAGGGCCACCACACGTGGCCCGTGATTTTAAAAGACACGTGTTTTTAAAAAATCCGATATAGGCCCATTTACAAAACAATTTTTATGGTTTAGAAGTTATTATAACCATACCAACTCCGAGATAGGCCCATTTACAAAACATTTTTTATGGTTTAGAAGTTAGACACATATTACGGAATAACACATATTTTTGAACTCGAACAAGGTACATAAGTTCTCAGAGATGCGCCTGCTCTTAGAGTCCAAAGGGATATTCAGCCAATAGAAAATGTGTTTCTGTACCTCAACAAATCGGACATTCCAAAGATACAAAATGTATGCCTCTACCCGCTAATGCACCAGATGTTTTTAAAATCTACAATCAATATAATTTCTGTTTCTGCACTAATGCAGGTATCAGACAGAGTAACAGCTGTAGTTATTCAGTGTTGAGCATTATGAAACCACTAACCAGTATGTCAATTTTCAGAGAAGAATATTGCACAACAATTGCACATATTATCCTGCATAATAATAGAATTTGATTATTATCTTGAAACCATCAAAAAACAAGACAAACGTTAACATGAAGATGTTATATTAGGTATTCCCCCATCTTTTCTTTCTACACTTGTTAGCTTTAGAACAATTGTTCGCAAACGAGAATCTTTTCCTACATTTGGGATCCGGACTAGTAAGTTCTCAAAAGTAGCATGATCAGGCATAAAACCTCGGTTGATCATTTCTTCAAGAAAGATCTCAGCCTCTCCACACTTGTTTTTCTTCAGTAACTCTCGAACTATTATATTGTATGTGAAACTATTTGGCAAACAACCGTTCACTTCCATCTTTCTGAGCAATTCTTTACCTTTAACCAATAACCCTTCTTCGCAATAAACAAGTATCACTGCGTTATAGGTCCTAACATTTGGTTTCAATCCTCTTAATAGAAGTTCATCATACAGATCTAAAGCTAAGTTAGGCTTCCCACATTTGTTACAACCATCAATCAATATATTATACAACACTATATCTTCCATCAATTCATTGCTTCTCAGCGAACGGAAGAGAGCCAATGCATCAGTTGTCTGGGAGTTTTTTCACATTCCATGGAACAAGATGCCATAAGTCAATACAGTTGGAGTGTGGCCCTTTGCTTGCATCTCGTTAAAGAGTTCTCTAGCCGCTACAGGATTCCCTGATTCTGTAACACCTCGAAAATTCACGTCCTATAATGTATTGACACGTGTCATAAGCTTGAACGTGTGAAAGAATACTCTAGAGGGACTAAAGTTGACAAACATGGAAAGTGTGTGAATATAAGGGTTCCAAAATGTCAACAAGGGATAAATATACTTTACAGTAACCCTACATGATGCTCATACCCTTACACGAATAAATCTTGGATCATGCGAAGCTAATTGTGAAAGAAAGTGAGAGATTACAAACTACAGGGGTTAAATGTGTCAACATGTTTAAGTTATACCTCTGAGTGACCTTTTGACAAACCCGAAGCTTTGTAACGATTAATTATGCTCACTAGAATGCACGATAAAAATTTCATAAAGTTTCGTTATCGTAGGAGAAAGTTATGATCAAATTCGTATGAGAGGGGTTAAAGCATTAACGTTGAAAATTATGACTTTTCGGGTTAACCGGAAGTGACCAGGGACTTGACAAAGTGGGTACAAGTCTTAAAGCCCTTGTAGGTAAATAAGAAGGGGTCAAATTGCAAGAAATAAGCCTAGTTGACCTTTCGAAGAGCCAAGGGACAAGATGCAAAAACTTGAAAATGTTTAATTCTGATTTCAAGGCCCAAGCGGGCCGCGTAAGAGACGTTAACATCTCACGCGGGCCGCGTCAGATGCCCAGTAGCAGAAAAACAAGCCAGCAGCCTGTAAACGTGCATAATCGACCCAAAACAGATATTTTCTCATCATGGGCGACCCTTAAGTGACTCCTAGAACCTTAAGGACATGTGTTGATGATCAGGAACCATTAATAGTGTTGTGTGTCAACCATCCAAGGTGATTAAATCACTATAAAAGGGCCTTGTGTTGCAACAAGTTCTTCACACCTTCATTCTTGCATTCCTGATCATTTCTGGAGCTCAAGACTTCTCTCAAGTGATCACTAATCGTGCTTAGGACCTTGGTAAGTTTGCTTAACCTTTCTTAGTAAGTTTTTGCTTAGTTTTAGCTTAAAAGTCAAACCGCCGTAATTAACGGTTGACTTAACGATTAATCACTAATGGTCCAGTGATTAGTCGAATTGAAAGTAGTTATAAGTTGGTAATTATGTGGGTAATAAACCCTCAAAAGGGTTCCCCCTGATTCCCACTCTAACTAGGTCTAATGTCGGGTCAAACTTGTTATTAAAAAGTCAACAGGATACTTAAATTCTAATTTATGCGTAATTAGCAATGTAGAACACATACAACCTGTTTGATCATTAATATAACTTGGTAATTTGTGTAAGAACATGTCTAAACATGTTCGACCCGACAATTTTCTGTTTAGACCCGGTTCGGAACCGAAAGTCGCAAAACTTTGACTTTTGCTTTGACTTCAGTTCTGACCCGATTTAGAAGGGTTTGGAAATGCCTTAGAGTTTCCTTAGGACCAGGTTACATGATAGTATAACCCTTTGTGGTTGGATCGTTGATTGTCCGATTCGTTTACAAGTTTCCATTAAATGCCTAATGTTGACCAATATGCCCTTTTGACCATAAAACGAGAATTTTAGAAATGTGAAAGGACATAAATATTTGCTACTGAATTATAAACATGTCCTTAAAATTTCACATCAGTTGGAGGTCTAGATTAGGAGTTATGCTCATTAGCGTAATTATAACGTCTTTTAATAATTAAACGGCGCAATTAGCATAAAGCCTATCTAAACCCAATTTTTGACACCAAACCTTTTACCCACTGATGTAATATAATATTTTGGGATTTTTAAAGATTTTTAACCTGCTCATAACCTAAGGTTATGGCGTTGATTCGGTAAATACCGATTATACCCTTTTCATTCATAAAATGAGTTCTACATAATATTTTGACACCAATCCAATTGCTACTGATTTTATATAATAAATAAAGTATTTTGAACTTTATAACCTGATCAGAAAACTCAGATTTTCGGTATAACCCAGAAATCGCTTAAAATGGCTTTTTACGCGTATTAAACGCATAGTTTGGGTTTAAAACCATTTTGTCATATAAGACCTATTACCAACTGATATGACCTATTAAAATAAGTTATTTTACTGATGTATTCGGACCCGAATCTCAGAACTTCAATTAATCTCTTTTATAATCTTTTAAATGACCAAAATACCCCTACGGGGCTTATATTGAGATTAAACTCGTTTTGGGCATAATGGAAGGTATCCTACTGATGTCACAACACGTATAAGGCATATTAA
Source organism: Helianthus tuberosus (assembly GCA_030545235.1). Lineage (NCBI taxonomy): Eukaryota > Viridiplantae > Streptophyta > Magnoliopsida > Asterales > Asteraceae > Helianthus > Helianthus tuberosus. The sequence goes on from CM060422.1 coordinate 31,063,963, forward strand.
CTTAAGAAACCTGTATAGGACCCATATGGTTACCCGTTACGCCTCTTGCGCGTTCGGTTAGGTTTATGTAACTAGTTTGCATAAATTAGCCGAAACGGGTCAAACCTTATCATTATCATTTCAAAATCCAGAATATATTTAGTTTACCCATTTTATACAAGTTTTCATACTTGTTGGGTCTAAAACACATTCTATCCCGGTCTTCGCTTAATCATGCGTTTGAACCGTATATTTCCTTAAAACTAACCGGTCTAAGTTTAGGCTTAATTAAAGACCCGTTAGTATTCTAATTGGTTATTTATACCATCATTCCAGACTAGAGCCTTCCGGTAAATTGTACCTACGCTTACTTAAGTGAATACGGCTGAGTTATTAAAATTCTTGCTATTTAAGACAGGAGCTAGCTCAGGTAAATACTTTTAACTTATTTTCCCTTATACGGGATTGGGATACGGTATTATAAAAATACCGTTTGGTCGGGTGTATAAACCTTTTAATCGGAGATGATTAAATTGCATAATCCCGTTTTAATCTGTATTAATTGATAACAAATAACTTTAGGGGTTAATGACCGTGTCCTGGATATCCTTGGCTCATTTAAAAAGTGAATGGCCATAACTTAAGCACAAGGTGTAGGCATAACACCTCCTGTTGCGTATGTAAAAGATATACTCACTCGTAAGGTGTCTTCTTGTGAGTTATATTTATGGTGTGTCGATTAATCTTCACCGGCTTGTATTGTATAATCACCGGCCCTAAATGTTGGACAAACATGTAAATCGGATACAAGATTTTTATTAATAAGCTTATCCCAAGTTATAAAAGATATTTTGTGCCTCGTGCATTCAAATAAATTTTCAAACTCTTTTTCCAAAATGAGTCAGTTAATTGTATTTACCAGTGTAAACTGACGTATTTTCCAAAAAGGTTAAGTGACAGGTACTGAACGTAATTGGCTGGAAGCTCAGGGCGTTAATAAGGAATCTTGCAAGTTCTAGGCGTCTAAAGTCTGTTGAACAATGTTTATGTTTTAAGATCCGCCTGTGGATCCCTTACCTTCTGTTGTAATACTTGATATTACTTTATATTCGGATTGTAATATATTTATCTTTTGCTTCCGCTGTGCATTTATATATTGTGTTGTTTGACTATGATGATATCAACTACGTCACGATACTCCCCACCGGGCCCACCGGTGACACGTGGAAATCGGGGTGTGACAGGTTGGTATCAGAGCCAACATTGAGTGAATTAAACACTAGCCTTATGTGTTTAATCTCAATGACACAGTAGCACATTCCTTGACCTTCTGAGTCTAGACTTAACATAGGAATGCTCTCGATCCTAATCTGAAAACTATTGCTTCCAATTTCTTATATATATTGGATACGTCGCCAAGCGAAGAAGCCGTATTAGAAATTCTCCACATCCGGAGCCTAGAAAGGTTGAGCTTCGTACCGCGGCTAGAATGAAACGAGCAACCAGGGAGAGAACATTCAGAAATAAAATGAAGAAGAAACTCCTCTTACTGAAGATCGTTTCCTTAATAGTCCTTTAAGGACATATTTATCTTTCAGTCCCTTCGAGGACACATTATTCCTTTCAAAGACCCGCTTAGGGCAACTCTGTACTTTTATTTTCATATAATGGATTGATTAAATTAAGTTTTCATTCTAAACATGAAATATGAAATAAATGGAAAATAACATCCCTTAGAAGGGAAGTGCCTACGGGCTATAATTAACGTCCTCTGAGACTAAAGACAGTGGTAGCCTACAACTCCCTGTCAAGAAAAGGTAATGAACTTTGATTCAAACCTTAATGCCTCAATTCTCTGAAATCATGGCTTATAAATTTAAACTTGTCTACGTGACTAGGCCATTTGTGCTATTATTAACTTGTAAATTAGGATTTATGATAAAAATCCCGAATAAAATAAATATCATCCCTTTCCTACCTGTATACATATTGAAAAGAATCTTAAAGGTAAAACCTAGCCTACATGTCATTTTAGACATGGCCAAGATGGTGAAGACCTATTCAAGAGATTCAGATCATTGTTGACACCTAAGAACGTGTTAGCACTCTTGACAAATGTGATTCGAGAAAATTATCCTTATATTGGATTCTTCCAATTTTCTTATCTAGCCTAGTGATTTAGAAATCATGGCTTAAATCATCGAATAAAGATGATCATATTGCTAAACACCTAAGAACGTGTTAAACACTCTTGACAAAAGTGATCTGAAAGAAAATCACAATAGTCATCCCTATATTGAAAATTTTCAAATTTCCTGATTTGGCCTAATGATCTAGAAATAATGGCTTATGTCATCCTATAAGATGAACATATTATAAACATCCGTTAGTGATGAAGTGCCTACGGGCTAAACTTGTTGTCCGATAAGACAATGACAGTGGTGGTCTTTGACCTCCTGCCTAAAAATGTTGGACCATGTCCAAGCATAATAGTCGATATGATCTAAACGATCTTGACTAATAGCATCTGAAAAGATGATTATATCATAAACATCCCTCAGAAGGGAAATGCCCACGGGCTATATCTATTGTCCTAAAAGACAAAAGGCAGTTGTAGTTTTCGACTCTCTGTCAAGAAAAGTAACCGACTATGCTCAAACCTTAAAATGCCTCGATCCCAAACGATCATGGCTTATAAATTCAAAACTGTCCTCGTGACAAGGCCGTTGTGCCACTTTAATATCCTTAATGTCTTATATACTAGGATAAATTATAATGAAAATACTTATAAAATTAACAAGTTAACCCATATGGTTTATATTACCATGGTTAATAAATCATCAAAAATGATAACTTCATAATAACCTCTGAATAAATCATTGTCAATATTTATGTAGCAATCAAGCTACATGGCTGGATCAGATGAAGTTAACAGCCACCTGAAGGAGAACAATGATACTACCAGGATTAATATAACTGGAGCGGAACTGCAGGCATTGATAGATGATGCTGTTACTCGAGCTCTTGACAGACAGTATAATGAATCATATGATACCCGCTCTAAGACTCTATCTGTGGCTCGTAGTAAGCCCCCTTCTAAATCACATGAGTCAAAGGAAGACGATGTTCATAACTCGTCAAACCAGAGGAGTGTTCCGTCTAGACAGGTTGTGCTTAACGAAGAGCCACAAGTTAAAACCTGTTCATATAAATATTTTGTCTCCTGCAAGCCCAGAGACTTCACAGGAGAAAAAGGAGCCATCGACTGTGGCTCGATGAGATGGACACTGTTGTTGATATTAGTGGATGTGCAGAGCAAGACATTGTGAAGTTTGTTTCACAATCGTTTAAAGGAGAAGCTCTAGCTTGGTGGAGGTCACTAATCCAAGCTACTGGGAAGATCCCGTTATATAATCTGACATGGGATCAGTTTGCTGCTCTTATCAAAGAAAATTATTGTCCTCAACATGAAGTTGAGAAAATCGAGACTGATTTCTTGACATTGGTCATGAAGAACCTAGACTGTCAGACATATCTTACAAGTTTCAATACCATGTGTCGGTTGGTTCCTTACTTGATCACACCGGAACCAAAGCGAATAGCTCGCTTTATTGGGGGTCTAGCCCCAGAAATAAAGGCAAGTGTGAAAGCATCGAGACCTACTACTTTTAGGTCAGCGGCAGATCTGTCGCTATCTCTCACACTCGATGTAGTCAGAAACAAGGCTGCCAAAGCCTCTGAAGATGGAAAGCGTGAAAGAGAGGAAGAGAACTCTCATCGATCTGACAAGAAGAAGAAGGGAAGTTCTGAGCATAAGAAAGATTCCGAGTTTAGGAAAAACTCGAGTCAGTTCAATAACAAGCCCAAATGCAGTAACTGCAGAAAACAACATTCTGGAAAATGTACGATTGACCCAAGTGCTAAATTGTGTGGAATTTGCAAGACCAAGGGTCACAAAACTTTAGATTGCAAGGAGTTGAAGAACGCGACATGTTACAATTGTAACGAGGAAGGGCACATCAAAACCAACTGCCCAGAACTTATAAGGAAGCCTGGAGAGGCCAAGGGAACAAATGCATGAGACTTCCACAGGAACAACCAGGAGATAATACAGAATGATGACGATATAGCAGGTACCTTCCTTTATCAAGAAGTTTATGCATAAATTTATTTGATACTGGCACATATGATTCTATAATGAATGATAAATGTTGAGAACTGTTGTCTTCGCCTGATTGGGACTCCGGTCATTTAAATGCGAGATAGAAATTGGCCGATGATACTTTAGAGAATGCTCAAACAAACCTTAGATCGATATCTTATATCTATTAGGAATCACTCTTTTATGATATCCTTATGGCAAGCTTTCAAGCTATCCAAAGTCATCAATATAATAAAGACAGATGTGACATTTTGATCCCCTGTCAAAAAGATGATGGATTAGGTCCAAACCTTAACTGCCATTGATGGTCTTTTGTGACCTAGGCTAAATATAATGGATATATATATTAAGTGACATTCATTAAGGTTGTTAGTACTATATTAGCCTGTATGGTCTATTGATACCATGGTTAGTATATATTAAGGCCATCAGGATGAAGAATAACAGTTATTGGATTGCAACTAAGAAATTGTTTTGTTGGTGTTAGGAACCAATATCGAGTATAACAAACTCTCAAAGTCTTCCATGAGAACCCTATATATTAAGTGTAAGGTAAAACTTACAGGTAGAAAATTCACAGGAACTATTTCTTCTATTCCTATCAGAAATCTTAAATCATAAAATTCTAATGTACTCTCTCTCCAGATAAATGCATTCAAATGTAATTGATATCTCTTTGATCCCTATTGATTTCGAATACCAAATGGTATGACAAAAGCACCATATGAGGATTGGTGTATCTTAATATGTTCCATAGATTGCTTCCATGCCTGATCAGTATGGAGGTTTAATGCATGGGACCACAAAGATATTCCAACGGTCATATGGTACTAAGGTCAACTAATGGTATTCAAAGATGATATCCAGAATGGAATTGTGTAAGTAAGTGTCTCTGATTAAGAAATCCGTGTACTCGTAACATAAATGTGTCACTCATTCGACACCAGCAAGGATGGATGAACTGGTGCCTGAGATTTGGAAAATCTCTATAACCTCCTTGTATCTTGATTATCTTCTCCTAAGACTACCCTGTTTACCTCTCGAGAGACAAGTAGAGTTAAGATTAACATCCCGCTTAGGGTTGGTGTGTTGTAAGAACTCCGTGTTGATCATAGAATAATCGAAACCCTGATTAAGTAAACTTTAAGATAAGAGATTCATATAGCCTAACTCGATATTCCGAGAGTTTGATAAGAAAGACGGTTCATTTTTCTTATGCATTCATTACCGCAACCCTATTTTAACAACGATTAAGAATCACCATCAACTACCCAGGATCGTTGAGTTATTCAACTAGCCATAAGGATTAGCTACTCCTTAAGATTAGTTTTAAGCAATGGTTGGGATAACCATCCCACCTTAAGATAAGCTTTTCTATAATAATTGATATGTAAGTATTAAGGCTACTCCTTTGGAGACCTTGTATAGATGGAATGTTAAACATCTATTGTTAGATAGAGAATTGGTAAGTCCAATTATCAGGATCTGAAAGTTTCCTAGGAAACAACAAATAAGATCATACAAATCCATAATCGATTGTAAGTTGCCAGTATACGGCACGAAATCAAGGATTTATGAAAATAGCAACCCTCCTAAGTTCTGGTTAAAAGATAAGGTTCAACAAAAGATAACACCCTAGAAGGGTGTGCCGAGTTGTAATTTTCGGCTAGTTAAGCTCTGAATATATAGAATCATTCGAAGGAAATCGAATGTATCAAGATCAAGTAGCTTTTAAGCTAAAACCTATTTAGGGAGCTTGGCGGAGCTCGCGATACATTGCACACTAGTGACCGAACGATGTGTTTCGCCAATAAGCCAAGAAGCACTATCACATAATGGTATGCGGATTTATGTAGTGATGAGCAACCTGTGTCGATTAAGGATCGACAGGATTAGAAGCTCCAAAAAGATACATGCACCTATTATAAAGGTCAATTGGAGTGCCATAGAGGCTCAAAAGGTACTGGGGAAGATTAAGCCAAATATAAGGCAGAAAATACTTCCTTTACTTTAACAAATCTCGAGGTCGAGATTTCTTTTAAGGGGGTGAGGATGTAAAACCTCGAAAATTCACGTCCTATAATGTATTGACACGTGTCATAAGCTTGAACGTGTGAAAGAATACTCTAGAGGGACTAAAGTTGACAAACATGGAAAGTATGTGAATATAAGGGTTCCAAAATGTCAACAAGGGATAAATATACTTTACAGTAACCCTACATGATGCTCATACCCTTACACGAATAAATCATGGATCATGCGAAGCTAATTGTGAAAGAAAGTGAGAGATTACAAACTACAGGGGTTAAATGTGTCAACATGTTTAAGTTATACCTCTGAGTGACCTTTTGACAAACCTGAAGGTTTGTAACGATTAATTATGCTAACTAGAATGCACGATAAAAATTTCATAAAGTTTCGTTATCGTAGGAGAAAGTTATGATCAAATTCGTATGCGAGGGGTTAAAGCGTTAACGTTGAAAATTATGACTTTTCGGGTTAACCGGAAGTGACCAGGGACTTGGCAAAGTGGGTACAAGTCTTAAAGCCCTTGTAGGTAAATAAGAAGGGGTCAAATTGCAAGAAATAAGCCTAGTTGACCTTTCGAAGAGCCAAGGGACAAGATGCAAAAACTTGAAAATGTTTAATTCTGATTTCAAGGCCCAAGCGGGCCGCGTAAGAGACGTTAACATCTTACGCGGGCCGCGTCAGACGCCCAGTATCAGAAAAACAAGCCAGCAGCCTGTAAACGCGCATAATCGACCCAAAACAGATATTTTCTCATCATGGGCGACCCCTAAGTAACTCCTAGAACCTTAGGGACATGTGTTGATGATCAGGAACCATTAATAGTGTTGTGTGTCAACCATCCAAGGTGATTAAATCACTATAAAAGGGCCTTGTGTTGCAACAAGTTCTTCACACCTTCATTCTTGCATTCCTGATCATTTTTGGAGCTCAAGACTTCTCTCAAGTGATCACTAATCGTGCTTAGGACCTTGGTAAGTTTGCTTAACCTTTCTTAGTTAAGTTTTTGCTTAGTTTTAGCTTAAAAATCAAACCGTCGTAATTAACGGTTGACTTAACGATTAATCACTAATGGTACAGTGATTAGTCGAATTGAAAGTAGTTATAAGTTGGTAATTATGTGGGTAATAAACCCTCAAAAGGGTTCCCCCTGATTCCCACTCTAACTAGGTCTAATGTCGGGTCAAACTTGTTATTAAAAAGTCAACAGGATACTTAAATTCTAATTTATGCATAATTAGCAATGTAGAACACATAGAACCTGTTTGATCATTAATATAACTTGGTAATTAGTGTAAGAACATGTCTAAACATGTTCAACCCGACAACTTTCTGTATAGACCCGGTTCGAAACCGAAAGTCGCAAAACTTTGACTTTTGCTTTGACTTCAGTTCTGACCCGATTTAGAAGGGTTTGGAAATGCCTTAGAGTTTCCTTAGGACCAGGTTACATGATAGTATAACCCTCTGTGGTTGGATCGTTGATTGTCCGATTCGTTTACAAGTTTCCGTTAAATGCCTAATGTTGACCAATATGCCCTTTTGACCATAAAACGAGAATTTTAGAAATGTGAAAGGACATAAATCTTTGCTACTGAATTATAAACATGTCCCTAAAATTTCACACCAGTTGGAGGTCTAGATTAGGAGTTATGCTCATTAGCGTAATTATAACGCCTTTTAATAATTAAACGGCGCAATTAGCATAAAGCCTATCTAAACCCAATTTTTGACACCAAACCTTTTACCCACTGATGTAATATAATATTTTAGGATTTTTAAAGATTTTTAATTATTTTTAACCTGCTCATAACCTAAGGTTATGGCGTTGATTCGGTAAATACCGATTATACCCTTTTCATTCATAAAATGAGTTCTACATAATATTTTGACACCAATCCAATTGCTACTGATTTTATATAATAAATAAAGTATTTTGAACTTTATAACCTGATCAGAAAACTCAGATTTTCGGTATAACCCAGAAATCGCTTAAAATGGCTTTTTACGCGTATTAAACGCATAGTTTGGGTTTAAAACCATTTTGTCATATAAGACCTATTACCAACTGATATGACCTATTAAAATAAGTTATTTTACTGATGTATTCAGACCCGAATCTCAGAACTTCAATTAATCTCTTTTATAATCTTTTAAATGACCAAAATACCCCTACGGGGCTTATATTGAGATTAAACTCGTTTTGGGCATAATGGAAGGTATCATACTGATATCACAACATGCATGATCAACCATTCGATCTTTGCAAAGGTTATCAATGACTGCATTGTACTGTACTACAACTGGTTTACAAGAGCCTGATTCCATGTACCTGAGCAGTTCAAAGGCCTTGATAGTGTGACCTGCTTTACAGAGCCCATTAATAACGCTTCCATACATAAATTGATCAGGATCACAAAGTTTCTCTATAAGCAGTTTCTTGAACAACTCAACCGCTTCAAAAACCCGATCAGCCAGAACAAGCCTATTTATGAGAGTGGTATAGGTGGCCTGATCGGGTGAATAACCTTGCTTGAAAAGGGTTGCTGGTAAGGCAAAACCATAAGGAACTTGATTCAGGCGACAATGACAGTTGATAGAGATGTTGATTGCATAAAGATTAGTAGGAATACCCATCAGCTTCATTTGCTTTAAAAGTATAAGGGCAGTGGAGTATTGCTTCTCCTTTACAATAACAGAAATCAACTGAGTAAATTGGATGATGGAAGGTGGAGGTTGTCTTTGAAGCATTTCATCAAACACTTGGAGGGCGTCATTCACCTTGGTGGGTCCTGAACCATTTTTGAGATGCAGAATTCTTTGGTTGAGATGAGAGGTTGATGCAGGAAGTTGAATTCTTGTGCAGTTCATCAACCTTACTTTCAATTTCAAATCAATCAGGCAGAAAAAATCAGGTGCCGGAGAGGAAGCAAAACACTAAGGGCATGTTTGGCTAAGCTTTTCAAAACAACTTATTGGCTTATTGACTTATCAAAAAGCCAATAAGTTGTTTTTGTGTTTGGCTAAGCCAAAAGTCCTTTTTGAAATGACTTTTTGCAAAGAAGAAAAAGGAGGTTTCAAGAAGTCACAATATTGTGACTTCTTGGCCAGCTTTTAACTTTTCAAACTACAAATTACCAATATACCCCTTCTTTACCCCCCTTATATCTTAAAGAATGCCCATTTTAGTCATTTTACATCAATAAGCTAATCCAAACATTTTTTTTTAAAACTCATTTTCAAAAAGTCCTTTTCACAAAAGTCATTTTTAACTATAATAAGTTTAGCCAAACATGCCCTAACTGACCTGCCATAACAAAAAGTGATGAATGCTGGGAAATACGCATTCCCTTTATGAGAAAATTAAATCATCTTGTTGGAATTCAAAGTGTAGTAATAGTTTAATACAAGATCAAGATGAAGGTCTTTGGAAACCTACTTTATTGGCTTGGTTTCATGAAACCTACTTACTCCGCGTTGTAGCAAATTTCTTTTGTTATTTAGTATGTGTTTACATGTGTTTTGAAATTACTACGAGGGTGTTGCGAACGGAACTGCTGACAAGAATAAAAAGAAAATGTAGAAAAAAACACTAAAAGATAACCGGAAAAAAATCAACAAAAAACGTTGTATGGTAACGATGTTGTTCGTTTAAAACCCGTGGTCAGAGATGAGCAAATTGTTCTGGGTACCGGTACCAAATTTGCTGAACCGAAAGATCTTAAGTACCAATTCGGTACCGACTTTTGGCGTTCCTGGTACCGGTTCACTACCGTTTTTTACCTTCATATACCGGTACCGTAACCGGTATTTTCGGTATCAGTACCGATTATGTATCGGTTGGCACCGAGCTCATCCCTACTCCTGAAACTAAAAAAAGAAGAAATTAAAAGTTGAAGAAAATCAACAAAAAAGAGTTGTACGATACCGTTGTTTGTACGGTAACCATGACCGGGGATGATGAAATGGTACCGGGTAGCAGCACTGAATTTCCCGAACCAAAAGATTTCCAATATCAATTCGGCACCAACTTTTGGCGTCGTCTGTATTAGTGCCGGTTTTTACCTTCATGTACTGATACCGAACAGGACCGTCCTGGTATTTTCGATACCAGTACTGGTTCGATACCTGTTGACACCAAGCTTATCCCAACCTCTGATATTAAAAAAAGGATTAAAGTTAAAAAGTAAACAAAATAACTATTATTATAATATTAAAATAATAAAAGTAGTAAAAAAACTATATATTATTATAATATTAAAATCACTATTCATTTCAATTCCTTTATTAATATAGCTAGTTGTAGGACCCGTGTGAACACACGGGTAGGTTTAATAACCATCTAAATCAAATATTAAAAAATAGATTCTAATACATCATTTAAATTGTTTGTGTTTAGTTACATATCTTTATAAAACAATGTTAAAAACAATATGTGTTAGTATTATAAGTATAGGGGAAAGTTCTTGTACAAATAATCTTAACATATTAAACATACAAATTGAAGGAAAACGCAAAAAGACAAGGTGACATTTTTTTAATTATCAATAACTATCAAAGTTACTCTACAAATATACCTAAAAAATCTAAAAAAAAAACCTAACCCCCCCCCCACCCCCACCCAAGCTAAAATGCTAAAAACTAAACCCTCAAAAAACCTGAAAAAATCTAAAAAAACTAAAAAAAACACACAAAAAAATTATTTTTTTTAACATTTTTTATTAAAAAATCGCTACTTTTAGTAGCAGCTAAAAAAATGTAGCGATTTTTTTTATAAAAAATATTAAAAAAAATTGTGTTTTTTAGGTATTTTTGGTTGAGTTCACATTTGTATAGTAACTTTGATAGTTGGTGGTAATTACAAAAATATCACCTTGTCTTTTTGAGTTTTCCTTCAATTTGTATGTTTAGTATGTAAAGATTATTTGTATTTGATCTTTTGCCTATAAGTATAATGATAAAAGTTTTTTGTCTACATCTATATGTAAAATATGATGTTACATTATATCATCACAGCCTCCTACTTTCAAACAATTAAAAGCAGCAAAAAAGTAAAGCAAACAGAGCCTCATTCACTTGATCAAAACACAATATAAGAAGATCATCAACTCATATATGATCAGAAGATCAAAGGGTAAAAGGGAGGTTATTATAAGAAACCCTCACACTCTCAACGGAGCCTCATTCACTTGATCAAAACACAATATTCCATGTAAGAGGCGCGTAAGTTTGCTATCACAATATGGAACATGAGCACCTTCTTTCCGTTACTTTTTATCGCCAAGGGTGTAAACTCCCTCAAAGACCTAAGAAAAGAGCCAGGATGATTCAAAGAACCTTACTTGCAATGGAGGTAGAAGACATGTGTGTTATTACTCATGTTCAAGATAACCTCTTTCGTGTTCATGTGAGCAAGAAGAGAGGAAGACACAAAGGATGTGTCAAACACAGTTCAGATGATACAGGTTCAGGTAATTAGAAGAAACCCTGTGTTGAAGAAGCAATCAGTGATAGTGTTTTGGTGGAAAACGTGGAGGGGTCGGTCACATTGTCGAGCGTTGTCAGGAAATGCTATTTGATTTCTGACAACCCTCGACAATGTCACCGACCCCTCCACGTTTTCCACCAAAACACTATCACTGGTTGCTTCTTCAACAAAGGGTTTCTTCTTATTACCTGAACCTATATCATCTGAACTGTGTTTGACACATCCTTTGTGTCTTCCACTCTTCTTGCTCACATGAACACGAAAGAAGTTATCTTGAACATGAGTAATAACACACTTGTCTTCTACCTCCATTGCAAGTAAGGTTCTTTGAATCATCCTGGCTCTTTTCTTAGGTCTTTGAGGGAGTTTACACCCTTTCATTGCCACAAAGTCTTCTTCTTTCTCTTTGCTTGATAATGTAGTAAACAATCTGCACCACAAAACCAAAATATTTCTATGTTTTTGTGGAGACAATTACTATCCAATAAATTTCAAAACCACATTGAAAAATCATACATAACAACCTAATTTTCGAGATGTAGTAAGGAAAACCATTACCTGATATGTAAATGGAAAGAATGTGATGGCTCAATGATGGTTGCTGTCATTAGGTGCATTGAGACCTAACAAAAAGAATGTAATGGCTTAAGTATAATTATAAACTTATTAACAAATGAGACCATATTAATTTAAAATTTAACCTTATGATAACCAAGAGGCAATCTTTGTATAGTCTGAAACATAAGTTATCTTTGAACATGGGTCATTGGCCAAATCAAATACTAAAAAATAGATTATGTCCCTGCATGAAAAACAAAATCGATAAATTTAGGGAAAATGGGTTTGAAAGATGATAACCCATCAGTAGAGGATCTCATTCTACAACTCCGATAAATGCAAGGGTGTTCTCAAATAATGGTTTCCTAGATGTTTGAAAACCGACAAAGAACGACAAATGTCCACAGTGCTGCTTCTTTGGACATTTATCGGTCTTCAAACATCTAGGAAGCATTATTTGAAAACACCCCTGAATTTATCGAGGCTATAGAATGAGATCCTCTATTGTTGGCTAATCATCTTTCAATCACATTTTCCCTAAATTTATCAATTCTGTTTTTCATACCTCCCAAAGCCACCTATCCGCCTGCAAAGAGATCGAAAAAGCTTGAAGTATAACCTGTACTTAATTATATGGCACCGGATTTTCACTGATTCAAGAATCTCAACAACAGCTAACAACAAAGAACCAATTTACAAACATCTTAATAGCAATCCATAATTCAGATTATTAACTTATGAATGCACTAACTGGTTTTTCCTGAAGAATTGTTGTCCAGTCTGTGTAATGTGGTGTCAATTGTACTGTTATTCCGCTTCTTCGCTGTATTAACACATTAAAATCTTAAAACATAAAAACAAACAAAATGTTCCAAAAAAAATAAACAAAACACAAATAGTTAGTTATATGCTACCAACCTTGAAGTGTTGCACCGCAGCCTCCACATGTGTACACCGGTTTGTTGCTTATTAAACTAATTGTCATCGTAATCAACAAATTTCTATTATCATGAAAACACATTTAAAAGAAAAGTAAAATGAATGAAAAACAAACAAACAACATTGAATCTATAAACATCATCCTGATTGCCTTCATTGAATCTATAAACATCATCTACAACAACCCAAAAATCATCACCATAAACAAAACCGACCAAAAAAGATACAGCTAAATATGACCAATCACGACTAAGAACAAACAGACCAAGAACATCTTCAGCGATGGTAAAAGTACCTTATCTTTCAGAGTGAACAACAATAAAGAATTGAGACTAACCGCCCTGATCTGTAGGAGAATGTGACAAATTCACAGGAACCAGGTCCAAACGTCAATTTATATGACCGATCTACAAACGAAAAAATAGAAAACTTACCAGCGTCCTCAGATACAGCTAAATACGCATCTCAAACCAACCAAACTCCATTTTCTTGTATAGATGTGACAAGGATTATACACGATTCCTTTTCAAAACCTTAATCACCAACACAGCGTCGACGAAGGTCATTCATGGTGAACTTACAAAACATTTGTATTGTCATAATTCCAGGCTCAGATTGTGCATAAAGATGACAACACCATGGCTGCAAGAGAGGTTGCATGAACAACTGCCATCCTACAACCTTGCCATACCATAATGCTATCTTCATTCAATTTTTACTCAGATCTACAAAATCATCATAGCCTCATCTTGAAAGGACAAGAAAAATGCACTTTACAAAATGCATTGGGAGATGAAATGTGCATTTAATTCACCTGTGAGAAGTAATCATATCTGAAGTCTCTCTTTCTTCTTCACTCTTTCTTCTCATAATAATAATAATAATAATAATAATAATAATAATAATAATAATAATAATAATAAAATGTTATATTATATATTACAATTAAAAAACGAAATTATGATATCAGCATGTACATGTGGCATAACTTAGGAGTTGACACGTAGGCAGATTTACATCATGCTGAAGTCTCTTATTATAGATAGTATAAATATAAATAGATTAATTAGATTAAAATTGGATTTATGACATCAGTATGGACAATGTGACATATCTCAAAGGTTGAAACGTAAGCAAAGTGAGGTCACTTTACTTACGTGTCAATCACTGAGATATGCCACATTGTCCATACTGATGTCATAAATCCGATTTAATCTATATAATATTGTATATAATAACAGTGCCTCGGTAGCAACATCACATACAGTGGGTGTAATTCAGCAAGATCTGTAGGTAAAACCACCATAGCCACACGACCACATGAAAACAAAACACAGCTAAATAGGAAAACTTACCAGCGTCCTCAGATACAGCTAAATAGACATCTCAGACCAACCAAACTCCCTTTTGTTGTATAGATGTGACAACGATTATACACGATCACTTTTCAAAACCTTAATCAACAACACAGCTTTGGGGAAGGTCATTCATGGTGAACTTGCAAAACATTCGTATTGTCAGAATGACAGGCTCAGATTATGCATAAAGATGACAACACCATGGCTGCAAGAGAGGTTACATGAACAACTGCCATCCTACAACCTTGCCATACCATAATGCTATCTTCATTCAATTTTTAATCAGATCTACAAAATCATCATAGCCTCATGTTGAAAGGACAAGAAAAACAGCATAGTTTTAGTCTCAGGTGAAAAGCATCTCATCAACATCATTGACTATATATCCCTTAGCTGACATCGATCTCAAAATCATCAACCGAACATCTATAATCTATATAATAATCTATAATAAGAGATGAGAAGCTGATGTCGTTTTGATGAATATCCCTTAGGTGACATCGATCTCATCATCATCAACCGAACATCGATTAATTCAGATTTATGACATGACCATGAACATTGTGAGGTCATCTTCTAAACTCTTATTATAGATTATATAGATATAGATATCGATATTAAACCTGAGATCCAGTAAGAAGAGTTCGAGTTGCAGAAATCAACATTTATTCCCATAATTGGAAACACTTCTTCACATGAGCATTGGGCTGTCATGAACAAAATTAAAAATTATAATTTAAGATCTCATATGTAAAAATAAATGTGTTAATGTAATACCAAACATATAACTGCTTTTGTGATTTGACATTGCAATGCAACTGTTGTAACGTAAGCAAAGTGGCATATCTCAAAGGTTGAAACGTAAGCAAAGTGAGGTCACTTTACTTACGTGTCAATCACTGAGATATGCCACATTGTCCATACTGATGTCATAAATCTGATTTAATCTATATAATATTGTATATAATAACAGTGCCTCGGTAGCAACATCACATACAGTGGGTGTAATTCAGCAAGATCTGTTGGTAAAACCACCATAGCCGCACGACCACATGAAAACAAAACACAGCTAAATAGGAAAACTTACCAGTGTCCTCAGATACAGCTAAATAGACATCTCAGACCAACCAAACTCCCTTTTGTTGTATAGATGTGACAACGATTATACACGATCCCTTTTCAAAACCTTAATCAACAACACAGCATCGGCGAAGGTCATTCATGGTGAACTTGCAAAACATTCGTATTGTCAGAATGACAGGCTCAGATTATGCATAAAGATGACAACACCATGGCTGCAAGAGAGGTTGCATGAACAACTACCATCCTACAACCTTGCCATACCATAATGCTATCTTCATTCAATTTTTAATCAGATCTACAAAATCGTCATAGCCTCATGTTGAAAGGACAAGAAAAACACCATAGTTTTAGTCTCAGGTGAGAAGCATCTCATCAACATCATTGACTGAATATCCCTTAGCTGACATCGATCTCAAAATCATCAACCGAACATCTATAATCTATATAATAATCTATAATAAGAGATGAGAAGTTGATGTCGTTTTGATGAATATCCCTTAGGTGACATCGATCTCATCATCATCAACCGAACATCGATTAATTTAGATTTATGACATGACCATGAACAATGTGAGGTCATCTTCTAAACTATTATTATAGATTATATAGATATAGATATCGATATTAAATAACCTGAGATCCAGTAAGAAGAGTTCGAGTTGCAGAAATCAACATTTATTCCCATAATTGGAAACACTTCTTCACATGAGCATTGGGCTGTCATGAACAAAATTAAAAATTATAATTTAAGATCTCATATGTAAAAATAAACGTGTTAATGTAATACCAAACATATAACTGCTTTTGTGATTTGACGTTGCAATGCAACTGTTGTAGTCTTATTGAAGTAGACAGGAAGTCATCTAATTATTCTTAATCGTGAATGCACAATCAAAACGAAACATATATCTGTCGAGATGTCGACAACGGTACAGAGCGTATGGTGCATCTTCAATTTTTAGAACGATTGAAAATCCATTTAGGTTAATGATCATAAACACAAAACCTAATTAAAGAAACCTATGCATCCATTACAAAATCTGGTAATAAAAATACCTAAACTTCACCAGCTTGACGGTAAACATCTGCACCTGATACATAAATAAATGAATCAGATTTAATCATCAACGATTTTCATCAGCAATTTTAAAACAAAGATCTTGTACCTGATAACAAAAACTGAACAAATTCGAAAAAAAATGAACAAAATCGCACCTGATTCCTTACAAACTTCAACAGCTTCTTATTTCACCACCACCACCGAATGTTTCAAATTCAAACCCATGAAATCTCATTCCATAGTTCCACTACAAGATTCCAATCCCAATTTCATCAAACTTTCACCCGATAAAAAACGCTCAAAATTTCAAAAAACCCAAAACCCTAAAAATAAAGAACAATGTACCATCATACTGAAACTCAAAAGGGGATAATGTAAATCAATCATCTGGATGGACGAATGTTGTTGTTCATGAGGTATGTGCTTTCTATGGTTCAGAACTTTCACAAACCATGGCTGCAAGAAGGGTTGCAGGTTTAAACTTGCCTTCCACTATTCTTGCCACGCCATGGTCATGAATTGTGTGTAAAAATTTTTAAGTCATCATAACCAAACCACATACCACTACCAAGTGAAACTAGAGCCACCATCGTCAACCACCGTCCAGAAACCCTAAAGGGTTCCAAGACGAACACGGAACAACACAAACGCGGCATCGACGAGTCTGTGCTCCCCATCATCAACAGAGATACTGAAAGAAAAACCTTCCATCATGGCCACATCAAAATCAAAGAAGAAAAATTTAAGATATAAATCTACAAAAAAATAAAATTCAGTGTACCTTATCATCAGTTTTAAATAACCTGAGATCCAGTAAGAAGAGTTCGAGTTGCAGAAATCAACATTTATTCCCATAATTGGAAACACTTCTTCACATGGGCATTGGACTGTCATGAACAAAATTAAAATATATAATTTACGATCTCATATGTAAAAATAAACGTGTTAATGTAATACCAAACATATAACTGCTTTTGTGATTTGACATTGCAATGCAACTGTTGTAGTCTTATTGAAGTAGACAGGAAGTCATCTAATTATTCTTAATCGTGAATGCACAATCAAAACGAAACATATATCTGTCGAGATGTCGACAACAGTACAGTGCGTATGGTGCATCTTCAATTTTTAGAACGATTGAAAATCCATTTAGGTTAATGATCATAAACACAAAACCTAATTAAAGAAACCTATGCATCCATTACAAAATCTGGTAATAAACATACCTAAACTTCACCAGCTTGACGGTAAACATCTGCACCTGCTACATAAATAAATGAATCAGATTTAATCATCAACAATTTTCATCAGTAATTTTAAAACAAAGATCTTGTACCTGATGACAAAAACTGAACAAATTTGAAAAAAAAAATGAACAAAATCGCACCTGATTCCTTACAAACTTCAACAGCTTCTTATTTCACCACCACCACCACCGAATGTTTCAAATTCAAACCCATGAAATCTCGTTCCATGGTTCCACTACAAGATTCCAATCCCAATTTCATCAAACTTTCACCCGATAAAAAACGCCCAAAATTTCAAAAAATCGAAAAGCCTAAAAATAAAGAACAATGTACCATCATACTGAAACTCAAAAGGGGATAATGTAAATCAATCACCTGGATGGACGAATGTTGTTGTTCATGAGGTATGTGCTTTCTATGGTTCAGAACTTTCACAAACCATGGCTGCAAGAAGGGTTGCAGGTTTAAACTTGCCTTCCACTATTCTTGCCACGCCATGGTCATGAATTGTGTGTAAAAAATTTTAAGTTATCATAACCAAACCACAGACCACTACCAATTGAAACCAGAGCCACCGTCGTCAACCTCCGTCCAGAAACCCTAAAGGGTTCCAAGATGAACACGGAACAACACAAACGCGGCGTCGACGAGTCTGTGCTCCCCATCGTCAACAGAGATACTGAAACAAAAACCTCCCATCATGGCCACATCAAAATCAAAGAAGAAAAATTTAAGATATAAATCTAAAAAAAAATTCGATGTACCTTATCAGAAGTTTTAGATCGAGAGATCACTGTCATAATCTAAAGTATAAACCGAGTGACCGTCATAATTCCAATCGGAACCGCCAGATCTCGCCATCGTAACCTCGGATGATAAAATCATCTTCATCGATCAGAAAGACAAAGATGGTGATTCACGGATGGAATTCTTTGCGGATAACATGGTTCGTATAGAAGATGAAGAAAATAAACCATAGAATCGACTGTAGGTTTGAAATGAGAAGAAAGAGTGAAGAAGAAAGAGAGACTTCACATATGATTACTTCTCACAGGTGAATTAAATGCCCATTTCATATCCCAATGCATTTTTAAAATTCCCTCCTAACAAAGGATTTATCATAATAATATTAATATTAATAATAATAATAATAATAATTAAAAACGAAATTATGACATCAGCATGTACATGTGGCATAGCTTAGGAGTTGACACATAGGCAGATTTACATCAGCTTAAAACCTCTTATTATAGATAGTATAGATAGTAATAATTGTATTCCTATCTATGTTTTGCAACTTCTAAATGACTAAGTGTTTAATCAGTAAAGGCCTGGATGCTTAATCGTTCATAGGTAAATGTCATTCAGATAAGAGGTTTTAACCATTTAGACTCAATATAATACTTAACCATTTAGAGGCAAATGTCTAAAGTATTTAGGCATCTGCTAGCGAAACAAATAGTCTGAATCATTAACTGCTTAACCAGTACGAGGTCTGAACCATTAAAAGCCTCATTAAGAGCTAAACAAACAACAACCGGTCACGTTTAGTGTCCAGGTCTGTTTTCATAATGTTAAATAATAGAGTAAATTACCATTTTAGTCCCTGAGGTTTGACCAAAATTGCCACTTTAGTCCAAATAATTTTTTTCTTGCCGTTATAGTCCAAATAGTTTTGTTTTCTGTCATTTTAGTCCCTGAATTTTGTCATTTTTTGCCATTTTCATCGACCACCACCACCACCTCCCACCACCCACCCCATCACAACCTTCTATCATCGCCACCACCTGCCTGCAACGTCATCACCCACCCACCCACCATTTCCACCACCACCGGCCACTTTTCCGCCACCCACATCATCAACCAACACCACCGCCATCATCTTTACTGTAAACCGGCACAACACCATCCCCATACCATCGCACCTGCAAAAAAAAGAAAGAAAAATGTGGTTTGACCAAAATTCACCTAAGTTAACTAAATTTTTTTAATGGACTTGGAGTATACGAGCTTTAGATGAACAAATAGTAATTTCTTGCACAATATTTAGCAGGGTAATATATATTTTTTCTTCTTAGTCTATTATTCAACTAACCTTTCTTTTATTTATTTCTATTTAGATTTGGTGCATGTCCATAAATTTTACTTTAGTTTAAATCTAACTTTATTTATTTATTTATATCTTTTTAGATTTGACGAACAACAAAAGTTGGTAAGGATACCGACAAGTTACTTAAAGATGATTATGCCTCTCCTTTTTGTGAGATTGTTTCTATTATACATTTGGTACTAATTCTCTTTATTTTCTTCGAGATTTATATATGTGTATTGTTGGATTTGTAAACAGAGTTATTGTCTGTGGGCTGCAAATACGAGTTTAAAAGAGCTATACCCAACAGTTTTCAACACGGCAGACTATATCCTAGTAACTTGCCTCCTAGCGAAATCCATTTGGTGGGCGATAGGCGTGTGGCTGGAGGTGCCAGATCTGTTCTCACACACGATTGTTAGAGAGGCGGTATTGGCAGTGAGACGACCAACAATGTCAATGAAACAAAGAAAGGCGACCTTATGCATAATAAGGGCCACTATATGGGCGACACACATAAACAATAAAGTTTTCAATGGAATGTACACTAAAATAGTGGAAGAAAAGTGTATTTTTGTGCAGAGCCAAAATGGGGAGGCTTTTTATCTTTAGATTATTGGTATAGATGTGGAGTAAAATGTGTAATGTATGTAAGAAGTCTTTAAATGCTTGTACCTCTAGTAAGTTGTTAGAGGCTTTGTGTTGTATGGAATGAAATTGGGTCCCCTTTATGTTAAAAAAAATAGTGTATATTGTGGATTTATTTTTGGGTAAATAAGGTTTCGCCCATAAAGAGATGCATAGCAAAAATTTCCTTGGGCCAGGCTTCGAGATGTCCCCACTTGGGCCTTCAACACTAAATTAAAAGAACAAAAATTGGGCTTTATACCATCAATAAAAAGAAATGAGAAATTATCAAACAATAACCTGGTCTTCGAGCCGAACAAAAACCAGAAAACCACGCCACACCAAAAGACACTCCTATCTGGTAACATAATTACTTACGTTATCGAAAAGATAAGCCGATTTTCTCTGGTGAGTAAAGAGTTTTGCCGTCGTCCTCCCCCACATCTTCAATACAATACTCCCGGTCATACTCCCAAAAAACTTCCGTTGAGCAGGGAACCACTTAGTTTGATCTATAGCTTTTACCGCGGCGTCTTCTTTTGGACGGTTGTAATTCCATAGTTAATAGGGGGACCTCATGTCGAGGGAAGCACACGACCATTAATAGGTTTGGGCCGATGAGGCACCACTCACACCATCACTAAAAGAACCTAACTTATCCGGCTCTTCAAGAAGAGCATTGTTAACCGAAAATGGCTGAACGAGAGATGAGGTATTTTTTGCGGACCACCATTTTTACCCCGCTCGATTCACCCACCACCATTTTTTATACCCCGCTCGATTCACCCCACAGAACCTCTTGGATTCTAACTCACCCTCTACTTTACCAATCGGAATGGCAATATTATACATTTTCATAGATTCGTGCATGCATACATACGATTATTACCATTTTCATACAACTGAATATTATTTTGTGTTAATTGGAAACAAAAAAAGTTGACTGTCGCTATCAATACTTTCCACTATGATATATAAAAACAGAACTACTGACACATAACAACCTCTGCCAAATTGAAATAACGCCAGGTTTACCACATAGCACTCTCCCAGCCCAGCCATACACCACGCCAGGCACTTTAACAAGGTCTTTACCATGGTCTTTAACAAAGTCATACGCATTGCTAAGAAACTCGCCCATCCTTATCATTATATCACAGAAGGTATAACCAATCAGATACACGATACACGACGGTAACTGACATCATCAGATATCTTAAGAAAACTCCAAATTCAGTGTTAATGAAAGAGCGTATCATGAGGAGGCCAGTTGTGTCAACCGCAGATATGTGGAAAAACATAACCAGAAGCCGCATCCATCTGCTCTCTTCCGGATCCTTCTTCGCCTTTTCAAACTTGTAACAAAGGAAGACGCCCACAAGAAAACAACAAACAAACAACCCAATTGAGCCATACACCTCGGCAGGAAGCGCCTTGCCTTTCTGGAGGTTTCGGTCAAGAAATACGGCCAACGTCACAGTAACTGGGAAGAGTGGTATCGCTAGCAGGTTCGCCTTGGCGACGAACACATCAGAATAGGGGTTCCTAGGTTTAGGTTCTTGTGCTATTGCAGACATGGCTGAAAACAAAGCCCAACATTTAGAATACGACAGACAAAGCCCAACATTTAAAAATGAGAAGATAATTCATTAAATAAACAACAAGCTTAATTTAAAGCCGATTTTGGTTTATATACACCATCTCTTAAATTAGATCTCTAGAATCTTCGGTTAACTAAACGTAATTGTCAAAAATAGATGATAATAAGAGCTTAATAAAGTTAAAAAAAAAAAGCTATCAAATTAAAAACTTACCTTGATTTAGTCACATTTGAAACAAATGAATATGCTATCTTTTTCTCTTCAGTGCTTAAAGATGCCTTTGCGTCAACTTGATTGTTTTCATAAGGTGATTCATCGTAATATTTTCTTTGTTTCCCAAAAATTCAGAAATTGTAAAACTTTTAATATATTTTTCCTTCATTTCTTTAAAAGCATGTGAATTCTTTTCATTTTGTTTAGGTGAAGATAGTGAATTATCATCTGATTCTACCTCTTCTAGTGTCAAAAAAATTAACATTGTTAAATCAGGTATAAAATTTTCTTTTTCATTATATAAAGTTTGTTTACAGGTGTCCCTTCTTTTCTAATCCTCATTAAAGTGGTTTCCTTTAATCTACTACTCCTCCGATTTCCTGTACAAAATGAAAAAATTATTAAAAATTAGAAATAATCCCAAAACACATAAATAGAAAACATAATAACATTCTTACTAGATATGTATTTTTTTTCTTTGTCTTCCTCTTTTAGGTTTTGAAGTTGCTTCATTACAACTCATGTTTGAAAGAAAAAGTAATAATAAATGGTAGACTTGAAGTGCAATACCTATATTTGAAAGAAAAGGTAGGAAAGAGAATACTTAAGCTTCAATATATATAGTTGAGTTGAAGTAATTTAATAATTAACTTTTCAAAAAAAAAATATGTTAGACTAAAATAACACGATGGTCAAATTGGACAGTACAAAAATAGTACTGTAACTTTATTTGAAGGTAAAATTTGTTATTACTAGTACTATATTGAACTAGTACCACTACCGAAAGTAACGTTACTGAAATTGTACAAATATAGTACAGTAAATGTTCATTGTTCTTGCTTTCTCCTATTCTGGTCGATAATATGGACAAAGAATGATTGACCTTTGCACATATTTTACTCTTGTGAGAATATTTTTTTAAGAAAATGAAAACATGTGACCACTTATAGATAACTACACCATGATTTAAATTGTACTACATCGTTATATACTTAAAACATATACCATAATCCGTTCTATAATTCATTTTAAACCAAACTAACTCCTAAAAAAATACCCAATGCAGGCGAACATGATATATTTATGGTTATGAGCATGTATGCATCATAAAAATGTCTGGAAAACCTAGTTTTTAAAGTGACCTTTGGTAGTTTAGACCCTTTAGGAGGAATCCATGATTTATCTTTTGGTTGGCAATCGGGGGGCTTTTATCTAAACTTTTAAGGGAACGATCAGGATTTTTACCTAAAAGATACACTATTTTTTTTTGCAGGGCGGCATCCCCTAAACCCTTAGAGTAGGTGTGCATGCACAATTTTTATCGTTATCTACTGTTGTAATCTTGTTTTGGCATATTCATTAAGTTTTATTTAGAAAAGAAATGCCAACAGATAAAAAATGGTTTCTATCAACATGCACTAAAATCTGTAATAATAAGCGACTGCATGCCACTTGTTTATTGCCCCTTTAATCTCGACAAAAGAAACATGATTAAAGATTTTAACACCATCAATCAGTCAGGCCACCACTAGCTATACATCAAATCTGACCTTATAAAAGCTACATTTAGAGATCACAAGGTGCTTCTTCCTTTTCATATCGTACTACAATTCCAATTCATGAATCAAATACATTGATAAAGCTTTTGTTTGTTCATATTAACTATAAAAGACTCACTTCTTTGCTTTTCTTGTTGATCTCTTTTAGTCCCTTCCTGAAAAAGATCATTGCTCCACGTGGCCCATGCAGTGCTTGTGTGTTGTGGTTGTCACAACATCTGCATATTCAAAAGGTGACGGTACAACACCAGCAGCAACCAACTGACTGATGTGTGCCATGTCAGCTAATATAATAGCTTTTTGTTTGTCACAAACCTATGAAAAGGGAGGAAAAAAGGAAACTGAGATGCTATGGTTGAAAACCCAAACATATATGAGACAACACCGCAGTATAACATATTATAGATTAGAAGAACTATGTTGGCCATGATTAAATTCCTAACGAACTGTGCTATCTTGAAGCTAGAATAGACATTTTACATTAAAACAAAAAGATTTACCTTGCGCATGTGAGCATAATCATATACTCGAGCATAGTCACTTGCACCGGCTACAATTAATTTTGGCCTAAAAAGCATGGCACTTTTCTCCATCTGTAACATAAATTCATTTTTTTTCATAAGAAAAAAAGAAAGAAAAGAAGACTTTAAAAATGTCAGGAATCGTCCTTTACGTTTTAAAAACCGTGCACGGTCTGTCCTTTGACACTAACCCAGTTAAAACTTTCAGTTAAGTCTGATAATATAAGGGTAGTTTAGTCTTTTTTATGGTGTTTAGAGAGAGAAAGGGTGTTTATATCTCTTAATTTTTTACTCTTTTTGTTTTTTTTAATATACTTTTTTAAATAAATGAATAAAATGACTAAACTGCCCAAACTTAACTAAAAGTTTTAACTAGGTTAGTGTCAAAGGGCAAACCATGCAAGGCTTTTAGAACGTAAAGGATGATTCCTAACATTTTTAAAGGTAAAGGAAATCCACTAAAATTTAGTATAAACATAAAGGATGAAAACTGTAAGTTACCAAAAAAAATATATACTGGGTCGGAAAGTATATGTTTAGTTGCTTACAAGAGTGCACGGTCCTCACGAACATTGTTGTCAACTTCAATGATTTTCGACCCAGCTAACAGCTGCATGACCAGTCCAGAAGTCACAATGGGGGTGATACTGAGTTCCACGACGGTTCCACGGTTTGAAGCTAGGATCACACGCATCCAGTAAAAAGGGTCTGCACCGGTTGTCGAATGAATGCCACACAGGGGAAGCTGACTGCAAACCAGAAAGATGAAAAGAGAGATCACATTGTATATGACCTTTTCTCTGAAGGGAACCTTTCTGTCGGCACTTTGGACTTCTGGTAGAAACGAGAGAAATGGTCTCACCAGATGTAGGACTCTAAAACAACCTCCCATTTTAGCGAATAAGAACTGCAAACCACCTGTTTCAAATCATTTGCAAACAATTATTATCACATAATGAGGTTATGATATAACCAAGTGTAGTTAAGTTCTTCACATAAAACAGACTAGATAAACAACTAGCGTATCAAACATAGTTGAAATATGTATTGGCATTATAAACTGAACCTAAAGATTCCCATATTGAAAATAAATTTGCATATTTTTACAAACATCTAGAATCTATAGTTTTTTTTTCAAACTGCAGGATCATACATGTTGGCATTCGTGTTTAGTATATACAGATTGTGACAAGTATAACTCTCGTACAAAACCAGCCAATTCATAAAAATAAATATCTTCCATTTGAGACCAATTTGCTCACACAATCTAGAAAATACCAAAAATATATACAGCCACTCAAAAAGAAAAGGTCTTAGCACATTGTATCTGTATAACATCCTGAAAATTGGTTCATTAAGATCCAATAGTTCCTAATTTCTGTTTCTTTCAGTTACTTGAAATTAACATCCAATTCAAAAGTAAAATTCAATATTTACACTTTCAATTCAATAAACTTCCAAAACTTCTCGGCCTCGCATCATCGACATGCAGAATCGCAGATCATCGAGGTGTAGAAAACAAAAAGAAATAAACAATTGTAACTTTTAGGATTTTTACCTAAAAGATACACTATTAGCAGTCATCGCATGGGCGGTTTCCGCAG
Source organism: Helianthus tuberosus (assembly GCA_030545235.1). Lineage (NCBI taxonomy): Eukaryota > Viridiplantae > Streptophyta > Magnoliopsida > Asterales > Asteraceae > Helianthus > Helianthus tuberosus. The sequence goes on from CM060422.1 coordinate 31,090,079, forward strand.
CGAGTTCATCAAGCTGGCTACTGGTGACCGGAGAGAGATAGATGAGCCAACATAAACATAAACAGACACAAACTAAGTAAATGTTTCTATAAAGCTTACACGGACTAAGCCTTCAATCAAGATTAACACAGACCTATTACACTAACTATTGAAAACATATAAAACATGTGACATGACAAATGTAGAACAAGCATTAAAACATGTGACATGAATGCAGTCTGTGATCACATACCTATAGGTCTATATATAGTATTACGATTATGTGAGAATCAGTAAATATAAACAACATTATGAAGCACTTTAACCAACAAGTAGCCAAGAACAATTAATTAAAGTTTAATTGCTAAAGCTGTTCATTAAGGCAATTTATCGAACACTTGGCAGGCGTATGCACATGATGCGAAATTACCTCAAACTCAAATCATCTCAAACAATTAGACAAAACACAACACAACACAACACAAAATCAAGACCTAAAATTCATTTGACAAAATTTAACATGTTAAAAAAAAGTTTTTACACAAGACAAAGTAAGATATAGAATCCGCATCACTAAAACTCATTTTGACATAATTTAACATGTTAAAAAAAAGTTTTTACATAAAACAAATTGGCAATTCACGTAAAACAACTATGAATGCTTATTAACTAGAAAACTCAATGGATATTCAATCAGAATTATGATGAATTCGTTATAAACTACAAAATCCAGATAAGGTAATTTGAAATCAATATTAAAACTAAAACGAGCAAGATCAAGTGTAGAATGAACCTCACCGATTCACAGGCGACATTCACAAAAAGCATAATCCTTCGTTGTGTAATTGTTATGGCTATACAGATCGTGATTTCTGTTGTGCATGTTATCACAATGTATAGCGTTCTGTATAAATCTATCACACACATATATATGCTATAACTTATTCATCAGGTTACTCGCAGGGCTAGCTCAAGGGGGCATTTTGAAGCTAGGAATTTGGGGCCCAATCTAATATGGCCCCAAATTGTAATATATATATATATATATATATATATATATATAGGGTGGGGTTCTAGAGTGAACACTAATGTATTTGCGAACTGAGTGAACAAATCTTGGCCATTAATTTACACACGTGGATGGCTAGGATTTCATCATCAAATCGTAAAATACACTAGTGTATTTCATCATCAAATCATGGCCATTGATCTACACACATGTATGGTCAGGATTAGTTCGCTCAGTTCGCAAACTACACTAGTGTTCACTCTTGAACCTAATCCTATATATATATATATATATATATATATATATATATATATAGTGTGAGGTTCATTGAGGAACACTAAAAAAGTGGGGAACAGGGGAACACCCTTGGATTAAGTTAATCAAGGGCTGAGATAATAGATCAAAATTTTTAAGTCTAAAAAATGCGAAGGGGCATTATTATCATTTTGAAAAGTTTCAATTAGGTCGTTCACATCTCCTCCACCGTCCTTTTCCCCTCTGCCTTCCCCACCGCCGCCGCCGCCACCTCTCGCCGCCGTCCGTCCTTCACGGTTTCTGTTCAAATAATTGCTCGGATGGTCCCTGTGGTTTCACGTTTAGTCCCCAGCTTTTGGAAATAGCAGGTATGCTCCCTATGGTTTGTCATTTTGTTACTCGGATAGTCCCCTGACATTTACTCTAGGGACTATCCGAGTAACAAAATGACAAACCATTGGGAGCATACCTGCTATTTCCAAACTAACCGACATCTACTCAAGGGACTATCCGAGTAACAAAATAACAAACCATAGGGAGCATACCTGCTATTTTCAAAAGGTGGGGACTAAATGTGAAAAAACATGAAACCACAGGGACCATCCGAGCAATTAACTCTAAATAAAATATCCAACTAAAAATAAATAAAAAACAGTGTTTATTATATATATATATATATATATATATAGAAACGGGTTCGGGAGAAAACGCTAAAAAATGTGAGAACGGTGAGAACGCATCCTGGCCCAACACGTGTCCCGCGGCATAGAGAAGGGCGGAGGAGCTTTTTTGTCTTTTCATTCTTCTTTTATTTTCACAACGCGGTATAATATTTTATGGCGTCTAAGTTTTTTTTTGGCGTTAATTGTATTTATTAAACTTTTTGGCGTTGAATTAATTGTTTTTGTGTCATATATATAATTTTTTGGCGTTATATCATTTTCTGGTTAATTTTTTTGGCGTTTTGTATAATAATTCACTACGAGTAATTAATATTTACATAAGATTAAAATAAGTCCAATTTTTCTTTTTGGCGTTTATTGAATTTTTTGGCGTTTTAATACCCTTTACAAGGTGCTTTGCCAGCAGCTGTTCTCCCACTTTTCATTTTACTAGCGTTTTTGGTGTTTGTAGTTTTTGGCGTTTTATATAATAATGTATTTTATTTATAGAGAAATAGATAACAAAACAACATATAACTTGATATCAATACAATATAAAATGAAAACAAAAATAATTAAAAATGGTAATCTAATTTTTCTTTCCAATCTTCAACGTCATCAGCCTCTTCCTTCTTGAATTTGTTTTTGGCGTTTTGAACCTTTTTTGAATAATTTAGCTAGATGCCAACTTTCCTTCATAAACCCCGTCTTTTTTTCAGAAGAAGCTGCTTAGTGGCAACCTGTTTTTTGGTGTGATATTCTTGTTTGGTGGCATGTCATTAAAGATCAATTCTTGCTTGATGCTATTTGTAATAATGGAGTCCAAGATAGCATTTTACACTTGTGTTGAACCCTTTATTCCATTCAAATAATCATCAAGAACAAAGCTCACATGATGGCATATCACTGTCATCAGTCTCTTTTTCTTGAATATTTGTCCATCTCATTCAGCAAAATATTATTGAGTTAACCCCATCAGAAAAAGGATCCATTTCAGTGAAAGATTTGCCATCTGTGGCGTTTTAAAGGGAGTGGTTTCTAGATGATATGGCGTTTTTGTGTTTTCTGGGTGTGATTAATTTCATTGTGTATAGACCCCTCTCTTATAGGAGTTTTTTGGCGCGTAGTTTAGGCGGGACTTTTTACTGTAATAAATGATAGTAATAAAGTAACTGTCTTTTCAGTTACTGTTTTTTGTATTTACTGTGTTGATCAGCTTTTATCAGTTTTATAGGTTATAGACGTCCCATCTTCTAAGTTTGGCGTTTTTTTTTAAATGGCGTTATGCAGACCAACACAACAAAATACAATAACAGAGTAAATAAAATATTAAGCAGCAAAAATATTTTTTGTTATTTTTGGCGTTTTGTTAGGGTTAACCATTTTTAGTATTATTTTGGCGTTTTGCTAATAAAGATAGAAATATATCATTTAATTATCTTAAAAAAAGATTACATAGAAGAAAAAAAAAAAGAGGAAAAAAAATTAAAATCCTTCGTCAGAAGGTACTTTATCCGAATTGTATCCATCACTTGTGTCATCTTCTTCCTCCTCGGAGTCTTCATCTTGATCTTCATCCATGTCATCACATTGACCTTCATCAGTTTCTTGTTCCTGAAGATTCTGAAGCCTCCACCTGAACATGTCTTGCATTAACTCCAATTTTGAGTCTATTTCTGTGTTGGTACAAGTGGCGTTATGCAATTCTTCCATGAAACCCAGTCGCTGCTTTGTCATGATGTTCTCTAGCCAGTAGACTTCCTGCTCTCCGCTGTCGTATGTAACCGTCACCATGTCTGTTTCATCATCAAAACGCCATGATGTCATGACAGGGTCTGACTTCACATCTCCTTTGATTGGTCCAAATTTGCTGGTTAATGCTTTCATAAGCATATGCGTTTCATGGCATTCGTTGTCTAGAGCGATGCAAATGGATAAAATTTGCCTCTGTATCTCTTCTTCCATCTTCAGAATTGCCCTGACCGTCTTAACATACACCCTCCTTCTGTTGTTAAAATGGATGACGTATCTCCTGATCCCCATAGTGTATCTCCACGAAACGATTGTTGCCATTTTTGGAGTTTTGTTTAAGTTGGCGTTTTTTGTTAACGATTTTTTTTTTGCAGAAAATTGATAGATTGAAGTGATTATGGAAGCTATGTTTTACGTTTGTTTATATAATGATGTTTTTGCCGCGTAATTTAGGAGGGAATTTCTTCTAATAAATGTTAATAACTGAAATTCAGTTATTTGTGTTGTTTCATCTTCCTGTAATGTTCAACGCGTTTTATTACTAATTTTTGGCGTTTTGTTTTTAATGGCGTTTTGTTTTTTTGTATAGCGTTTTATCATTTGATGGCGTTTTGAATATGAGGGTTAAAAGACCCTTTTACCCTTAATGAAGCGCGTCACACATACTAATATTGATGTTATTTACGAAAACGCCACCGCGCAATCTAGTCCATGGATTGTTTTGATCGGACGATCCATAAGCACCGCGCAATCTAGTCCATGGATTGTTATTTACCCGTCGTACGTGATCCACTTCTGTTTACTATTTTCTTAAACGCCTTTTTGAAAGACTTACTTCCTTTAGAAAACTTCAAAATCCCATGTTCAATTATCCCCTCTTCATCATCATCAGAAAGATCATCATTACCGACATCATCATTGTCATCATCGTCATCGTCTTCATCGTTCATTTCTTCGTCTGAAGATTTTTCATCGGCGTCCTTATTTTCGATATGCGACTGCTTCTTTTCAAACTTCACCGGCTTTTCGTCTACATCATCATCACTATCGTCTGAATTATAATCTCTTGCTTTTTTTCTGAAAAGCTTTTTTCATTTTTGCATCCATTTTGACCTTCTGTCCGCTGCCCTGAAACACTTTCATTTTCTTCTTCCCTTTACCCTTCTTGTGCCCTATTTTTCTCTTCCTTGGGGCTTGTCCAGCTTCTTGCATTTGAAGTACTTCAGCCATTACACTTATCTCTTTTGCTTGGCTCAAGACCTAAAAACTTAAACGATCAAAGTATTCCCTATTAGTCAAGGTGATATAAAGTACTTCATATCTATGTTGTCAAAATCTGGGTTGGGCCAGTCTTTAGTTTAAATAACTAAACTATTTCATAAAATAGACGAACGGCCCAATTAAATATCTTTAAATTGTTCTAGTTCGTTACAAATACTGGTATATTTTAAAAGTATTAATTATTATTAAAATTATTATGTATATTTTAAAAAGATATTATGATTTCTTTTCTATTATATAGTGTAAAACTATTGATTTTATGCATGTTATACATATTTTTTTTTATTTTTTAAAGGAAAATTGGTTTTTAATAAACCAATTTTTTTCCCGTTGGTAAATAATAATCTTACATATGTAATTGGTATACAATAATCCTACCTATCAACATGTTGGTACTCAATGAACTTTCGCTAATTTTTTTTAACTGAAGTTAGTTTTTAAGTTTTATTTATTACACAAACAGTCCCTGTAGTTGTAATTTACTAGTTTTAACTATTTTATAAAATTTAATTACATGGCCCTTGACGTTTTTTTGTTTTACAAAATAGTTAAAACTAGTAAATTATAACTACAGGGACTGTTTGTATAATAAATAAAACTTAAAAACTAACTTCAGTTAAAAAAAATTAACGGAAGTTCATTAAGAACCAACATGTTGATAGGTAGGATTATTGTATACCAATTACGTAGGTAGGATTATTATTTACCAATGGGGCAAATGTTAGTTTATTAAAAACCAATTTTCCTTTTTTAAATTATGGCGCTTTACTTAAAAAAGCCCTCGCTTTTTTTTGCGCCTAGGCTCTGGGCGAGGTCTTTGCGCCTTACGCCTTTGACAACATAGGTTACCAAACCCAACTCACACAATGATGTGTTGGCCCAGACAGATCGAACACGAAATATTTGGGAGGGATAAACCCACGACTCTTTCTATTCTATTCAATCGACAGGACAAATAAAAACAATAACCTAGACCCCTATTTACTAAACTTCATTTCCAAAACAATTAAACCTTTCCTAAACCTATTACAATTAATTTAACTAAAATAAATCAACTTTAATAAAACATATTAAAATAAACCCTTAACTTTACTACCAGTGCTGCAAACGAACCAAACGTTTGGCGAACAGTTCGTGAACCGTTCGGCGGAAAGTTTGTTTGTGTTCGTTCGTTTATTAAACAAACGAACACGAACAACAATTTCGTTTGTTTAATTAAATGAACAAACATGAACAGAGGTCGTGTTCGTTCGTTTATGTTCGTGAACGTTTGGTAACGTGTTCGTTTGTGTTCGATACTTCATTAGTGTTTTTAGTTTTTATATTTATTTAAATACTTCAAAATTCCAACAAATTAAATATCTAATAAGTGCTGGTGTATTATATATTCTGTTCATGAACGATTGTTTGTGTTCATTTGTTTCCATTTGTGTTCATTTGTGTTCTTCAACATTTGTTGCCTAAAATTAACAACTGAACAAGTTCATTTTCTTAACAAACGAACACGAACATAAAATCTCGTTCGATAAGTGTTCGTGAATGGTTCGCGAACACATATATTTCTTAACAAACGAACACCGTTCGGTTCGTTTACAGCCCTATTTACTACTAATACCTTGAAGATGCCCTCGAATGGACTCTGTGAGAGCGGATGAACTAGAATTAAAAACTGGAAGTGTGTAAACCTATCTATCTTTTTTTTTTTTTTTTTGAAAGGTGAACTTCTTAATGGTGACCATTGTCACATCCGCAAATCGCGGACCCTCGCCAAGAACGTGGGCCCAGATAGCAAGGCCAGCGCTGGGTTAACCAGTCTTGGGTCGAAGGCTTTCCCCCGGTAGCCTCTACACGAGTTGCCTCGCTAGAGTAACAGCCGGATGAAAACCGGAGTGACGCTCAGGATCAAACCCTCCTCAGTAGGTTTTTTACCATCATTGCGCACGGGTATCCTACCCCCTTTCGCCACAAGCGGGAGTCGAACCGGTGACCTCTTGGAGGACAAACCGGCCCCCAACCACTGGGCTATGAAGGAAGGACATTGTTTGAAGTAGAATCTGTGTATGTAAAGATAGAAAGTTGGAGGAAGTATTATTACCTGCTGACGACGACGAAATGCCAAAGTAGTTACTGCCTCCCAATTTCCGCCGCTACTTTGTATCTAAGGGGTTTTTTTTATTTATTAAATTTAAAAGTTGTGTAACTGTGTTCTAAGTTTGGGCTCCATTTAGATTTGTTTTGGGTCTAGTTTTTTTTTTTTTTTTTTTTTTTTTTTTTTTTCGGCTTGATTATCGAGTTGAACATAGCTAACTTAGGGGTGGGGTGATGACTGTCGTAAGGGTCAATCAAAAACCTATTTAAACTACGTAGATAGCGTAAGTAGGGTATCGTATCCACGAGGAATTTGTGGTTAATGTTGCGTTTATATCTAAGAACTAAATTAACTAAGTTGGGGGTTTGGTGAATTTGATTGTAAAAAAAAAAAAAAAATTGTAAAAACTAAAGACTAATTAAGGAGTTGTAATCAATGTGAGAAAAAGTAACTTCCACCCGGAATCCCAATTACCCGTTTAACATAAAAACCTGTTTACCGATTCAAAACACCACATAGACATTGCCTCAGAATTAATGAATTTGATTAGTTAATAGGGATAGTTTTTAAGATTCACTATGCAACCTAATAACCCGTTTGATTGTATCAACTACCCACCAATTTACCAACCCGCTAACAACGCAAGAAAGTTGCCAATACGCTTAATAAACGACAAGTAATTCAAATACAAGAAACGTTTACCAATAATCCAACACAAGTGGTCAAGATATATCAGTGTACAAGAATCAGAAAAAACGAATAATTAAGTCAAACCGTGTAAACGTTCATCCGGACAGAAGTCATGAGAGGCTTAGCCGCGCATAATGATCTTCACAGCTTCGGTTGCCATCCCGGGTTGATCAGATTTCATAGAATGGCGTGAGAGGAGTAAGAAAGATATTAAATTCGTTCCTAATATTTCCCCATGCGACGGCTGGAGTGATTATCTCTCAAAAAGTCTCCCCCCTCAGTCGTTTGCATGCCTTCTTTTTATTTCCTCTCCACCGACTCACGTTAATTCTCTTGGGCAGCCCAACTTCATGACCCACTAATCAACGAACGAGCCCACAAATGCCACATAATGCTTTGAAATCCTTGAGCAGCCCAATCACTAGCCTTGATTACGCTGTAGTCCAATTCTTATGTTCTTTGTTGACCCAATTAATGATCATAACCCATTAACTTTTGTTTTAATGCAATAACCCAATGAGAAAATAGAACTCCCAACATCTCACGTAGAATTCACATTCCATCAATTTCCATCATTTATCTTTAATGCACTTAAATTCAATCAATAAATTTCCTTCAAGAATCAATAATAACAATTCGTCAGCTCCCTTGATAGGATTTCTTTTCTTCCACTTGAACTTAAACTAAAACCACAAATAAATTAGATCAGTTTAGCATGATGTAAAAATCCATTCAAGTAAAATTAATTTTTTTTCTCTTTCCTTTATTTATTTATTCATTTATTTTGTAATCTCATACTCATTTAATATCCACAATAATAATCCTGTAAATGACATGATTTTAACTCGTTTTATTATTCAATCCTACAAACAATAATAATCGATCAATGTAGTATATTTTTAATAATGTCGGTACATTTTTATTATAATTAATATAAACTAGAATGAATCTAAAATGCACCGATCAAATCTCCACACTTATCTTTTTTTGTCCCGAAAAAATTATTTGCAATGGAATCACAATCAGAAACATTGGCATCTAACATATTCGTTTAATTTATTAACAAATCAAACCACACGTTAACCAGGATTGCAGGTATACGATCCACTTAAACCCAACCGCCAGCCTCCAAGCCCTTATTCATAATTCATTTAAGTTCAAGTAATTGTAGTTATCTATGGATCCCACACTCAAAAGACTACAACGCCACCTAATCCCGCTTGAAGCTTTTGAGGTTAAAAGATTATAATCTACCGTCTTATATAAAAAACTCTTATATTATTCCGATTAAACTTTATGATGGATGAATGGATGATATTGTGAGCTTACATGCTTTTGCATACGATCAGTTCAGTGGACATACGCCATACGAGTCACCATCCCCATGGTTAATGCCATAAACCTCACGTTTTTTTTATATATAACTCCACCTATAGGGTATGTACCACATGAGTCCTATCCCCGCGGCAATACCATAGGCTTTGTTTTTTTTTTTTTTTTACATGTGCTCAGATGAATGGATGGAATATTTTTTGGGCGCCACACTGTTTCGGATTTGTTTTCACAAAAAGAAACAGGTGTGCCAGTATAATCGGAAAAACTTATAAGTTTTTTACTTATGACGTACCCCTTATACTTTCCACAATTTCAGTTTTACCCTAGCTCCTAAGGCGGGAACCCACAAAACCCCTATTTTAAGTTATTTTATATCAAGCCTAAGGAACCTTTCAACCGGCTGGGCCTACCCACATATCCTAAGTTAGACGCGTGACCGATCGTTCATTATCTCTTATATATAGTAATTAAATGCCAACTATCCAATTATACCTATCATTTTCCATTTATTGCAAAAACTTTCTCGAAACATTTTCTATTTTTTTCAATTTTTTTGGATTTTTTTATATTTACGACACGACACTAAGACACAACTAGACAGACGCTAGTCTCCCCTCCCCACACTTAATTCCTTCATTGTACTCAATGGAGCGAGAAACTATCTACGACAAAACTACCAATATAAATAAATATACAAAGATAAATGGAACAGACTCCCCTGATTTGACGCGGTTGAATTCCTATGAGCCTTGTTCTACCACAACCGTATAGCATTTCATTTGCGGCTGCTTCAACACGGGGCACTTGACTTGAAATTATTCGAATCACTTTCGTCCAAATGGAGATTGAGTATGGACAAAAGTGATCGTCACCTCCTCAGACTTCCCCACACTTGGGTAAACGCATCCGTGAAGATAATTAAAACCTGCAAGAACACACACGCAACACAACACAAAACAAAACAAAACAAAAATACAATACTCTACATCCTCGGGCTGCCTCCCGAGAGCGCTAAGTTTTAGATCTTCAGCCAGATCGTACCTGATATGCGCTACGGTGGTTTCAATGCACATTTACCCCTTGTATTTCCAATGAATGCCCGGAATTTTACATGCCATCTCCATAAGCTCGTCAGTATAATTGGCATGTTTAGAAATCACATGCGGGTTTGGCTGATCCACTTCACTAGATATACACCGATGTCTTGTAGCTTCGCCCTTTTCATCTTCTTCCTCGAACCCTCTTCCCCACACTTGTTAATTGGAATGATTGATATGGGAAGAGGTTCGGTACACACATTCATCTCATCAGACTGTTCTGCCTCATCATCCTCACACACCATCTGATCCACCAGTGACTCTTCATCAGATAAAGGATTCATTGGTGTGGTATTATCCTCCATAACCTCCTCCTCCATGTGAGAATAATCTCTAATATCATCAGGTAATGGTGAAAGACGCTCTTCTAATTCTATCTTCATCTTTAACTTTTGACACTTGGAAACTAGAAAGCTGATTCGATCTTCATCGGAAAGGTTGGGTGCTGATAAATACTGCTCGAGTTTGGACAAAATCACTTCCAACATAGCAAGCTTTTTCTCCTCCTCGGTCTGATAAGTATAGACACCCTCGGGCTCAGAATATTCCTCGGGATGATACTGTCGGTATCCCTGATACGGTCTTGAGATGTACGCATCCTTCATTTTTTTATTCCAATACTTCGGATTTTCCAAATACACCGCACACACATCATAATCATAAGTATGATCATGACCGCAATAGAAATATCGTCCATCCGTCCTTGGCTCATAATAAGCATCCTCGTCCCGATCCCATCCGTCAGAGTAATAACCATCCTTCACCGTTGTATCAGAATTATAGAAATGTGGTGAATGGAAAGGATTCTCATAGCAAGGCATCGGTGGTTCTTCCAATTTCGCTTTTTCCCGTCTAAATCGGGCCTTGTGGCAACCGATACACGGGTGAAGTGGTTCCCCGCACAACTTGCATGTAGAAGAGCCGCAAAATATAGTAAGATCTGTCATCCTGCACAAACACAGCTCAACTACCCACGTAAATCACGAACAAACCAGATAAAGCAAAAAGTATTTTTGGGTTTCTTTTTTAGATTTTTTTTAGAAAGCAAGAACAACTAACTAACTAACTAACTAACTAACACTAAGCGCACTAATTCCCCGGCAACGGCGCCATTTTGATGACTGTCGTAAGAGTCAATCAAAAACCTATTTAAACTACGTAGATAGCGTAAGTAGGGTATCGTATCCACGAGGAATTTGTGGTTAATGTTGCGTTTATATCTAAGAACTAAATTAACTAAATTGGGGGTTTGGTGAATTTGATTGTAAAAACTAAAGACTAATTAAGGAGTTGTAATCAATGTGAGAAAAAGTAACTTCCACCCGGAATCCCAATTACCCGTTTAACATAAAAACCTGTTTACCGATTCAAAACACCACATGGACATGACCTCGGAATTAATGAATTTGATTAGTTAATAGGGATAGTTTTTAAGATTCACTATGCAACCTAATAACCCGTTTGATTGTATCAACTACCCACCAATTTACCAACCCGCTAACAACGCAAGAAAGTTGCCAATACGCTTAATAAACGACAAGTAATTCAAATACAAGAAACGTTTACCAATAATCCAACACAAGTGGTCAAGATATATCAGTTTACAAGAATCAGAAAAAACGAATAATTAAGTCAAACCGTGTAAACGTTCATCCGGACAGAAGTCATGAGAGGCTTAGCCGCGCATAATGATCTTCATAGCTTCGGTTGCCATCCCGGGTTGATCAGATTTCATAGAATGGCGTGAGAGGAGTAAGAAAGATATTAAATTCGTTCCTAATATTTCCCCATGCGACGGCTGGAGTGATTATCTCTCAAAAAGTCTCCCCCCTCAGTCGTTTGCATGCCTTCTTTTTATTTCCTCTCCACCGACTCACGTTAATTCTCTTGGGCAGCCCAACTTCATGACCCACTAATCAACGAACGAGCCCACAAATGCCACATAATGCTTTGAAATCCTTGAGCAGCCCAATCACTAGCCTTGATTACGCTGTAGTCCAATTCTTATGTTCTTTGTTGACCCAATTAATGATCATAACCCATTAACTTTTGTTTTAATGCAATAACCCAATGAGAAAATAGAACTCCCAACATCTCACGTAGTGGTGCACAAAAAACCCGGACCCAGACCCGAAAAAAAACCCCGGAACCGGGTATTATAAAACCCGGGTTTTTTATACCCGAACCCGACCCTACCCATAGGGTAGGGACCGGGTATGCATATTTGATCTAAAACCCGAACCCGGAACCGGTTTTTTTTATACCCGGTTTATACCCGAAACCCGGTTTTATAAATACCCGAACCCGGAACCGGGTTTTATAAATACCCGGAACCGGTTTTTAAAAAAACTCGATTTTGATGTAATCTTGTTTAATTATGTATGCATTAAGACTTCTAGTTCTTATGATTTAACAAAATTATGTATGCACTTTGATGTAATCTTGTTTAATTATTAGGTTTCTAATGATATTTGTCACCGCTACTTAATTATTTAGTATATTTCATTACAAGTGGAAACAAATATGCCAATATATGTTGGCCCTTCTATTTTCTTTGTTTGTTTAATATCATTATTAGTTTTGTATTTAATAAATTGTGCATCTGTTTATAAAGTTCAAGAATAACCACATGAAGAACTATAAATTGTGCCTCTGTTTATAAATTGTGCCTCTGTTTATCAATAGATTTGATGTCTATGTGTGAGAGTTATGTTTGATACATTTTATAAGCATAGTTCCGGTCGGGTTTTTTTAATACCAGGTGCGGGTTTTTTCCCAACCCGATGCATACCCAAACCCTACTCGATGAATACCCGAACCGGACCCGAACCCGGAAATATGGTATTATAATACCCGGGTTTTATAAAACCCTACCCGAACCCTACCCGAACCCGGGTATATAGGGTATACATTTTTTGTAGAGAACCCGGACCCGACCAGGTTTTTAAAAAAACCCGATTATGTAAAACCCGATCCTACCCAAACCCGATCCTACCCGAAACCCGGTTTTTAAAAAAACCCGATTTGTGCACCACTAATCTCACGTAGAATTCACATTCCATCAATTTCCATCATTTATCTTTAATGCACTTAAATTCAATCAATAAATTTCCTTCAAGAATCAATAATAACAATTCGTCAGCTCCCTTGATAGGATTTCTTTTCTTCCACTTGAACTTAAACTAAAACCCGGGTATATAGGGTATACATTTTTGGTAGAGAACCCGGACCCGACCAGGTTTTTAAAAAAACCCGATTATGTAAAACCCGATCCTACCCGAAACCCGGTTTTTAAAAAAACCCGATTTGTGCACCACTAATCTCACGTAGAATTCACATTCCATCAATTTCCATCATTTATCTTTAATGCACTTAAATTCAATCAATAAATTTCCTTCAAGAATCAATAATAACAATTCGTCAGCTCCCTTGATAGGATTTCTTTTCTTCCACTTGAACTTAAACTAAAACCACAAATAAATTAGATCAGTTTAGCATGATGTAAAAATCCATTCAAGTAAAATTAATTTTTTTTCTCTTTCCTTTATTTATTTATTCATTTATTTTGTAATCTCATAATCATTTAATATCCACAATAATAATCCTCTAAATGACATGATTTTAACTCGTTTTATTATTCAATCCTACAAACAATAATAATCGATCAGTGTAGTATATTTTTAATAATATCGGTACATTTTTATTATAATTAATATAAACTAGAATGAATCTAAAATGCACCGATCATGGGGGTGGTCACTAGTGATAGAATTATATCACTCACAAGCACCCAATCAAGTTCCGTCATGTCATCAACCATTTTTCCATCACTCACAACCTTTTTAGTGGCATTGCCTATCACTCACAACACCCAAAAATAAACCCCCATGTTCCCTCATAACACCCATTTTCCACGGCGTGATAAAAATAACGGAAATCGAACACGTTGTGCTATCACGCGTTATAAAAATGACTGGCGGTGGAAAGTTTGTTTCTTCCATGCGTGCTCAAGGCCCATCACAACATTAACTGGCCGCCCCTCCTCCTCTTATGGGCTTATATCTTTTGCAAAATACGGTAATCAAATTTAAAAAATTGGGGGTTCTAAGCTATTGCTTGGCCTTGTAAGCCCATTGGGCCAGCACTGGTTATAGATGCACAACGGAACGGAGGTAGAGCTGAAAAAAAAATTGTACCTAGGACCAGAACCGTTTTTTTTAATACCCGGAACCGACCCTACCAGTAGTGTATAGATTTTTTTTTTTTTTTTAATGGAAATAAAAGTTTTCATTAATAATAAGTGCACTTTACATCAATATCGCAGGTAAGCAAGCAACAAGCTGCGCCGCTACCCCTTTCTGAATAGCAAACCCTAGCCTATTAAAGACAAACCCCTGCCCCCCTGTTGATGAGCAACTGTTATGGACAACCTTTTGGACCCTAGTCAACAAACGGATAGCTTCTGGAGCTAGGGAGTCAAAGGTGTCGAAGGCGAAGGGGACAAATGCATGTTGGTTATCAGCACATGCTTTAGCGTGTTTATCCACCTTTTTTGATTCTGCTCTCCTTATAGCTTGTCCTGCTAAAAACCCGCTTTCCCTTAAACCAGCTAAGGGGGAGACTCCTGTGAGATCCACACAAGCATGTTTCCCTCCCGCCCAGCCAAAGACGAGCAGATCCGCTGGTCTCAGTGTAGATCTCCTTTCCATGGGGTCTGTAAGGAAATTCACAAGGGCCTCCTTCTTCGCAGAAATCCCCGCTCTCCTCAAGATGTCCTAGAACTAGAACTAGAACCAGAACCAAAACTGATCATACCCGATTAATACCCGAAATCGGACAAAAACCGCAACCGGAACTGATTATACCCGGCTATACCCGATACATTATTCTAATATCTTTCTTTTAAATTTATGTTAGTGCATTTATTTTAATTTTCTTACATTATACAATGCATATTTAATAATGATAAACAAAAAATACGAGAAAATAAGGTAATAAAAACGCAATAGAGTATTAAAAAATGCGAAAAATATAGAACTAAAATGTCACACCCCGGATTTCCACGTGTCACCGGTGGGCCCGGTGGGGGAGTATCGTGACGTGGTTGGCAACATAATAGTCAAACAACACAATATTTAAATGCACAGCGGAAGCAATATATAGATTTAATTCAACCAAACGATATTGTAATATGAAGTATCACAAATAGTCGAATAAAATCCACAGGTAGATCAAATAAAACAAAAAGGAAACAAATGTTCAACAGATATGACATCCAAGCTGGCGAGACTTAATGTGGATGCTAGGAGACAAGCCAGCCTATTTCGCGTAGTACCTGCACTCAATCTTTTTAAGAAAATACGTCAGTTTACACTGGTAAATACAATCAACCGACTCATTTTGAAAAGAGTTTAAGAAATGCATTTAAGGCACAAGGCACAAATATTTTATAACTTGGGATAATTATTTAATATATAAACTTGTAAAGGATTTACATGTTTCTTATGCGTTCAGTAGCCCGGATCGAGCCGGGTTAAAGATCAATTAACACACCACTTAAATTATGAGACACTACAGGTGTACGCCTACACCAGAGTGCTAAGGTCGTGGCCATTTCGTAAAATGATGCCAGGGATATCCGGGACACGGTCATTAACCCCCCAAAGGCTTTAAGCAACAAAACAATTCAAACGGAGACATCTCAATAATTTAACCATAATAAGATTAAATATTCAACGCCCGACCAAGCGGTATTTTATATACCTTACCCAAGCCCGTATAGGGAAATAAGTTAAAAATATTTACCTGAGCAAGTATAGTTCAAAATTAGCGAGTGCGGTATCTTTTACTGGTTCTCCTAATCTGGAACGAAGGTTTATAATAACCTATTAGAATACTAACGGATCTTTAATTAAGCTTAAGCTTAGACCGGTTAGTTTTAAGGATACGGTTCGTACGCACGATTAAGCGAAGACCGGATAGAATGTGATTTAGACCCGACAAGTTTGAGGACTTGTTTAATATGGGTTTATTATCCACATTCTGGATTTTGAGATAAAAATGATATCGTTTGACCCGTTTCGGCTAGTTTATGCAAACTAGTTACATAAACCGAACCGAACGCGTATAATACATAACGGGTAACCGAAAGGGTCGCGAACAGGTTTCCTAGGTTAATATGCTTTAAATATGTGGTGATATCATTATGATATCTTCCATAATGCCCATAACGAGTTTAATCCCTAAATACGCCCCGTAGGGGTATTTTGGTCATTTTAAGGGTTATAAAAGAGATTTATAATACCTCTGAGATACGGGTCTGATTTAATCAGAAAAATATCTTAACTTAACAGGTTATGTCTAATGGTATTAAGTCTTACGTGGCAAAATGGTTTTAATACTAAACTACGCGTTTAATACGCGTATAAAGCCGTTTTAAGCGACGTACGGGTTAAGATACCAATCTGAGTTTTCTAATCAGCAAAACAAGTTCAAAATACTATATTTATTATTTTAAATCAGTGGCAATTGGATTGGTATCAATCGGATTCATAAAACTCGTTTTATGGCCTAAAAGGGCATATTCGGTGTTAACCGAATCAATGCGATAAGCCTAGCTTAAGACCAGCTTAAAAATAATTAAAAATCTTCAAAAATCCTAAAATATTATTTAACATCAGCGGGTAATGGTTTTGGTACCGAAAATCGGGTTTAGATAGGCTATGCGCTAATCGCGCCGTTTAATTAATAAAAAGCTTATTATATACGCTAATGCGCATATCTCCTAATCTAGACCTCCGCTTGACGTGAAAATTTACGTACATGCTAAATAATCAGTAACTAAGATTATTGTATTTCCACATTTTCAAAATACTCGTTATAAGGTCATAAGGGCGTTATGGTCCAATTTAAGCGATTAACGGAAACGTGTGCATGCATCGGATAATCAATGCAATAAGTACAGAGACTTATACTAGCATGTAACCCAACCCTAATGAGACTTTAAGGCATGTCTAATACTTACTAAAACGGGTCAGAACCGAAGTCAACGCAAAAGTCAAGGTTTTGCGCCTTTCGGTTCCGAACCGGGTTTAAACAGAAATTTGTCGAGTCGGGCAAGCGTAAACAAGTTTTTATACTTATTACCAAGTTATATTAAGTTTAAAACAGGTTGCACGCCTCGCGGATTGCTAGTCGTGCATTAAATCGCATATTGACATTCTGTTGACTTTTTCGGTCAACGTTTGACCCGACAAACGACCTAGTTAGGTCTGGATTTGGTACTTGCCCTTATAAGGGTTTAATACCCATATAATTACCTATCTAACGGTACTTTTAATTCGGGTTACGACTGAGCTATCGATAACTAAACCCGAAGTCAACCGTTTAATACGTTATGTTGACTTTTAAGCTAAAAACTAAACTAGAATTAATTTAGAAGGGATTAGAGACTTACTAGATGATTAATGGATGGCTAGGAAGGCTCTTGATCAGTTTGCAAGCTCCCCAATAATCAGAATGCTTGAAAATGATTTGTGAATGAAAGTGGTGAATGAAAGGGTCCTTATATAGTGGGTTTACCACCACAATCACTTGACACAAGAGTCTAGGATCAACCACAAGTGATAAACACATGTCTCTAGCATGTAGGGGTGTCTAAGGGCCATGAATGTGCAAGAGAAACCGGCTAAGGAGGTCACAAACGCACACAACAGCCAACAGCAAGTCTGCTGTCCCTGGGCGCACCCTCGCGTAGCGCGAGGGGCTGTCGCGCTACGCGACGCCTTGCTCTGATCCGAAATTTGTTGTTTGTTGATGGTTTGAAAGGGCAACTTGTATATTTCGAATGTGGGACTTATTTTATCAGTAGGGGGCCTCCAATAAGTGTCTAACACTGAACATACCCTACCAATTATCCCTTGTTTCAATTGATTGCATTTACAAGACCCGTAAATAACGGTTTATCGTTCAATTCATCATGGGACCTCATCATGCATTATCAAGTCCATTATTGTGAACCCTTTTCTGAATTGAGGATATATTAGATGTATATAACATTTAATCGGGTCTTGGGATTTATTATTGAGGTGTTCAGAGGTAACAATTTAACATGACGCCACTTTAAATCCTACCGAAAACATCTTTATTACATCCGGGTTTTCAACGCGTTTTTGTCTTACATGACACGTGTCGTTTTAATATTAACCCGAAATTTGCGAGGTGTTACATCCTCACCCCCTTAAAATAAATCTCGACCCGAGATTTACTGAAACAAGTAAGGGTACTTTTCTTTCATGGTGGATTCTAACTCCCACGTAAACTCGGGACCTCTTCGGGCATCCCATTTGACCTTTACAAAAGGTATGTGCTTTCTTCGAAGCTTCCTTACCTGTCGATCTTCAATCGACAAAGGTTTTTCTACAAACGTTAAGCTCTTATCAATTTGCACATCTGTATGAGGCATGACATGCAAATCGTCAGCGGAACACTTCTTTAGATTGCAAATGTGGAACACATTATGGATTCCACTGAGCTCTTCCGGTAAGTTCAACTTGTAGGCAACTGACCCAACACGTTCGATGACCTCGAAAGGTCCTATGTATCTTGGGCTTAGTTTGCCTTTCTTACCAAATCGCATCACCCCTTTCCATGGTGACACTTTAAGTAGGACTTTGTTACCTACTTCAAAGTGAAAATCCTTACGACTTGGATCCGCGTAACTTTTCTGCCTATTCCGGGCAGCTTGGAGGTTGTTACGAATCTGGACAATCTTGTCCGTCGTTTCGAACACGATTTCCGGTCCTGATAACTGGACTTCTCCCACTTCCGCCCAACAAACTGGCGATCTACATTTTCTACCGTATAATGCCTCAAAAGGCGCAGCTTTTATGCTGGTATGGTAGCTATTGTTGTAGGAGAATTCGATCAAGGGTAGGTTCTTATCCCAGCTACCTCCCAATTCGATCGCACATGCACGTAGCATGTCTTCCAACGTTTGAATAGTACGCTCACTCTGACCGTCTGTCTGTGGATGGTAAGCCGTACTAAAGTTCAAACGTGTGCCCAAAGATTGTTGGAAGCTTTTCCAAAAGTGCGACGTGTACCTAGTATCTCGGTCAGAGATAATAGCTACAGGTATGCCATGTAAAGCTACAATCTTATCAACGTACAGTTGGGCTAGCATATCGGAGCTGTAGGTCTCCTTAATGGGTAGGAAATGTGCTGACTTAGTCAGTCGGTCGACTATCACCCAAATGGTGTCATTTCCTTTCCTTGTCTTGGGTAACTTGGTGATAAAATCCATAGTTACCATCTCCCACTTCCATGTAGGAAGTTCAGGCTGTTGTAGCAAACCTGACGGTTTCTGATGCTCGGCTTTGACTTGCGCACATGTCAAGCATTTTGCTACATGGGCGGCCACAGACTTTTTCAAGCCTATCCACCAATAATTTGCCTTTAAATCCTGGTACATCTTATCAGCTCCGGGATGAACGGAGTACTTGGAACTATGGGCTTCTTGGAGGATGACATCACGAAGTCCTCCAAAAATCGGAACCCATATTCGTCCGTTCAATCTAAGAATTCCATCCTTGCTGAGAGATAACTGCTCCTCAGTTACTCCAAGCTTTTCATTGGGATAGTTAGCTTCTAACACAGCTTCCTTCTGTGCAGCTAACACCCTTTCTATCAAACTGTTCTTTATTTCCATGCTCTTGGCATTGATTCGGATGGGTTTCACTCTTTCTTTCCGACTCAAGGCATCGGCGACTACATTCGCCTTGCCGGGATGGTATCTTATTTCACAATCGTAATCATTAAGAGTTTCCATCCAACGGCGTTGCCTCATGTTCAAGTCCTTCTGGTTGAACAGATGTTGAAGGCTTTTGTGATCAGAATAGATCACACATTTTATTCCATATAAGTAGTGCCTCCACAGTTTTAGTGCGAATACAACGGCACCCAACTCTAGGTCGTGGGTGGTGTAATTCTTTTCGTGCACCTTTAACTGTCTTGAAGCATAGGCAATGACTTTGCCTTTTTGCATAAGCACACATCCCATCCCGGTGTGTGATGCATCACAATAAACAACAAACTCCTCTATTCCATCAGGCAATGTCAATACTGGAGCATTGCTCAACTTTTGTTTCAGAATATCAAAGGATTCCTGCTGCTTAGGACCCCAGTCAAACTTAATCTTCTTACGTGTCAGCGAAGTCAGGGGTGCAGCAATCCTTGAAAAGTTTTCTATGAATCGTCTATAGTATCCTGCCAAACCTAGGAAGCTACGAATTTCTGTAGGCGTCTTTGGCTCATGCCAATTCATGACAGCTTCAACTTTAGCGGGATCTACTTGAATGCCCTGCTCACTAACGACATGTCCAAGAAATTGGACTGCTCGAAGCCAGAATTCACACTTTGAGAACTTGGCATAGAGCTTCTCTTTATGAAGTAGTTCCAAAATACAATGAAGATGCTTCTCGTGGTCAGCTTGGTTCTTTGAGTAGATGAGGATATCATCGATGAAAACGATGACAAATTTATCCATGTAAGGCTTACAGACGCGATTCATGAGATCCATGAATGCGGCTGGTGCATTTGTGAGCCCAAAAGGCATCACTAGGAACTCGTAGTGACCATAACGAGTCCTAAATGCTGTCTTGTGCACATCTTCATCTCTAACCTTCAATTGATGGTAGCCTGACCTCAAGTCAATCTTTGAGAAGAAACTTGCCCCTTGAAGTTGATCGAACAGATCGTCAATTCTAGGCAAAGGATACCTATTCTTGATAGTAACCTTATTAAGCTCGCGGTAGTCGATGCACAGACGCATCGATCCATCCTTCTTCTTGACAAACAACACTGGTGCTCCCCAAGGAGACGAGCTAGGTTTTATGAAACCTTTGGCTAGAAGATCATCTAGCTGCGTCCTCAGTTCCTTCATCTCCGTTGGTGCCAACCTATAAGGCGCCCTTGCAACTGGTGCTGATCCAGGAATAATGTCAATCCTGAATTCCACTTGCCTATCTGGTGGCAAACCAGGTAGTTCTTCAGGAAATACTTCGGGGTATTCAGAAATGACTGGGATATCTCCAATCTTGGGTTTTGGTTCATCAATAATCACCTGTGCCATGTAGATGACACAGCCCTTCTTCAAACACTTTGAGTCCTTGAGTATTGACATCTTCTCGGGTAGCCCATACTGGGTATCTCCCTGGATAGTAAGTGATTCACCAGACGAAGTCTTGATTATCACTTGCTTCTTATTGCAAATAATCTGGGCCTGGTTATGTGATAACCAGTCCATACCCAAAACTATGTCGAAACCGGCTAGTTTTAAAGGAAGTAGAGACAAAGGAAAAGAGTGATTCCTAATGGATATGAAACATCCATCTAATAAGGTTGAAGCGGTTTCTATTGTGCCATCGGCTAGTTCCACCTCATACTTCACACTTAAAATTCTAACAGGTAGTTTTAACAATTCACAAAACTTACTATCTACAAACGACTTATCAGCGCCTGAATCAAATAACACTCTCGCGTAAACATCATTTACGAGAAAGGTACCTGTTATCACGTTGTCGTCCTTGACGGCTTCCTTTGCATCCATTCTGAAGACCCTTGCATTGGTCTTCCTAGCCTCTTCCGGCTTCTTGGCATATTTTGGGCAATTGCTCTTGATGTGCCCTTTTTCATTGCAACCATAGCAAGTTGCATCCTTTATTTTCTTGCAATCCACGGTTTTGTGTTCCCTGGATTTGCATAAACCACAAGCAAAAGGCTTCGATTGTGATTGGGAGTTGGATTCAAACCTGCACTTGCCAAAGTGCTGCCTCCTGCAGATTTTACATTTGGGTTTTTCACCCGACTGCTGGCCATCCTTTCTAAAACCTGACCCTTTCTTCTGGTCATTGTTTCCCTTCTGCTTCTTGTCTGAACGACGTGAGTTGTCATCCTCACGCTTTCTCTTTTCGGTGTCACTTTTCCTCTGTGACCTTTGCCTAACAGCATCCAAGGTAAGGGACAATGAAATGTCCGTTACTGACCGAAAAGTAGTTGGTCTCGAGGCCTTCACATTCGCCTTAATCTCCGGTTCCAACCCTCCAATGAAACGAGCTATACGTTTAGGCTCCGGAGTTACCAAGTAAGGAACTAACCTCGACAAAGTGTTGAAACTGGTTAGGTAGGCCTGACAGTCAAGGTTCTTCATGACCAGCGCCAGGAAGTCAGATTCAATTCTCTCAACCTCATGTTGAGGGCAGAAATTTTCTTTGATTAGTGCCATGAACTCTTCCCAGGTCATGTTGTATAACGGGACTTTCCCTGTAGCCTGGATCAATGATCTCCACCAGGCTAGGGCTTCTCCTTTGAACGACTGTGAGACAAACTTCACAATATCCCTTTCATGGCAACCACTAATATCCACCACAGTATCCATTTCATCCATCCACGTCATGCAATCCACAGCTCCTTTTTCCCCATTGAAGTCTCTGGGTTTGCACGACACAAAGTATTTATAGGTGCAACCCCTATTACGTGGTTCTTGGTTCTGTAGGACTCTTTGGGATGGATTACTCCTTTGATTCGAGGAGTGGTGAGTATTACTGTTGTGGGCAGTGTGGGTCCTGGACGGTGTCCTAGTATGTGATGCAGAATGGGTCCTCGTATGGGTACCACTTGATCCATGGTGCTGTCTACCCATAGCTATATTAACCGCATTATTTATCATAGCTTGCAACTCTGGGCCTGCTACGTTAACTTGGGCATTTTCATTCACTATCCCTGGGTGACTGTTGACCTCGTTTGAGTCTGCCATGTATCTAGAACTGTCACATATCGATAACCATTCATTGGTGAGTTTATTATAAAATTGTCTTTTATGGCAATTTGTTAACCGTGGTAAACTTAGACCAAATATGGTTAATTTATTACTCACATAAATTTAGGATTTCTAATATAATTTATCCTAATTATAAAACAATAATAGTTTTATTAGCACATAAGGCCTAGTCACAGGGACAATTTAAATTAGAAGCTATGAATTCAAAGAATCAAGGCTTTTTAAGGTTTGAACCTAGTTCATTACCTTTATCAGACAGGGTCACAGACTAATACTGTCTTTTGTCTCATATGAAAATGAGAAGGGCCCGTAGGCATTATATTACCACGTATGGTTAAGATATGATCATCTTAATTGATGATGTAAACCTAGGATTCAGAGATCATTAAACTAGGTTAGGAATCTTTTAAAGAATTCCTTTATAATATGACGTATGTGATTTTAACGAATCACTTCTGTCAGGAGTGTTAACATGTTTTAAGATGTTAACAGGAAATTGAATCATTTAAACAGGTCTTACCATTTTGGCCCGGTCTTATATTTGACACGAGGCTAGGGTTCACACTATTAAGATCCTTAATTAATTAATTTCATAGGCAGATTAATTTAAAAGGAACGATTTTAATTTATTTCATTTATACACTATATATGCGCATATTGCAATTATGAAATTTATAAAACAAACATTCCATTAATCTATTATACTATTACACACAGCCCTAAACGGGTCTTTTACAATTAATAAACTTACCCATGCAGGGGTTTTACAGAAAGATGTGCCCACGCAGGGGCTAAAATAGAAACAAGTCCTCGTATGGGACTAAGTACTAAAGGTAGATGTCCACGCAGGGACTACATACACATACAAATAATAAATGTCCACGTAGGGACTTGATTTTTAAAGTAGACATACACACACAAAGGATTTACTGATCCTTCTTACTCTTCCCCTTGATTAAGTTCGTCAAGGTCTTGAACATCCCCTGGTTACGCCGTCGGTCTTCCCGCGCCTCATGCCGCACCGCTCAAATACTTTGTAGGATCTCCTGATGCTGAGGTGGCGACATCTGAAGAGACGGCGGGGGTTGTTGGTAGTACGGGGGTTGTGTAGGCATCTGGTATCCCTGTGCTGGGTAGCCTACTCCCCAAGGAGCTCCATACGGTCCCTCCGGGTTAAGGGCGTAGTAATTAGACGCTACCAAATACGGGTCGGCTTCAGCGTAACCGAGGTTAGTGTGAGTCGGTAGCTCAAACGGGTTGTACATCGAAGGACCCGTGTATGCCGGTATCTGGTTATCAAGACCTATTGGCGGCGGTTGCTGCACGGCGGGGTTTGATGGTCCACCCATTTGTGGATCTTCTGGAAGCGGCTGATAATTTCTGCCACTTGATTGTAGAGGAGAGCTGAAATGAAACTCCTCTGTTCGTGTGGACATCCGGGCTCCGGATCTCCTATATCTTCGCGGCTGTGGAGGCGCCGGCTGAACTGGTGGCGGTGGAGGCGGTGGCGTAACTGCCTCAAACTGGTGATTCCCAGAGGAATCTTGATGATACTGCTGATGCTGTTCATGCGGCGAAGAATAATGAGGCTGCGGCTGCTCATGCGGCGACGAATGGTGAGAAGGCGTATAATACCATTCGTGCCGAGTGAAGATAGCCTGGAAGCTATCTGGACCATTATAAGGTGGTCCTTGGTAAATGGAACTATCCGAGACCTCAATTGGGTGGTTGGGAGTTCCTGATGCTGGTTCTTCGGGGTCATCTTCCTCATCCATATCATTTCCCCCAGAATAGTGGTCCTCCGGCCCCAATGGGTTAAAACCCACTGGTTCTTGTAGATAATCCGCCGGGTTGAACTGGCCTTGAAAGATCGGAGTGGGGTCTCCAAAAGGACGGTGCGACATAGATCGCTGTAACGGTATGTGGGAATGGTGAGGGTCTCTAGGCTCATTTTCTGAATGTGGCCCATAAGAGTCTTGAGCGGGAGTTGTAGAGCTGTTCGAAACCGACCGTCTTGCCGGTTGAAATAGACCTCTCTGGTTCCGCCGAGTACCGTCACTCTCAGCGGGGATAGGAGCTTGAGTATTGGATGGTCCAGCTTCATGATCGTTGGGGGCGGTGGTCGGCCCCTTTCCTCCTCGTCCTCGCATACGTAAAAATCTTGGAGGCATTTTTCTGTTATACCTGTCAACAAAACATAAGATAACAAATAACAAAATATAAAGTTTTTAAAGAACAAAACAAAAACCGAATAGGGTGGAATTTGTCTTATGTTATAAGTCTAGACTCGAAAGTTTTAAATATGTGCAATTGTGTAACTGAGATTAAACACAAAAGGCTAGTGTTTAATTCACTCAGAGTTGGCTCTGATACCAACCTGTCACACCCCGGATTTCCACGTGTCACCGGTGGGCCCGGTGGGGGAGTATCGTGACGTGGTTGGCAACATAATAGTCAAACAACACAATATTTAAATGCACAGCGGAAGCAATATATAGATTTAATTCAACCAAACGATATTGTAATATGAAGTATCACAAATAGTCGAATAAAATCCACAGGTAGATCAAATAAAACAAAAAGGAAACAAATGTTCAACAGATATGACATCCAAGCTGGCGAGACTTAATGTGGATGCTAGGAGACAAGCCAGCCTATTTCGCGTAGTACCTGCACTCAATCTTTTTAAGAAAATACGTCAGTTTACACTGGTAAATACAATCAACCGACTCATTTTGAAAAGAGTTTAAGAAATGCATTTAAGGCACAAGGCACAAATATTTTATAACTTGGGATAATTATTTAATATATAAACTTGTAAAGGATTTACATGTTTCTTATGCGTTCAGTAGCCCGGATCGAGCCGGGTTAAAGATCAATTAACACACCACTTAAATTATGAGACACTACAGGTGTACGCCTACACCAGAGTGCTAAGGTCGTGGCCATTTCGTAAAATGATGCCAGGGATATCCGGGACACGGTCATTAACCCCCCAAAGGCTTTAAGCAACAAAACAATTCAAACGGAGACATCTCAATAATTTAACCATAATAAGATTAAATATTCAACGCCCGACCAAGCGGTATTTTATATACCTTACCCAAGCCCGTATAGGGAAATAAGTTAAAAGTATTTACCTGAGCAAGTATAGTTCAAAATCAGCGAGTGCGGTATCTTTTACTGGTTCTCCTAATCTGGAACGAAGGTTTATAATAACCTATTAGAATACTAACGGATCTTTAATTAAGCTTAAGCTTAGACCGGTTAGTTTTAAGGATACGGTTCGTACGCACGATTAAGCGAAGACCGGATAGAATGTGATTTAGACCCGACAAGTTTGAGGACTTGTTTAATATGGGTTTATTATCCACATTCTGGATTTTGAGATAAAAATGATATCGTTTGACCCGTTTCGGCTAGTTTATGCAAACTAGTTACATAAACCGAACCGAACGCGTATAATGCATAACGGGTAACCGAAAGGGTCGCGAACAGGTTTCCTAGGTTAATATGCTTTAAATATGTGGTGATATCATTATGATATCTTCCATAATGCCCATAACGAGTTTAATCCCTAAATACGCCCCGTAGGGGTATTTTGGTCATTTTAAGGGTTATAAAAGAGATTTATAATACCTCTGAGATACGGGTCTGATTTAATCAGAAAAATATCTTAACTTAACAGGTTATGTCTAATGGTATTAAGTCTTACGTGGCAAAATGGTTTTAATACTAAACTACGCGTTTAATACGCGTATAAAGCCGTTTTAAGCGACGTACGGGTTAAGATACCAATCTGAGTTTTCTAATCAGCAAAACAAGTTCAAAATACTATATTTATTATTTTAAATCAGTGGCAATTGGATTGGTATCAATCGGATTCATAAAACTCGTTTTATGGCCTAAAAGGGCATATTCGGTGTTAACCGAATCAATGCGATAAGCCTAGCTTAAGACCAGCTTAAAAATAATTAAAAATCTTCAAAAATCCTAAAATATTATTTAACATCAGCGGGTAATGGTTTTGGTACCGAAAATCGGGTTTAGATAGGCTATGCGCTAATCGCGCCGTTTAATTAATAAAAAGCTTATTATATACGCTAATGCGCATATCTCCTAATCTAGACCTCCGCTTGACGTGAAAATTTACGTACATGCTAAATAATCAGTAACTAAGATTATTGTATTTCCACATTTTCAAAATACTCGTTATAAGGTCATAAGGGCGTTATGGTCCAATTTAAGCGATTAACGGAAACGTGTGCATGCATCGGATAATCAATGCAATAAGTACAGAGACTTATACTAGCATGTAACCCAACCCTAATGAGACTTTAAGGCATGTCTAATACTTACTAAAACGGGTCAGAACCGAAGTCAACGCAAAAGTCAAGGTTTTGCGCCTTTCGGTTCCGAACCGGGTTTAAACAGAAATTTGTCGAGTCGGGCAAGCGTAAACAAGTTTTTATACTTATTACCAAGTTATATTAAGTTTAAAACAGGTTGCACGCCTCGCGGATTGCTAGTCGTGCATTAAATCGCATATTGACATTCTGTTGACTTTTTCGGTCAACGTTTGACCCGACAAACGACCTAGTTAGGTCTGGATTTGGTACTTGCCCTTATAAGGGTTTAATACCCATATAATTACCTATCTAACGGTACTTTTAATTCGGGTTACGACTGAGCTATCGATAACTAAACCCGAAGTCAACCGTTTAATACGTTATGTTGACTTTTAAGCTAAAAACTAAACTAGAATTAATTTAGAAGGGATTAGAGACTTACTAGATGATTAATGGATGGCTAGGAAGGCTCTTGATCAGTTTGCAAGCTCCCCAATAATCAGAATGCTTGAAAATGATTTGTGAATGAAAGTGGTGAATGAAAGGGTCCTTATATAGTGGGTTTACCACCACAATCACTTGACACAAGAGTCTAGGATCAACCACAAGTGATAAACACATGTCTCTAGCATGTAGGGGTGTCTAAGGGCCATGAATGTGCAAGAGAAACCGGCTAAGGAGGTCACAAACGCACACAACAGCCAACAACAAGTCTGCTGTCCCTGGGCGCACCCTCGCGTAGCGCGAGGGGCTGTCGCGCTACGCGACGCCTTGCTCTGATCCGAAATTTGTTGTTTGTTGATGGTTTGAAAGGGCAACTTGTATATTTCGAATGTGGGACTTATTTTATCAGTAGGGGGCCTCCAATAAGTGTCTAACACTGAACATACCCTACCAATTATCCCTTGTTTCAATTGATTGCATTTACAAGACCCGTAAATAACGGTTTATCGTTCAATTCATCATGGGACCTCATCATGCATTATCAAGTCCATTATTGTGAACCCTTTTCTGAATTGAGGATATATTAGATGTATATAACATTTAATCGGGTCTTGGGATTTATTATTGAGGTGTTCAGAGGTAACAATTTAACATGACGCCACTTTAAATCCTACCGAAAACATCTTTATTACATCCGGGTTTTCAACGCGTTTTTGTCTTACATGACACGTGTCGTTTTAATATTAACCCGAAATTTGCGAGGTGTTACATAAAAAACTCGGAAATAGGGTATAAACCCGAAAATGGGTTTTTTAATACCCTGTTTCTTAAGAACCGGAACCAGACACATAAGGTATAGTTTTTTGGTCAACTAATCGGAACCAAAACAGAACTGGTTATAGCAATAACTGGTTCGAACCCTTAAAACGAGAAACCGAAACCGGTTATTAAAAATACCCGGTTTGTGCACCTCTAAATGGAGGTGCTCTCATTCAAGGTTTGCGCACCCATTCTTTTGTTACATGAGACAACTTTTAATTTCTCACAAAGCTTTTATTTCAAACACACCATATTGAACATCCTGATACATCATTTACTTTAGATCTAGACACTATTTTAGTTTGTTGCAAAACTCTCATAAAGAAGATCTTAAAAGCATGAATAAATAATTATATATATGTAATCAATATGTATACTTATTTGTATCCAAATTTAATGAAAAAGACTTAATTTTTCTAACAATATATGCTTTCAAGATTCTAAGACCATGGGGTGTGGTTTGCTTAGTTTAGTTACTTTGGGGACTACCCGTAACGTAGGCGTCACATCACCATGGGTGGAGAACCATCCCCTTGGGGACTACCCAAGGGTGTGGAGGATAGTCCTCCCTCCCTTTTTTTATTATTATTTTGTTTGATTTAATTAAATAATTAAAAAAAAACTCTCTCTGTCTCTCTCAATGTGGTGGCCCACCATCAGCCAATCAAAGACCTCGTTGCCAACGTCTTGCTTCCGCTGTTTGAGATGCGACGAGCCCCAAGGGGGCGGTGTGCGACGTGGGGGACGAGCCGAGACGGGGAGGCGACGACCCCCACACCCCTTGGTCTAAAAGTTATCGTAATCTATGGTTAACTGTCGTTAACTTATAACAAAAGAAAGAAAGTTTTCAAAACATAAATGCAAATCAAATCTGTATCAATGTTCGTATATGTTGATATATTTGAAATTATTTTTGTCTTCCTCTTTCACTTCACTTGTACTATTTGGTTCGTGCTTTCTTTTCACTGGGATTTCGTGAACACCATATCTTCTATTTTGGTCAATTGAAACCGTGTGGCATATCTTGATTACATTCACGAGAAAATGAACACGAAGTTAAGTTTCAACTACCCATGGCAGTTATATCTACCATCAAATATATTATATTATATAACCACTTTTAAACTTAGTAAACGGTAGTTGTACCCTTTGAATTATTACCTTATATATGGTGATTTATTATAAAAGCAAATCAGTGGTATGTATCTTGTTTGTTATAACTATTGAAGTTTACTTATACTCAATGTACTTTTAAATACCGGTATGAATCGGCCGGTTATACCGGTTAAACCGGATATCGGACACAAGTCTGGTACAATAAAGGTCGGTAAAAACCGAATACGGTATGTCTTATGTACCGGCGGTAAATCCGGTTCTACCGGTTTAAACCGTTGAACCGGTTTGCATTATCTTAAGATTTGATTTCTTAATTTTAATAAAATACGATATTAAGGTAATATTGATCTTTCATATTTCCAGTAATTAACCTAATGTCTTCTATTCCAATATTTCATCGTTGATGATACTGTTACTCACATTGTACAATGCAATATTGTTTATAACTAATAAAAATATTCTTAAAATGCTTAATAGTTTACAATAAGAATAGTTGTTTTTAGATAAAACTATGATCAGTTACGTAAATCAAAGTTGAGATTTGATTGTTTTTTTAGATGAATCTCCATTTTATGGAATTTATAGGGTTAACTAGTAACCCGGTTCAACCGCCCGATACAACCCGGTTCAACTGGTTGAATCATTTTAGAGCCCAACCCGGTATGACTTAAAAACCGGTTTTTAAAACATTGCTTATACTTATTAGAGTTAATTGCCCGGATAGTCCTTGTGGTTTGCCATTTTTTCACCTTTAGTCCCCACCATTTCAAAATAGCATGCTTGCTCCCTGTGGTTTAACAAGTTGTTACTCGGATAGTCCCTACACTAGATGGGGGTTAACTTTTGGTGTTAAATGGGTCTGAAATGACCAAAATGCCCTTACTAATAAATAAAACATAAAAAAACAAACCCACCCCACTTCTTTCTTCTACTCTGATTACTTCATGCCCCCACCCCATTTTTTCCGGTCATCTTCTCCGGCGACCCCCTGATTTTCCGGTCACCCAAAAGCCTCAACACAATCAAACAAGGTAGTTGTCCTAACGTCTCCATTGGATCTTTGTTTAGCTGAGAGATTGACAATGTGAGAACCTTAACTGTTGGGGGGAATTCATTCGCAGTTGGTAACCTTTCTAGATTACCATACAGGTTAAGATGAGAAAGTTTATTTAAGGTCGCTAGTGTTTTCACAACTAGCTTTGAAGCTTGGCCTGATCCATTAACCGAAAACAACCTCAAAGACTGAAGATCGACTAGCTTCTTGATCCAGTCAAGCAAGACACTTTGGCTTCTTGTGGTTAATTGGAACTTAATACCTAATTCTCTAAGATTAAGCAACATTAGCAAACCTTCAAGTTCATTTGCTGATATCTTGTCATCTAGAACCAATCCCCAGAGGGTTACAGGAGTTGAGGAACTGCTAGGTGGCATGCTGAGACGAATGTTGTTCAGATTGAGATAACGAAGGTGTTTGAGCTTCCAAATGGAGTTTGGTAGACTGTCTATATTGGTGTGTTTCAAGTCTAGGGTTTCTAGATGATACAATTTGCCCACGGATTCAGGAAGATTATCCAATGGAGACGTTAGGACAACGGAGAAGATGACCGGAAAATCAGGGGTCGCCGGAGAAGATGACCGGAAAAAATGGTGTGGGGCATTTTGGTCATTTCAGACCCATTTAACACCAAAAGTTAACTCCCATCTAGTGTAAGTACTATCCGAGTAACAAGTTGTTAAACCACAGGGAGCAAACATGCTATTTTGAAAAGGTGGGGACTATCCGTGAAAAAATGGCAAACCACAGGGACTATCCGGGCAATTAGCTCTACTTATTACATAAAATTTACTTATACTTATTACATACTAGTAGCTTATGTTATTTAAGTTTTGTT
The DNA here is from genome assembly GCA_030545235.1 of Helianthus tuberosus. Classification (NCBI taxonomy): domain Eukaryota; kingdom Viridiplantae; phylum Streptophyta; class Magnoliopsida; order Asterales; family Asteraceae; genus Helianthus; species Helianthus tuberosus. The sequence goes on from CM060422.1 coordinate 31,121,686, forward strand.
AATGAGTAAAGTGCTATTTGTGTCCTTGTGGTTTGTGCAGTTTAACCATTTGAATCCAAAAATCAAAACTATCTTGATTTGAGTCCCTGTGGTTTCTAATTTTAACCATTTGAATCCAAAAGTAAACAACATCCAAATCAGAAACATTTGGTTTTTGGATTCAAATGGTTAAAATTAGAGACCACAGGGACTCAAATAGTTAAAATTAGTGACCACAGGGACTCAAATCAAGACAGTTTTGGTTTTTGGATTCAATTGGTTAAACTGCACAAACCACAGGGACTCAAATATGACTTTACTCTTAGTTAATATTTATACCAAAAATTATATTTCAAACTCTAGACTTTTTTTTTGGCTATGTACAGCTTGGATCCACGGATTCCCCATCAAAGTCAAATTGACAATTGAAAACAACACTTGAAAAGAAAATAACATTATTTGCTAGAAAGAAAAAACAAAAATATTGAATTACTTTATATTAAGATAAGAAGAAATACTTAAAAGTTAAAAAAATTAGGAAGAAAATGTGCAAGTGATATATGATTTATGACGATGCTAACGAATTTGATAAGGAAATTTCATAAATAATTGATTTAATTACATAGATCATCCCTGTTCTAAGATCATATTATGGTTTTGGTTTTAAGTTTCAAAAATTACATCCATAGTTAGGTCTTTGAATTGAATGACCACTAGTTTTTAACTTATTTTTTAACGATTATACATACTAAGGACCAAACATGTTACTTGTGAATGAATAGCAAGATCGTAAATATAACTTTTAAAATTTTGAGATCAAAACCGGCATATTACATTATATATATTATTATGGGTAGGGATATGGTAAAAAGTGTTTAAAATGTGAGAAGGGTAAGAAGTGTTTTAAACCATTGGATATTTGATCTAATGGTTGAGATCAATAGGGTATAAAAATGTAAATTGTGTTTTAATTAGAGGGGCCTTATGTAAAATTGAAGGGCAATAGTGTCTTTTTCAATGTTTCAAATATGGTAACCGTATCCTACACAACCAAAAACACCTACATTCACTCATTTTTCCTTAAAAATCGGAATTAATAACCAAGATCTAAATCGGAAGCCTCTTTGTTTTATATAAGATTCAAGGCGTGGTGTTTTACGTTTAGAAGAACTGTAATCAGATTCATGGCGTGGTGTTTTAAAACATCTGGATAAATTGACTATGATTCAAGTCATGGTGTTTTATCTGGAATCCAGAAAACACCATGACTTGAATCATAGTGTTTTATCTGGAGACATTGTTCAATACAAAACATGACTATGATTCAATTCAATACAAAACATTCCCAGATTTTAAAACACCATGACTATGATTCAAGTCATGGTGTTTTATCTGGACAATCAACACAAAACATTCCCAGATTTTAAAACACCATGACTATGATTCAAGTCATGGTGTTTTATCTGGAGACATTGTTCATGTCGTGGTGTTTTAAACATCTGGAGACATTGTTCATGGCGTGGTGTTTTAAAACATCTGGAAACAATGACTATGATTCAAGTCATGGTGTTTTATCTGGAATTCAAGTCAGATAAAACACCATGACTTGAATCATAGTCAATGTCTCCAGATGTTTAAAACACCACGCCATGAACAATGTCTCCAGATGTTTAAAATACCACACCATGAACAATGTCTCCAGATAAAACACCATGACTTGAATCATAATCAATGTCTCCAGATGTTTAAAACACCACGCCATGAACAATGTATCCAGATGTTTAAAACACCACGCCATGAACAATGTATGATTAAAAGATGTTGCGATTAAAAGATGATGATGAAGATAAAACAATCAGATGTATAAAATCGTAAAAACAAATATGTTTCCTAAAATTTCTCCTAATTCAAAATTCGATTCAATCCCTATAAAAACTCATCGCCAGTTTTTTTTTTTTTTTTGGCAGTTATCTTGGAAATCATTTAAATGATAAGAATGTCAAATTACTAATATACCCTTTTGAATTAATTAGGATAAAGGACACTTGTCATTCCCAAATTATTTCTCACACTTCTCACAAAAGTTCCACTTTGTACAGGATCCTCTACCTATTATTATATATTATATTATTTATATATATTAATACAAAGTGTCCATGAATAGTAATCTAAATTTTAAATATTATTATAACTTTTTTTAATCTTTAATATTTTATTATTATAACTTAACTTTTAAATATTATTATAGCTTTCTTAATCTTTAATATTTTATTATTATAATATCATACTTAGAAAATAGTAACATATAGTTTTTTTTAATATTTTGTTATTATAATTAATTTATTTTGTTTTCTCTTATAGCTAAGATATGATATTTTATATATTAACATCATTTATCATTTTATTTATTCTAATAATATAGTGCAACGTTTTATAAAACTTCGAATGTACTATTGCGACATGTATATTAATACAAAGTGTCCATGAATAGTAATCTAAATTTTAAATATTATTATAACTTTTTTTAATCTTTAATATTTTATTAGAGTAAATTGCCATTTTGGTCCCTGTGGTTTAGGCACTTTTGCCATTTTAGTCCAAAACTCAAACTTTTTAAATCTGGGTCCTTGTGGTTTCACTTTTATTGCCATTTTAGTCCAAAATTAAGAGTAAACTGCCATTTTGGTCCCTGTGGTTTTACTTTTATTGCCATTTTAGTCCAAATCTCAAACTTTTTGGAACAGTCAAAAAAAGGAGGATTTTGAATTTTGGACTAAAATGGCAATAAAGATGAAACCACAGGGATCCAGATTTAAAAAGTTTGAGATTTGGACTAAAATGGCAAAAATGCCCAAACCACAGGGACCAAAATGGCAGTTTACTCATTTTATTATTATAACTTAATTTTTAAATATTATTATAGCTTTCTTAATCTTTAATATTTTATTATTATAATATCATACTTAGAAAATAGTAACATGTAGTTTTTTTTAATATTTTGTTATTATAATTAATTTATTTTGTTTTCTCTTATAGCTAAGATATGATATTTTATATATTAACATCATTTATCATTTTATTTATTCTAATAATATAGTGCAAGGTTTTATAAAACTTCGAATGTACTATTGCGACATGTTTGTTACATCTGTGTTTCGTTAAACTGAGCCAATATTGTTCGAACAATTACCTTTTTACGACTTTGGTAGCGGTATTGAGTACCTTTTATATCATATGATATAGCGAGTGTCGGTGATAAACAAAACTGATACCGTCCAAACATCGGTACCATGTCGATTTTGGCCGAACATCGGTGTCGATATTTGTACTTTTAAAATCTTATCAATATTCATTATTATAGTTTTCTATCAATTTAAACATATGTCGATATCCTTTTGGGCATATGATGACTTTTTTTTGGGTTTATCTCTCGATCACTATACAAAGTGCTGATTACGATACCGATACCTTATTGAATCGAACTGATACCGACCGACTTTACGCCGCAACGCGCAAGGAAGTTCACTAGTTACCATAGTATCATATGTGTAATCATTAATCAACTCTAAATAGTATAAATTAACTATTGAAAATTATATATGTATATACACTAGGGGTAGGACCCTGTGTATTACACGGGTTGCATATATATAATTTTATATTTATATACTATAATAATAAAAAAAGTTAAATCTTAAGAAATGATCTGTGTATTTGTGTGGGTTGAATAATATAATCGGTTAACTCATACAATCGTCAAGATATGTATTTAAGAGGGTGTTTGGGGTTGAGTTTTGAAAATAGATTATGCGTTTTGAATAATCAGAATTAATTAACTGTAACAAAACTTGATGTTGAAAGATAGTGTTTGGATTTGATTATGTTGCTTGATATCACAATAATCGGATAATCAACTATTTAAGTGTTTGGCAAATATATATTTTAAAAAATAAACAAGTGAAAATTCTTTTCTAAATGCAAATAATCAATTTTTGAAAAAATATGTTTTGTTGCAGTGGGGGGGGGGGGGGGGGGGGGGAGCTGCGTTTTGTAACTTTCTAAACGCAAATAATCAATTTTTTAATTTTTTTACCCAAACACTCAAAACTGATTATATACGATTTCAAAATTCAATGATCTAAAAATCTCCTTTAAAACTCAACCCCAAACACCCTCTAAAAAAAGAACTTTGATATGTTATTTACTTATTACAAAATTTTACTTTGTTTATTATTATTTATTACTAGGTTAGAAACATATATATTACACAGAGTTGGACCAATTAAAGATTTTTATTTATTAATATAAAAAATATATATATATTTTTATATTGTTTTGTGGTCCTTTTAAGATTTCTAGATATGATGGATGCATTCATTTTCCTAATACGCCTATTATACATTTATACCAACATCACTTTTGGTCTACTAAATTGCATTTATCCTTCCTCACACGCAATTATACATTGAACAAGTCAAATCTTTGGTCAACTCCCCCTCCCCCCCCCACCCCCAAACACTCAGTGACGGATCCAGCCATGTTTTGTGGGTTCACATGAACCCACTCTGTTTGGAAAAAAAAATAGTAAGAACTTTGTATAATTTGAAAAAAATAGTGAGAATCTACCAAAACGAACCCACGGAAAGAAATGCCTGGATCCGCCAACACTCACCCAATTCAACACTAATCATAAATACTTTACATTATAGACGAATTAACCTGTCTATTCTGCTTTAATTACGTTTGGATACATCAATATTTTTTCTAAAAGTTGATATTGTATCATCAATGTCACCACACTTGCCTCCAAAACCAACCATGCATAAGCCACCAAGGTGGTTGTTGATTTGCCCCCACACTTTTGTTTTTATTATTAATCTTTAATAATAATTAATTAAATTTTCCATCTTTTATAGCCGACACTTTATAAACCCCCTACCCCTCCCCTTCAAGAACAACTAAAAGAGTAAATTTCAAAAGTCCAATCAACTCTTTGTGATCAAGGTTGTTTATGGAGGCTGTAAATGATTTTCATCCGCCTTCGAATTACGATGAAATCTTCATGCAACGACGCTTGATCTTTTCCGACAGTCTTCAAGTATGTTTATCTGTGCATATATTCAATCTTTGTATCTAGACAACTTTGTTTTAAAGTAGTTTGATGAACAACTTATAGGACTTGAGGAAAGTAAGAAGTCAACTATATTCAGCTGCTGAGTTTTTCGAAGACTCGTATCATAAAACCGAACATGATCCCTTGTAAGTACATGTATTTTTTTTTTTTTTGTTAATTTGATTTCATTATCATTTATCAACTAACTTGCTGCTTTAATCTTGTTTTAGATTGTTAGAAAGCTTAAAAGATTATGTGTCAAAAGCTCTGATCAGCACCATTGACCATTTGGGCTCTGTGACATCTAAAGTCAACAGTTTTTTAGATGAAAACATTGATGAAGCTTATGAAACAAATCTTCGAGTTGTATGCATCAAACAGGTTTGTTACATATCAATATTCGTTTGTTTGTTGCACGTGTGTGATTTTGTTAGAGATTGTTGCAGAGATTACAAACATGCCAGACGTTTAGCGATCATGAGGGTCTTTCGCAACAATCGTTGGTGATACAGACACCAAAGTACCATAAGCAATATCTGCTACCAGGTTATTAAATGTTTTTTTTATATATTTTGGGTTCTTATTTGATAGCATATACTAAATATTAAAAAATTATAGACGGACAGTTTCCTGAAGCAGCGAAAGCAAAGACTGAATCATTCACTTTGAGGTAATATTTATCACTTTAATTCGGTGGAGCTCCACCAACATCATGTTCATCGTATAAGATTCTTGCGCAGGAGAGAGTGTAACAAAGGGGATTTAAAAGAATTCGGATCGGATTTGGTTGATTTTACATTTGCAAAAGCTGCATCAAACAAAGGATCAGGTGGGACTGTGGAGAGAACAGTGTTTTTCTTTCTTTTTTAAGTTGTTAACATTTGACCTACAAATGTTATGTACTGACTGAGCTTTACTTGATAACCAGAAAAACGATCGAGATCAGTTTCACCAAGTCGGTTCAGAATCAAGCGATCGGGATCTCTTGCTAACCCATCTGTCAGCCCAGTCTCTCGGGTTGGGTATGCTGGTTCGGTTATTAATCGATCATTCAGTCCAAATACACAGCTGAAGCATCAGGCAGAGACAAGAAGGTCTTATTCGTTGTATTCGGAAAAAGAAAGAAGACAAGATATCCAAGTTTACTCAAAGAAAACCAGAAACCTTTTCAAAGCATTACTTAGCATACACAAGAATAAGAACGATAGTCGATAGATTGTATCATACAGATAACTTAGAAGTCCCTTTTATTCAGATCCGATTGGCAGAAATTAAGTCGTTTTATTGTTTGCCTATATAAAGGCAAATGAAGCGAATTTAACAATATGAATCAAGAAACATCACAAATCCACTACAAAAACTTATTCGAATAGTTTCCAGAGTATCATTATCTCTGATTTAAGACCCGGAATTAAACATTAAGGAGACGGAAATGTTCATCTTTTCTTTTCATTCTTGTACAACCACGCTGATCTCGCCCTTCTCTAGAAGATCATAAAATGCCCTTGTTTTTCTCTGCTCGTTCCAGTGGTGCATTTTCCATAAACCACCTGCGGCTAACCCAAGCACTGACCCAATGATCAGTTCTTTAACCACACTGGGGCCTTTCAAGACAGGATGCGCAACTCGGCCACCCACCATTTTTAGTTCTGTAGTAAAAACCAACAAAACATGAAAATCGATGCATCAAAAACTAATAACTTTAAGAAATTGCCTTGATATATAAGTATGAATACACAAGTTACACAAACTAGAGGTGGCAATGTGTTAGATATTGCTTGAAGTGTATTCAAAATGCAGAAGACAATATTTAACATAAGATTACTATATAACTCATTTATGCAATTACATAAGATAAAGAAAAGGGTTTAGGGGTCAACACCGCCTGTTTTGTCACAAACTAAATATGTATCTAGTTTGACCCGTTACCAAACCCAACTCATGCATCTGTTTTGCTACCTCTAAAAGAAAACATATACATTTGGAAGATATGAAAATGAGATAGAGCAAGAACAGACATGAGAGTCGACTGTTTAATCCTTTTTCTATTTTATGAATTATGAAATAGACATGTTAAAAAGATGTTATTAATGATCTAAATATATACAACTCTGTAACAATCCTAAGGGTCTATAAGGTTTTGATTAGTATTACAATGTTAAGATGCTATACATCACATAAATCAAGTTAGCATAAGCCAACTATCAAATATACACAAAAACATTTACATATCACAAGTATCCCCAACAGAAACATTTTTGGCTCCCGTGAAGGACGTGGCACCAACGTGGAGGAGAGGGGTAAGAGAGAAGGTGAGCAGCATCCCTCCCCAAAGATGCCCTTGGACGGACTCTGTGAGAGTGGAAAAGTGAGAGCCGAGCGAAAGAGAAAGCATTTTTGGCTGTGTTTTTTTTTTTGTGAGAGAAGCAAACTTCAAGCAAAGGGAGGGACGAGCGAAAGAGGAAGCATTTTTGGCAAGTGTGACGTGGATGCATTTTTTAGGCTTCTCACTCGAGATGCTCTAAGAACTAATGGTCTATACAGATTGAATTAGTAGTAGAATGCAGCAAATACATCAAGTTACCATAAGCCAATTGTCATTTATACGCACAATTATTTACATATAACCATGGTTTTAAAAAACGGTTCAGGCGTGCGCCTCGAGGCGCGCCTCAAGGCGAAACGGCCAAAAAACGATTCTGAGGCGCGCCCTTGGTTTAAAAAAGCGCGAAGCGCTCCGAAGCGTTTTGGTTCCAAAAGCTTTAAGCGAAGCTTCAAGCGCGAAGCGAGAGCTTCACGTATACGAAGCGCTCCATATTATATATAATTATATATAATGTTAATTTTATATATATGTATAAAAAATAGCTATCCATATTATATATATGTATTTTATAATGTTAATTTTGTATTTTTATGCATAAATTAAAAAGTTTAAGGACCAAATGTAAACTACTAAAGATAGAGGGGGTTAAATGTTTAAATAGACAAACTATCTTTACACTTTTTAAGTAAAAAGTTAGAAGTTTCAGGGACTGAATGTAAACTAATGAAAGATAGAGGGGTTAAATGTTTAAAAACCTTAACTTATAAAAACCCTAAAAGCCTAAAACACATATACGCAGCCGCTCTCAGCATCTCTCTTCTTCTTCTTCCCCCTTCTTCCTGGTTTCCGGCTGAAAGCAACTCCGTCGCCGGAATTTGTCGCCGGATTTCACATAGGAAGTCGCTATATCGTCGATATAAGGTCGATATGTACCTTGTAAAGACTGTTGGGCTTAAAAAATGGCCCAAATGGTGATCTGATTGGCTGGAGCGTCGCTTCACAACTTCATCGCTTCGCCGCTTAAAGCTCGCTTCACATCGCTTCAGACCCAAAAAAGCGTTTTCTCCAGCGCTTCACGCTCGCTTGAAGCGCGCTTTTTTAAACATAGGGCGCGCCTCAGGGGGTTTCTACTGTTTGTGCGCCTCAGAGGGGCTGAGGCGCTAAAAAGGCTGCGCCTCAGGGGTTTTAGATATTTGTTTTTGATGTTTTTGTGTCAATTTATGTCTTTTTTATGTGTGTTTTTGATTATTTTGATGAATTTCGTTAGTATTACTATTTTTATAAGATATATAATATTCATATTTATTTTTTAATTCCGCCTCGGGCTTACGCCTTGGTTCGCCTCGAGGCTTACGCCTCGTGAGGCGAAGTGAAAACGCCTCGAAACTCGTTTCCGTTTTTTTAAACCTTGCATATAACAAGTATCATCTCTAGTCATAGGCTTATAGCTCACAAGAATCATCTCTACCAAGGTTTAAAAAAACGGAAACGAGTTTCGAGACGTTTTCCCTTCGCCTCACGAGGCGTAAGCCCGAGACGGAATTAAAAAATAAATATAAAAAATATATATCTTATAAAAATAACAAAACTAACTAAATTCATCATGAAAATCATCAAAAACACACATTAAAAAGACATAAATTGCTTGAAATTGACACAAAAAGTCGAAAACATCAAAACCAAATATAAAAAACCCCTGAGGTGCAGCCTTTTTAGGGCCTCAGAATCGTTTTTTGGGTGTTTCGCCTCATCGGTTTTTTAAAACTATGATCTCTACTTATAAACCAAGTTATCATTTCTAGTTATAAATCAATTTATCATCTCTAGAGCAGAGAGAATTTTTTTCAAAAGTAACTCACCAACACATTGAAAAACAAAAACAAATCCTTGATATAAAACAACTATTAAAATTAGTAATTCATCATCTTAAGCTAAGGCTACATATTCATACAGATCCAATAACTTTCCTCACTAATCGATATGTACAATTTCCAAAACCTAAACTCAAACGCCCCTATAAAATCATCAATAAACATAACAGTTATCGATCGAGTAAATTAGCATGCTCAGCAACGATAAATCTTCCAATTAAAGTTCGAATTCATTATATTACATAGCAAATCAGATAAACAAAGACTAAAAATATAATAAATTCGAAGTCGTGTAAACCTATGGTGGTTGTAGATCTGATTGCTTGAAGTATTACCTAGGGACGACGACGGCGACGGCGACGGCGATGACGCTGATGAGAGTTTCCGGTACCGGATTTTTCGCCGTTCACTTGACCTACGGATGTGCGTTTTGTAATAACATTTCAGGTTTTCTCGGCTTATATCTAGTGAAGGGGAAATTGCAGCCATGCCCCTCATGGTTTATAATGTTCCAAATCAGGCACTAACTTAATTGTGTATACGTGTTAGGGGATGTTTGGCAACTTCTGAATGATTAAGTGCTGAATGAATAAGAGGTCTGAATGGGTAAGAGGGTCTGAATGGGTAAGTGCTGAACCAGTAAAGTGCTGTTTGGTTCCATATCTGAATGACAGTGTAAAATGACATTTTTACCCCTACCCACAAAATAAACCCATTATAGAATTTTTTTATATAAAACCCTATCATCATCATCATTCATCAGTATTCATCACCACCCCCCCCACACCCCCTTCCCCTTTCTCTCCCTACCGATCTGAGTTCTCCGCCACCGATCTCCGCCACCGCCATCATCGTCAATCAACATCATCTCCGCCACCGCCATCATCATCATCAACATCATCTCCGCCACCGCCATCATCGTCAATCGCCAGAGCTGAGTTCTCCGCCACCGCCATCATCGTCAATCGCCTCAATCGTCGCCATCATCATCATCATCATCTCTTGTTCGTTGTTGGAGTCGGAGCTTCCCCGTTTGATGCTGCTAATGCCGTTACCCAGCTCCGCCACACCGCCGCCGTACATGGTGGTGGTCGGCTGTATTCACAGGAGAGAGAGAGAGGAGAGTAGAGTGAAGAGGGAGTGTGTAAGTTTGTTGGTATCGAAGGGGGATACATGTGGGTGCACTGCCGCCGCACCGCCGCCGCACCGCCGCCGTACATGGTGGTGGTCGCCGTACATGTGGGTGTCTAGCCGGACAGAAGAAAGGGGAGCCGGAATCACGGCTCCGGTCGCCGGGAATTCTGATCGAGAGAGAGGTAAAGGGATGAGGGAGGGTGAATGGGGGTAACACTTGTCTTTTTTTTCATTCAGCATGTTCTAGTTGCTGAATGATTCAGCACTGAATCATTAAGAGGTTTGCCATTAAGAGGCACAACCAAACAGCTAACCTCTGTCCGAATAAGAGGTCCAACCTCTTAATGATTCATTAAGAGGCTTGCCAAACAGCCCCTTAGAGTTAAATGTCATTTTAGTCCATGTGGTTTGGGTCATTTTGTCAGTTTGGTCCAAAGGTTTGAAACGTTACCATTTTAGTCAAAATAGTTTTAAACGTTGCCATTTTAGTCCACTGGGTTACCTCCATTTATTTTTCTGTTAGCTTAGTTAACATAATTATAAATAAAATGACCGAAATGCCCTTCTAGTTAACAGAAAAAATGGATGGAGTTAACCCAGTGGACTAAAATGAAACGTCTGCACATAACATTATATTTTATTTCCGTATAATACATGGTTTTATTCAAACAATATCATAAGTAGTGCTTCAATAGTAAACAAAGGTCAACTTCACATAAAAGTCAAAGCAGAAAGTCAACTTTTTGGAGCCCAACAGGTGCAATAGTTTCATCATCTTTTATAGTATAAAACTAAAATCCCCTTGTAAATAACCTTTCAAGAAAGCAACCACAACCCCTCCAACAAATCTCCTCATGGGTTCTCTACACTTGCCACTTTCACACATGCAATTGATAAACATACCCCCAATCCCTTTAGTCTCATCATCAAGCATATCAAGATGCCCATAATCTTTCGCGACAAAATAACAAGCCGGTTTACAACATTCGTTGTAAAAATCCTCATGGTTCACCCCTTTTGGAGCACAAGGCGGGAACACATTGTATTTCCTGACTTCACCAAGGCCCGAACCAATAACCATTACCGGCATTTCAAGATTAAATGAGTGTGGAACATAAGTGAGAACTTTTGGAGGAGTTTGGCTGCCTTTGCCACTTCCATAAACCGGGTCAATCCCAATCAATGCAGAAAATTTTAACTTTAATTCGGTTTTAACTCTATTTAGAGCAAGAGCGAAAGCCACTTTTCCTCCACGACTATGGCCGGCCAGTCCTAGCTTTGTTAGGTCTCCTTTTACATGCGACGGAAGGAACCCTGCAAGTCCTTGGGGTAGCCAGTTTGTTATTTGAGCCACGTAATCGATTTAGTCGCGTCTATTCCAGTCACTGAATATAACTGTCACATGGTACCAAAAGAAATCTCTAAGTAATTTTTTTGGTTTTAATAATTTTATCTACATATACTATCATTACAAAAGTAATAAGAACTAATTAAGCATTCTCATCACACTATCATGTGCATAATAAATGCTGATTCTAATTTTAAACTGGTTGATGGCCCAATATGTTTAACTAAAAATTTAATTGGCCAATACAAATAAGCCTTAGTGAATAAAACGGATTGAACGTATCATTAAAAGTTATACATGACAACCTAAAACCTAATTATTTTCATTTCGCTATGGTCACCATTTTTAGACATTTGTATATGCATTTATATAAAATAATTTATATACCAAAATTATAATAATTTATGTCACGTTTACTCAGGTATTAACAGCATAGAGTGTGCAAAATATTTAAATTACAAAGTCTATCGTTCACTCTTTAAAAACCAACTTCCCCATGATGTAATTTTAGTGAACTTGATTAAGTGTACGATTGTACGAATATATAGAAAAACGTATGGTAATGAATCTGACGGATTACGAAAACCAAGATTTATTTTTTTAGCCATAAGCACCCGTTATCTAGAAATTCACAGGGCTCATCAATACCCTATTAACCAGCGGGATAGTAAATAGCAACTTGCACTTAGTAGATGGCTTTCAATAGTTTATGGTATAAAGAAAAGGGATTTTTATATATTTCCCCCTCCTAAGCCTCCTTATTACGTATTTCCCCCAAACCATAAAATCAATTACATATTTCCACTTTTTTTTTGAGAAATTACCCAATTACCCTCAAATAACTCATCTGCTTATATCCCCATTCATATAATCAAGACATCCAAACCCTACCCAACAAGAAGACGTTTCTTCTCCCCAACCAAAGACACGCTGCTTCTTCATCTCCTTCATCAGGTATGTTCTAAAAATCGAATCTTGTTCATCTTGTCCATTCGTATAATCACCTCGCTGCTTCTTCGTTTTCTTCCCCTTGCTGCTTGTTCATTCGTATTAAAGCAGAGTATCTTTGTGCCATTAAGCATGAACTTGACTTTGTGCCACTCTTTTCAACGATCACGTTCATTCGTATTGATATGATTTCTTATTTTTGATATTATCTTATTGTTTCAAAGATCACGTTGATATTATCTTATTTTTTTCATAGATAATGGATGATTTTGTGCCACTCTTTTCAATGATCACGTTAATATCCCCATACATTATTTATATATATGATTTCTTATTTTCTGTATATGTGGATGTGCCGGATTGTGCCCGTATACTTTCTGTACAGATAGGCAACCCCCATAATATTTGCATATACTTTAATCGATAATGGACGATCTCTTATTTTTAATCGATAATGGATGATATGGAAAATAACTTCTTTTATTTTTAGTCGATAACTTCTTTAAGAGTATCATTCTGTATATGATAATTGATAAGTTATTATCTGTTCATCATTCCATTAATTCATCAGGTGCCTTATATGGAAGATGATATGGAAAATAATTCATTTACACCAATTTGGGAGAATGGGGCAGAATCACCAATACTTGAGAAAGTTGTTAGCCAAGGAAGATATACCCACCTCCAATCAAACGTACACCTGGGAGACCAAAAAAGAATAGAATTAGACCAGGTGACGAGCCTAAAAACGACAAAAATGTCCACGATGTGGTGAGTATGGACACCGTGAAAAGACATGCAAAAACTGAGCACCTAAAGATCCTACTCAACATCAAGCGTCAACAAGTAAAAGGGGACGAGAAAAGAGTACAAAAAAATATGTGAAAGTAGAAGAATTGGGGTTTGAACGCAATTTATGTTTTTGGAACGGAATTTATGTTTTTATTATGAGTATTATGTTTTTGTTAGTATTGTTTGACAAGAGTAATAAGTCGAAGAATTGGGGTGATACTACATAATCTGGATAGATGTGTAATTGATTTTACATATTAGAATAGGGAAATATGTAAATATTCATTTAATAAGTCATTAAGGGTAAAATAGTCATAAATAAGAGTCTTTTAAATGAAAAGGGGAAATATGTAATACATATGAGTTAGGGAGGGGAAATATGTAATTGATTTTATGGTTTGGGGAAATACGTAATAAGAATGCTTAGGAGGGGGAAATATGTAAAAATCCCTAAAGAAAACAAGATCAAGTTAAATGGAAATATGCAAAACTAACATGGATAATGGATTTAAATAACCCAACTTTCACCAATTGGCGGATAGCGCTCCCAACTTTCGATTTGTACCACAACACTCCCAACTTTCAATTTATTGGCCGATAGCACTCCAATACTAACCCAACACTAAGGGGCTGTTTGGCAACATCTGAATGGTTAAGTGCTGAACTAGTAAGAGGTCTGAACCATTAAGTGCTGAACCAGTAAGAGGTCTGAACCCTTAAGAGCCTGTATAATGCTTAACCGTTCAGAGGCAAATGTCTGACCAATCCAGATTAGAGGTCTTAACCATTCAGACTCTGTATAATGTTTAACAATTCAGAGGAAAATATCTCAACCATTCAGACTTCTGCTCGTTAAACAAACAGTCTGAACTATTAAGTGTTGAAGACATGGCTTTTTGATGACGTGGCATCTGACTTGGTTTTTTTAAGACGTGTTAGGTGATGTGGCACTGGTTTGGTGACGTGGCAGCTGATGTCAGCAAACTAAGTTAGTGTTGAGTTAGTTTGAGAGTGCTATCTACCAATAAGTTGAAAGCTAGAAGTGGTGTGGTACAAATCGTTTGTGAAAATTAAAGCTGTTTAAATCCAATATCCCAAACTAATAAAAGGAATGAGAGGAAACCAGGGAGACGATGAGAATGAAGCCATGGGAAGCTATTTGATGGCTGAGCTGAGAGTAAAAGGAGTTATTAAGAAGATAGCCATGGAGTAAAACAAGTACTGGGAATTCTCCTGCTTCTACAGGTGTAAATATCAAGAGGGGCTTTGGTGTGAATTTTTCATCTGGTTCTACGGACTTTATTTTATGTTCCCCAATGGCGAACAAACTTGTGCTTGAACAGATGGAAACTGAAGAAGAAGAAGAAGAAGAAGACATTAAAATCTCCAAGTGTTTTAAGTTGATTGGGATAAAGCTCACTAATTATTTGTGTATTATTTATAGCACCACATTAAAGCTTAGTGTTAAAGCAAAACATGTCGAACTAGACTTTAGCCAAGTTCATGGTAAACAAGTCAGCATTGTCATGTTGTATGTCATGTAACATATGTTATATAACTAGTGGGATTCTCCGTACTTCACGACGGGAATTTGATTAGTATCTGGCTAGTTTGTTACGGTATCGTCACTCATTATAGCAAGCGAAAGAGTAAAGCTAAAAACTAAAGTCGTGACTGTTAGAATTGGATAACAAAACTCGTTTTTATTGATAATTGGTTGATTTAGGTTACAATAATTCCTTTTTTTATAAGTCTAAAACTTGATCAACAAGTAAAACTTGATCAAGTTTTCGTGAGGATGTCGTCTTGGTTGCAAATCCCCGCTACCACTTTCCATTTTAACTTTCTCTCGAAGTAAGTTCTCGACTTCACACTTGTCCCTTGATCTGATAAACTGTTCTGAGCTAATATGGACTTGATTAAAACCTCTTGAACTCATTGAAGTGCTGAAATTCGAACTGTCACAAACTGGTCATTAAAAGCTGTCACTAACTGATCAGATTATGTCGCTAGTGGGTTAGTCTGATTGCTAAATGTCTGATGTGTCGCTAACTGTTCAGATTGGTCGCTGATTCCTGTTGCTGACTGATCTGTTTGGTCACTAATTTTTGTCACATCAAAGACTATTTGGTCGCTATTATGAGCCTTGTCATCTTTAGTCTGTAAGCAAACTGGAGATACAGCCTCAAGATTAATTTTGTAAATGCAATTAGGTGAACGAGGTACCATCATTAGCAAAGTTATGTCTTGCTCAAACATCTAAAGTATACCATCTTGGAATGTGATCTTGTACTCTATCTCGTCCAACTGACCATCCCCATATTTCCCTTCCAAGACGACCATGTCTTATCATTTAATCTCCAAGCACGAGACATCTCTAAACTTAATTTCCCCTTGATGTTGTGATCAAGCCTAAGATAAGGTGTACTGAGGCACCCCTGCGGTTGCAGTGGCGATGGTGTGAGCTCTCGATCGAGATGAGCACCCGCAGACTCAGCGTGATCGCCATTCTCGTCATCAACATCACCACCTGCCGCCAGGCTCCTCCTCCTCCTTGTGTAAATCATCCGGCAGCTAGGGTTGACCACTTAGAGTGGGGTGGGGCCCACAATTTTTTTTAATTAAATTGTTTTTGTTACTTAGGTGGGGTCACTTGGGTTTTTTTATTCTCAATTCCAAGAACATTTTAGTCATTACATTCATTTAACACCAAAAACTAACTTCCATTTACGCCAGGACTATCCGAGTAATTAATATTAAACTATAGGGAACATAAATGTAATTTCAAAAGGGTGAAATTTTACCGAACCCCCAGAAATTTACTCTATATAATATTTATATCTTTTTTACATCGTGTATGTTTTTGCTTCTTCGTCAAATTTTGCGTGATCGGAGGCTTTAATCTAATCATTACGGTTCCACTAACATGGTGATTCCTTAATCTCTTGTATTTGTGTGATGATTTATGTTAAATTAAATCTTATTAAACTTTGTATTTGATTAACACAGTCGGCGCTATTCAATTTCCATTCGTTTCTGACGGTGGTTTTGCTTGTGATCTGCACATGCACCTTCTTGAAGATGCAGTTTCCTACCATACTTGAACAGAAAACAGGGTTAGATCCTCTTTCTTCTTTCTATCTTTTATTTCTAATTTATTCCTTATTATTGTTCTAGGTTTAAACATAAAACAATCCCAAATTTGTGAAAAATTCTAATAAGTGGATCAGTTATTAAAAGGCTTATGGTAACTGAAATATTAGTGTTTTATCATTAACACTTGTTTGTTTTATTTGAGGCCAATACTTGTTATGAACTCAACATATGGCATATGCCTTGTTCAGTTGTTCCGATATAAGATTAGCCTAAGGTGTTATATTCATTCTCTTACCGACTCGTCATCCTAGGTTTGAACGACGTAAGAGTTACATTCAAGGTTTAAAAGAACGGAAACGAGTTTCAAGGCGTTTTCCCTTCGCCTCACGAGGCGTAAGCCTCGAGGCGAAACAAGGCGTAAGGCTGAGGCGGTATTAATAAATAAAGAGTAAACTGCCATTTTGGTCCCTGTGGTTTGGGCACTTTTGCCATTTTAGTCCAAATCTCAAACTTTTTACATCTGGGTCCCTGTGATTTGCATTTTGTTGCCATTTTAGTCCAAAACTCAAAAACCCCATTTTTTTGACTGTTGCAACCTCCTATTTTGTCTTTTAGTTTAGGGGCATTTTGGTCATTTTGCTTTTCATTTAACATATTAATAATTAATATAACATATTAATAGAAGCTGTTCATCATCCCCAAAATGCAGAAACAACTCTATTCAAAACCCCCCCAAATCACTCTCCAAAATCATCCAATCCGAACTTCTCTTTCCGGCGTCTTCGATTTCCGGCGCCACCGTGTGGCAGAGTACTCCGTCACCGCCGCCGGTCCAGACCAAACCATTCCAGTTCGAGAAGCAAAAGGTTTCAGTTCGAGAAGCAAATCGGTGAGTTCTTTAAACACCAGATCGAGTCAGGTACATCTGCAGCTTACGGAGACGGTTTCCTACTCCCATGATGTTGCATTTGATTCTCAATAGCAATCGGAACACTATTATACCAGAACCCATAAAAGTGATGATTTTCTATTTTGACCCAGATTATATCCATATCAATCCTGCAAAATTGAGTTTGACTTCCCAAATTCATGATCAAATTCAAAGCATCCAACTTCTAATTGTAGTCAAACTCATTGACTTTGAATCTGCAATATCTTCATTAACCTGATAACATGCATCCTCTGACCTTTTATAACCCCCATCCCAAACCAAAAAAGATGACACTTTTATTTTCAATGTTGACCTGAACCAAACCCAGCAACATGAATCATTCAAAAACCCCATCAGAGAGAACGAGAGAAGAACATACCTGACGGAGACGATGAATGACGCCGGTGATTGCGGCTGCCACCACCGCCCCCATCTCTCTACACCACCAGCAGCAAACACCAGCCACCACCGCCCCCATCTACCACCACCGCCCCCAGAAACCATCATCATCAAACACCACCCCACTCCACTGACCGTGGGTTGAGGTGGGTGAAGGTGAAGGTTCTGGTTCTTCGAGGAAGCTGAGGTCTTCGTCGTCGTCTTCATCGGTGGAGGTTTGTTTAGAGAGAGAAAGTGGGGTGAAGTGAGAGAGGATGAGGAGTGTGGAAAGACAGAGGATGGGTATGTGTGTGAATGTCTGTATGTATATATATATAATATATAATTAATTTTGTTTTAATTTATTAAAAGAGTAAATTAAAATGACCAAACTACCCCTGCAGATAAAGACAAAAAAGGGACCTTAAAACAGTCAAAAATGAGATATTTTGAGTTTTGGACTAAAATGGCAACAAAATGCAAACCACAGGGACCCAGATGTAAAAAGTTTGAGATTTGGACTAAAATGGCAAAAGTGCCCAAACCACAGGGACCAAAATGGCAGTTTACTCATAAATAAATATAAAAATTATATATATTATAAAAATAATAATACTAACTAATTTCATCATCAGATTCATCAAAATCATCAAAAACACACTTAAAAAAGACATGAAATGCTTGAAATTGACACAAAAAGTCAAAAACATAAAAAACAGCTATAAAAATCCCCTGAGGCGCAGCTTTCTCAGCGGCTTAGCCTCTCTGAGGCGCATATGCATTAAAAACACCATGAGGCGCGCCTCAGACTCGTTTTTTGGCCGTTTTGCCTCGAGGCGCGCCTTGAGGCGCACGCCTCAAACGTTTTTTAAAACCATGGTTACATTACATCCGCATCTTCGTATCAATCAATATTGTTCTGTTTGCGTACCGGGAGCTCACAAGTTTGTTTTTTTGTACCAATCATTATTGTTCTCTTTGCGTATCGGGAGCTCACAAGTTTGTTTTTTGCTACCTAAATGGAGACTTCCCTAAGGTCACAAATTTCTCTAGCCCAAGCATAATTAACTGTGAAGTTCTCTCACCACAACTAAGTGTCCAAAACGTTTTGATAGTACTTGAGGCGAGACATTTTTAGACTATGCGTAGTGGGCATGAAAGCCATGCCAACTCACCCAAAAAAGGGTACCAAAACCACCACAACTTGGGCGTCAAAAGGGGGCGTCAATGGGGAAATGGGGGTTTCCCGATGCCCTTAACGGGCAGTGCACCATCCCATATTTGACAATTGCTTAGCAAGTTGACCAAGGGTGAAAGAGGTGCCAATGGGGGCTTTGCCACTACAATCTTGTGAAATGGTGGTTTGGTTAAAACCTCACTGCCTACATGCCAGTGACGTGGTAGTTTCTTTTGCACTTTTTAGTTAACCCACTACGCAGTCTTATGGACTCAACATCCTCCCCGTCCTACACTGATGTGAGATTCGCTTAAGCGTTTTGCTTGTTCAGGTCATCTTGACCTACGACTGTAATCAGCATTCCTTTTCTGGGGTTAATTATAGAATTTTCCGACGGTGATAAATCCTATTTTTTTTTTGCATATTAACACAACCTGGAGAGGATCTACAGTTTATGTGGAGATCTGAAGAAGTGATGTTTAGTGTTGGGTCAATTTGGAGAATGATGTTATCAATTATTACGGCTTTAGTTTAGCGATTGTATTGTTTATATTATGTGGCGTTTTTATTTGTAATAGTCGATATTTTAGTGAGTTTAATAGGTTTTCCAAGCAAGAGGCGGCTTGCTTGGAGGACAAGGCTCAAGGGGCTATAAATAGAGTACTAGACCTCATTAGTGAGGTGTGCATTTGGGAGCCACCACCCCGGGGGAGCTCACCCGGGGTGGATGATTATCTTTGTAATCTTTTATCACTATGAATGAAACATTTCTATTGTTCAAATCCTTAAAGTTTCTATCTTTCTTGTTTATTATCGCTTGTTCTTGGCTCGAATCACCCGTCTCCACTATTTTTCACCGAACCGATATTGAAACCCGATCGTTTCGGGACTATCATTTAGTGACTTATAATTTTGATGTCTGAAATCTGTGTGATGCGAAGGCGACTTCATGAACAAACTATTTCCTTAGAATCTAGAAAAAATATTGGCATTTGTTTTCCATCCATTGAATGGACCATGGGATCACACACATTCTTATACATGAACTGGGGATACCAACAATTAGCAGTTTGTCCATTTGCACAGTCTTAACGTATGTCTCTGTACCATGGCCGGCCCTGGGGGTGGGCGGGGAGGACCACCGGCCAGGGCCCGATATTTCGAGGGGCACGTTTTTTTATGAAAAAAACCCGATATGTATATGTAAAATGTTTTTTTAATCAGGTACATCCATACAAACACCAACATTGGCCCCTTACAAAACTATTCTTATGGTTTAGATTAGTTGTTAACCCCTTTGGCATTAGGTTTAGACCTTTAGTGAGCCAAATACCCAATTTCGTTAAGGGCTAAGGGCACATTTTTTCGAGCTCGAACAGGGTACACGAATTCTCAGGGCCAGCCCTGCTCTGTACTCGTAAAACTTTTATGCCGATCACCTTTTCTAATAGAAGCTTTCTGATGATGTGTTATGCAGATTTCGAGGATTCTTCTGGAAGGCTGCTCGAATAGGTAAGTGTGTGATAAAAAGAACTTGCTTTCGTGAATCATAATGCGGTTTGTATCTCACTTGTGATTGATTTTTGGAACAGGTGAGCGGTTGAGCCCATGGGTGGCTGTTGGATGTTTCACAATGGGTGTCTCCATTATATTTTTCTGAATCGCATCTCTCAAGTTTTGGGTAGCTACAATGATATCTTCCTTTTTAATAGGTTTGGTACAACTATCTTGTTGAGATCTTTCAATTCAAAATATAGATATCTTCTGCTTCCTTTTTATGTGTAATTATGTAATTTTTGACTTATAGTTATGTATTTTTGAGGTATTGGGATACTTGAATGTCATCTTCAATATATTAACACATTTTTTGTAGTTAGTAGGTGCACCTCAAACTCAATAAATAAACCCACTCATTCTAGTTATCAAAGGATACTGCCCTCAGTCTCATCATCATCATACTCAGTAAATCACACCAATAGCAAAGCTAAGGTAGGGTCTGAGGAGGGTAACATGTAGACAGTCTTACGTCTACCCCGTAGGAATAGAGAGGCTGTTTCCAGTGTGACCCCCCGCTCGATTATAATACAAATGCATCATGAGGATGGAAGAAGCATTTCGGCAAGTGTGTTCTCAATAGGGTTAGGGGCAGTTTCATGGGTTTCAAAGAAGCAATTAGTGGTAGCTTTATCTACCACAGAAGCTGAATATTTTGCAGCAAAAGTGGCTTCATGCCAAGCCGATGGTTAAGGAAACTAATGCATGAGTTACTACAAGAGGGAGGGGAGGCAACTACATTGTTTTGTGACAATAACTCGAGACGTATTCTAAGAAACAATCAAGCATATCAGAAGTAAACACATGGACAAAATATCGTTAAATCTTAAGCGAGTTGAAAAACATGACACAAGCAATTGGCACACATCCTCACTAAAGCGTTGTCACAAGCAAGGGCGGAGCTTAGTGTAAAGTGGGGGGTGAACCCCCCCCCCCCCCGAATGTTTCGGTTAGAAGTGTAAAATTTTCTATTTTTCGTCCGAAAATTTTAAAATTATATAGGATTGCGCCCCCCCCCCCCCCCCCCCCCCCCTCCAAATTATTTTGCCTAAATATTTATACAATATATAAATTGGGTCCCATGAATTTCCGCCCCCTCGGAACTTTTGGTCAAGCTCCGCCACTGTCACAAGAGCAATTTTGTTATCTCAGATAAAGGGAAGGCGTTAAAGTTATAATTCAAATAATGTGACAGTTGGAAGAATCCATTGAGAAAGAATGCATCAAGATAATCGTGAGTTTTTAGTAGGTTATTGCTGAATAAACGATCAGGTTGTTTAGTTTCAGTTTTTAATTCCGTTTTGTTTTTCCATGCCTATTTAAGAGGTATCGTTTATATAACAAATAAGAACCATTTTCAGCATAACTACTGCTTCTATATTAGTTCTCAATACACAGCAGATAAATGCTTAAAAGTCATAAACCAAATGTAATAAGCTCAAGTAGCTTGATATCAAAAGCACACACAACATTAAAAAATGTCTATTGTGGGTCACAATTGAGCAACCAAAGGGCCTAGTTTAAACTAAAGCCAGTTTGTACATAGAAACAAGAGGGGGTCCCAAATAAAAGTTATAAATTTTAATGAGAATCTTATCTCTTCTTTTTCCCAGCCTTCCCAGACTTTGAAGGTGCAGCAGCATTTGAAGCAGAAGCTGCAGCTTCTTGTCTCTTTATTCTACCTGGATGTCTCGGAACCAATTCAGCAACGCGAAGCATCAACTGCTTTTCTGCAATATCGTTCCACCAAACTTACTTACCAAATCTTAAAACATATTCATACCAAATATATCTACTAATCTGCATATACATGAAATTGTTTGATTAACCCCACTTCGTTGGCAAGACAATATATATCTAATCACATACAATAGTATCAACATAAGGCCACCCGGGGCGCCCCGTTATCACTGAAGGACCACGCGTGGATTGCCGTTATAAACCACCGCCACTCCCAAAGTTCACGCGTGGTGAATATGACGCGTTGTCGTCTTCACGCGTTGTAATTCAAAAAGTGAACGTTGGTATATGACCGTTGTGGGATGGGATGGAGATGAGTTACCAGGAGATGATGATGAAGATGGTGATGAAAGTTGCCGGTGATCGAGATGATGATGAAGATGGTGATCGATGATGAACGGAGATGATGATGAAGATGGTGATTGATGATGAAGATGGTGATCGATGATGAAGAACAGAGATGGTGATCAAAGATGATGAACGGAGATGATGATGATGAAGATGGTGATCGATGATGATGAACGGAGATGATGATGAAGATGGTGATCGATGGTGAAGATGTTAATTTATAATTTAAAATTAAAAAAAAAAAAACATTTCCACTAAAATCCATCACTAGTGATGGGATAATGCTCGATGACGTGGCGGAACTTGATTGGATGTTGTGAGTGATGGAATTCCATCACTACTGGAGCGCCCCTACCCCCTAATAGTCATGTGATCATAACAAATAAGTAAAAACTACATATAATATAATTATGCTTACTGGATGCAATAAGGGGATTGCACAGATTCCCATCTGATCTTTTCAGCATAACCCTCACCCTCCCTACTTGCATGAAGTCCCTTGAATATGCCTTATCAATCTTCAAAACCATCACAAAAGTTAACCATTAAAGATCTCCAAAGTAAATATGAAAAACTACTATCTTCAAAAGGGCTATAAACGAACCGATCGTTCAGCAAACCGTTTGTGAACCGTTCGTTTGGAACTTCGTTTATGTCCATTTGTTTAATAAATGAACGAACATAAACAAGAAATTTCGTTCTATTAATTAAACAAACGAACACGAACATAGGTCGCATTCGTTCAATTGTATTCGTGAACGTTCGGTAATATATTGGTTTATGTCCATTCATGGTCGTTTGTTTTGTTTAGTTTGTGTTTGGTCATTAGAAACTTACATCTTTGAAACATTATTTTGGGATACTTATGTTTATGCTTTTATTGTCTAACTTGTGCCTTTGTTTTCTGATAATTATGTTTATGATTATTATATTAAGTGCTTAACAAGTAGATTACTGTCTAATGTTCGGAATTAAGGATGTACTTTTATTATGTTTAAAATGATATATGTTCATTTGTGTTCGTGATCAAGTTCAATGCTAAACGAAAACAAACGAACATGAACAAGGCTCCGATCGGTTTGGTTCGTTTACGGCCCTAATCTTCAATCCCAAATAACAAACTCAAAACCTAACATACTTACATTGATAACATTAGGTAAATTAAACTATCATCTAATCCAAATCTAATTAAATGATGCAAAAATGCAAAAATGAAAAACCTCAATAGCGAAAGGAATTTTGAGGTGGCCACAACAATCGCCGATTTCGAAAGCGGTAGGGTTTTCGCATGCTTTTGAAGCGGAGATTCTTCTACCTTCAGCAATTGTCTTCTTTGAATTTATGTATACAGGATACAGCATATTCCACGCTTTGAAATTAGTTGTACCTCCATCCATGATTCCTGTTAATCACCGCATAAAAGTCACAAATTTCGATCGTGAAAAGGAACGACAGTACGTTGGTACTAATTAGCTGAGTAAATTCGTTTGATTAGTGCGAATTTATGTGTGAAAACGATGAGAGAATGTAGCTATTGTGTACCTGATTTCGTCGGACGGTTACAGTGTTGACGGAGATGGTGATTTTGGTTGATTCGCCGGCGAGAGGGGTGCACAAAAACCCGGACCCGGGTATTTTAGAAACCAGGTTTTTTATACTCAAACCCAACCCTACTGGTAGAGTAGGGACCGGGTATGCATCTCCTTCCCAGAAACCGAACCCGTAACCGGGTTTTTTTGTACCCATTTCATACCCGGGTTTTCAAAATACCCGTACCCGAGTTAACATAATACACATACCCGAGTTTACATAATACCGTACCCGGGTTTACATAATACCCGACATCAGGTTTAAAAATCCCAGAACCCAGTTTGCATCGGGTATGACCGTTGGATTGCATGTTGTGTTCACAAGAGCCTTATGAAAATTATTAATGGTAACAGAGCCGTTGGGGACTGGTTCTGTTTCTTTTCAGAACAACAAAAAGCTACAAAAAATAGTTTGGCGCCAAACTGAAAGTGGATACCTTGATAGAGCCGTTGGGGACTACATGCTGTTTATGAAGTCAAGTAACAAAAAGCTACAAAAAATCACTTACAAACTCGCACAACAGTTCACTACACATCTTCTGTTTCTTTTCAGCGCACCGAGTTTTTTGAATACCCAATGCGGGTTTTTTAATACTTGTATCATACCCGAACCCTACCCGAACTCGGAAATAGGGTATTATAATACCCGGGTACACAGGGTATGGATTTCCTAGCCAATACCCGGACCCGAACCCGAACCCAACTCAGGTATTGGCAATACCTGAAATTCTAAACCCGATCATACATGTACCCGGGTATTTACCCGAACCCGGGTATTAAAAAAACCCGGTTTTGTGCCCCTCTAAGTCTAATTGTTTTGAAATTTAGGTTGTTTATATGAATCGAATCCAATATTTTAATTTTGAAATTAGTCATAGTAACCGAATCGTATTATTCAAAATTTGAAGTTGGATTTATATTCGATTCAAAGTCACAATTAACTTGGAAAATTTGATTTGATTCGAGTTTGAATGAATTATAAATTTGGTTTGGATTCGAGTTAATTTGATTGGATTCAAATTGAGGAAAAAACAAGAATTTGTTTACTTCCAATTTCAAGGCATACTTTTATTTAACATTTTAAAAGTACAAGTTTATAAAACTAATAAACCATCACAAAGTTAAATGACCAAAGTTATAATTTTAACATCTAAAACACAACTAAACCTAGTCAAATGAAAAAAAGTTCATAATAAAGTAGCATGAGACGAGGATCGAAACTTTAAAAAGTGGCAACACCCAAAATGTTAGAATTTGAATTTACTTACAAATCACAAAATCGAAATAATTGAATTTCCTCTTTTCAAGTCTGATTCGAATACTAAACACCCGTCATATGCATTAGGGATAATCTGGGTACCGGTACCAGTATTTCAAAGTAAAAATCGATAAATTCTGAACCGAAAATACTGATGATTTTGCTTATCTAATCTAAAAATTCACATTTTTTTTCTATCAATGCTTATTGACTTACTTGTTGATGAATGCTGTGATATCCCATTTATTAATTAATATTGAATTAATTTTACTAGGAACTAAAGCATATATCGTTTTGACTCTAATACCTAACATCACAGTCATGTAACCGTATTTAACTTTTGCTCTCACTATATCTGGTAGAAATAATGTTTAAAGTTTTTATTTTTATTATTGTTATTTAAATTTGGTTTCTGTAAATAAGAAACTTATTTTATATGCTATCATTTCCCCTTTTCTTATACATCTCTAAACACCTAGTGCACACAAACTCTTTTCATAGCTATCATTTCTTATATAACTATAAAGTCTAAACACCTGGTGTGTATAGGGTTATAAATAATCCCAGAGGTTCGAGAGTTACTCGTTATTGGCTCGGTTAAAAACTCGTATGAGCCAAGCTTTAGCGAGCCCAAGCATGCAATAGAGCTCGTTTAGTTATCGAGCCCGGGCTCGAGCCTGAAATACCAAGCTCGTTTAGGCACGCGAGCCTAAACGAGCACAAACAAAATTTTACTTAAGCCTAAACGAGCCCAAACACAATTTTTATTTTTTTATATATAATATAATAATAACAATGATGATAACATTGGCAAGCCGAGCTTAAGCCGAGTTTTTGCTCGTTTAAACGAGCTCGAGCCGAGCTTTTAGTTTGTTTGAGGTTGTACTTAAAATAGCTCGAGCCGAGCTCGGGCTTCATAAAAACATGACAAGTCGAGCTCAAGCCTGGTCGGGCTCAATCCGGCTCGGGCTCAATCCGGCTCGTTTACACCCCCTATGCGTACAATAATCAGTGAAAGAACAGAAGTGTCCCCAAGAAAACGGTACACAATTGATGCAAGACGACGTCGTTTAAGAGTTTAAGCTATCGTCAT
Organism: Helianthus tuberosus; assembly: GCA_030545235.1. Lineage (NCBI taxonomy): Eukaryota > Viridiplantae > Streptophyta > Magnoliopsida > Asterales > Asteraceae > Helianthus > Helianthus tuberosus. The sequence continues at coordinate 31,148,361 of CM060422.1, forward strand.
CTTAACATTCCTTCATAAAGTTTGTTACGCGTCCACATGTTATACCATCATTGGTTATAAGAATTTTACGTTCACGTTTTGCCCATCTTACATATCCAATTAACCCGTCAATTACGTAGTAATTACAAGCTATGCCACACACCCATAGCTTCTGACATGTAACAGAATGGCATTCACGTAATTCCTTCTAGTTATTCAACATTTTCCAACAGACTACCCCGTCACGATATTTAAACGCCAAACAGTACGTAGTACACTCACGCATCTTTCATTCCCTCCATCTTCAACTCTCTCTCTAGAATACAGAAATAGCTACGATGAGCGAGAAAGTAACTTCCTCTTCAAGCGACGAACTGCAGTTTCAGATGGATGAAGATCAAGCAAATGCAGAGAAATCTGTATCGTCGATGTCACTGATGAAGCAAAACAACTCGACTGATGATATCTGGCGAAATATCAACAGCAATCGTGATTGCTTCCAGAAGCATGCATTAGAGAGAACTAATGCATTAACATTTGCACTCGAAACTGAAGAACAAGTTGTTCCGATCACTGATATTCATGATTCGTCTAAGCAATTGCAGTCTGCAGCTGATCAGGAGTCATCGGAGAAGGAGAAGTCAGGAGTACGTGGTTCGTTCGAGAATAAAACGATTTTGAAACCGTCTCCTAGCGTCGGTACGAGTCTTATTCACCTTCTGCCTGAGGCGACTAGTGCGAAATCAAATGGATCTGATAGCGGTTGTTCGTCTATGATGGATGAAGCGTGGACTCGATTGAAAAACTCGTTTGTTTATTTTCAGAGTAAACCGGTTGGAACACTAGCAGCAGCACTCGATCCTAGTGCAGAGGAATTGAATTACAATCAGGTATATACTATAAGCACATTTTCATTGATGATTTCTATAATTCTTCGTAGATATGTGCAATCTATTTACAGTTTCCTCCTTGAGTGCTTTATAGCGTGATACATCTAATTATGCATAAGGAAGATCTAAGATTACTAGTCTGCTTGCATTAGACAAATCGCACATGTTATCCTCACAATTAGCTTTTGTTTTACATAATCATTTTAATGTGTCATACAGCCTGAACGGATTAATATTGCTCATGAATTGTGTGTAGGTGATTTGTTTGTTCGTATGATTATTTTTTTATTGATGCATGTATGTCAGATCTGCTTATTTTGCTGATGTGATGTGTCTGTAGATACACATACACTCGAATAGGTTCAATCAATGATGATATGCGGTGCACGTATAGAAACAAATATGCTATATTCTATTGGTGATGCTTCTCTGATATAAATTGATCTGAAATTCTGTTGTGTATAGTGTTTGAGATGTAATGTTAACAAAGCAGTACCAAAAGAATGCAAACTTCAGGCAGTTTTGATGTTTAGGTTAGCTAATAATAGGATCTAAATGCTAACTGAAGCATTTTGTACCTACTAATAATCTACTTGTTTGGCCTGCCAGAAGATGAGAAAAGCACCATATCTTTAGCCAGCTATTGCTGAGGTCCTGACTCCTGAACATTGTTTAACACTCTAAACAATGTGCTGCACTGGACTAAGTTAGCATGCTAGCAACATTAATTCAAACCAGAAGAGTGATTACGTTAGTTTTTTGTTAATCGATCAATCATCACTTTTAAAATGCATGAACGATTGTGTGATACATTTAATTAGGCATATGCATATTACACAGGCTTTTTCGTTGCACATGTTATCCTTAGGGGGAGGGGGTGGTCACTAGTGATAGATTTCTATCACTCCCAATATCCAATCAAATCATGCCATGTCATCACCCAATATTCTATCACTAGTGATAGAATTGTAGTGGGGGTGGTATCACTAGTGATGGGATTCCAATGTACAAATATTAATACACAATGTACAAGTCATACACATTCATTTGATCAAGTTCAACGCGTTATATATTCAACGAGTTATTCCTATAACTCGTGATAAACATGGAGGCGGCGGTGTTCAACACGTTATTTTTGTTTATCACGGTGCTATAACGCACCGCCCCTCCTCCCCTTATAATTAACTTTTGTTTCACATAATCATTTTAATGTGTCATACAGCTGGAACGGATCGATATTTTGCTCGTGAATTGTAATTAATTTACTCCACTCACCACTGCTTATCTGATCCAGTGGAACTCATTGCTTGCGTTTATGTTCAGTCTTTGACTATGTATATCGTTGATTTGTTTGCAAGTGTGTTTGTATGATCATTTTTGCTTGATGCATATATGTCAAATGTGCTTATATGCTGATGTGATGTGTCTGTAGATTCACATAGGTCCAATCAATGATGATATGCGACTATGCGTGTGCACGTATAGAAACAAATGCTACGTTCTAGCAGCATTAATTGAAACCAGAAAAGTGTTTACGTTTAATTTGTTAATCAATCAATATCACTTTCAAAATGCACAAATGGTAGTAACTGGTCTACATATTATTAGCAAGGATATATATTGTATATGTTTTATATTTGATAGATATCTTGTAGCATAATTATTGGGATGATATGCATTGATCCTATCACTACGTATAGTGGTATGAATTTGTATCTATATTTGGTAGATGTCTAGTAGCATAATTCATATGTGTGTTGTCCACAATTGTGTCACTCCACTTTGGTTTCTAGCAAAACTGGTGGAACATATATGGATACATCATAACATTCATTATGGACGAACGTATATGCACTTGTCCACCATAGATGCTATTTGTATAGTCTTTCAACCTTGAACTGTGCAATTCTGGTGCAGGTGTTTGTGAGAGACTTTGTACCTACAGCCTTGGCCTACTTAATGAAAGTTCCATCTCACGAGCCAGAGATTGTGAAAAACTTCTTGCTAAAGACTCTTCATCTCCAAGGATGGAAAAAGACAATCGACAATTTCACTCTCGGAGAAGGTGTCATGCCTGCCAGTTTTAAGGTCATGTATGAATCTTTCCAGAAAAAGGAGGTCTTGAAGGCTGACTTCGGTGGCAGTGCAATCGGAAGAGTTGCACCAGTTGATTCCGGTTTCTGGTGGATTATACTCTTAAGGTCATACACTAAGTGTACAAAAGATTACACCTTGGCAGAGCAACCTGAGGTGCAAAAAGGAATGAAGTTAATACTCGACCTTTGCTTGTCTGATGGTTTTGACACTTTCCCGACCCTCCTATGTGCAGACGGATGTAGCATGATTGACAGGAGGATGGTAAGCTTTAATTTCCTTAACCTGGTCTGCTAAGATTTATCATTTATGATACTATATAATCAGCTCCAACTTGCATGTGTGGCAGGGTGTATATGGATATCCAATTGAGATCCAAGCTCTCTTCTTTTTTGCACTGAGGTGTGCACAACAAATGCTTAAAGAGGACACCGATTCAAGCAAACTGATTGAACGGATCGAAAGAAGGATTACAGCTCTAAGTTTCCACATCCGAAACTACTACTGGCTGGATTTCACCCAACTTAACAACATCTATCGATACAAAACAGAGGAGTATTCCCACACAGCTGTTAACAAGTTCAATGTCATACCCGAGTCCATCCCAGATTGGGTGTTTGATTTCATGCCCTTGAGAGGCGGCTACTTCATTGGAAACGTGAGCCCAGCTCGCATGGACTTCAGGTGGTTCTTAGTTGGCAACTGTATTGCTATATTGAGTTCTTTAGCCACAATGGCGCAAACAACGGCTATTATGGACTTGGTGGAGGAACGTTGGGAAGACCTGATTGGCGAGATGCCGTTGAAGATTGCATACCCAGCTTTGGAGGGCTACGAGTGGAACATCGTCACAGGTTGTGATCCGAAGAACACACGCTGGAGTTATCACAATGGCGGCTCTTGGCCAGGTGACTCCTAAACGGCTAAACTAAAAGTTTAATCTAGGTTAATGTTTGGCTGAAATTTACAACATATTTGTGGTGGTTTTGCAGTTCTTCTGTGGCTGTTGACAGCCGCATGCATCAAGGCGGGAAGGCCTCAGATTGCGAAAAGAGCGATAGAACTGGTGGAGCAGCGGCTTTCAAAAGACGCGTGGCCCGAGTACTATGACGGTAAGAAGGGGCGTTACATCGGGAAGCAAGCAAGGAAGTATCAAACGTGGTCCATCTCGGGGTACCTTGTAGCCAAGCTTATGATAGAGAACCCATCTAACCTTGCCATGATCTCTCTAGAAGAGGATAAGAAGATCGAAAAGCCGAGGCTTACGCGGTCAGCCTCTTGGCCCTGCTCAAGGTAAGTAAGGAATTGTTTCACCATGAAAAACTACTTACACTTTTGTTCATCATTTTGGGACAACCAGCTGTTTATGTTTACTAAACGGCTGGTATTACTTTCTTTTGCAATCTGTACCTACTACGTACACTAGTTGACCAGTTCCGTACTTTCAGATCATGTACTTAAAACATATGACAGTGAATGATTTCTAGAATAAATAAAAAGTATGACATATGAAATTTGCATGTGTAACGATGGGGCAAACAATTATGATCGACAACCGATCATATGGTAATGAAACATATTCGGAAATCTAAAAACCTCACGTGATTTGCAATTGACATCCATGTGGATGGGTTTATCCATGGAGTTGTCCTGTCTCCTCACATCATACAATTAAAGTTGCCATGTGCAAACTCTCTTAGTTTTCTCCAATTACAACCAAACTTTCCAATTTTTAATCTTGAATTAATAAATTTCCCTTATTGTTAAGTTTTCTTGCCTCTTTACCAATTCCATAGGTAAATTTTAAATGATATACATTGAAGATGAGGAAATTTAACTTGTTTGTTAATTAAATATTAAAATTGTATTATCTTTATCCTTTTTTACTAGATAGAGATGATAAATAATACAAATTGTATAACTTAGAAATTAATTTATTAATGATCATTTTATCTGGAAATTTCGATCTACATTTGGTTGTAGGAATTTTAATTATGATGTTTGGTAAATTAATATTGTAACAAATCAATGGTAGTTTGTGTTAATTCAGAGTTATTTCCCTAATGAAGTTAGTCATTGCTAAATCAAGGTTTACTAAATCCATTAATATATAGATTGTTAATTTAAGTCTTGTTTAATTGTTTAATATGATTAATCATTCAACAATTAAAAAAAAAGTATTTATGTATGTATTTCAAAAGTGAATTCCCAAAAACCACCCTTTTCCTTTAATAAAAGCAAAGAATGGGAATCTCATTTACTTATGGAATAAACTATGGTCAAGCCCTATAAAATTTGAAAATAAAACAAACTTTTTCTTTTTCCTTTTTCTAATTATAAATCGCAAATAAGTACTATAACATTAGAGGACATTTAATACGAAAAAAATAGCTATAGAACTACAAAAAACTACCTTATAGTTTCATATATGATTCATAAGATTAAAAACGGTTATGTAATCCTCTATCGCTCCAACCGCAACTGTATTTTTTTCTCTTTGCATCTAATCAAAACTATATATAAACACTTATTACAACTCTCTTTTAACTCTCAATATAAAATGCATTCCAACTCCAACCCTATGTTATAATATTGTTTGACTAATAAATTCAAACTTTAAAATACCTAAGTCACACAGCATATAAACATATAGAGGCATGTTACTTCACATATCATATGATGGGGCGCAACTTAGTAGGGGCCAGGACGTCCAATCCCTCGAACTTTTTGTTCGGTAGTGTTTGGTATTTAATTTTTGTATAATTTTTTTTAGATATATACGTTTTCGACTCCCGATTTTATAATTTTTTAAGTATACGCTTTCGACCCCTGATCGAAAATCTCCACATGTTACAATATGAACGCATGTTACATGCTACAAAGTGCAAATGAGACAAATTAACTTTATTTATTTCAAACAAGATATTTTCAACTTTGATTTCTCAAAAGAAGCGTATTGACAAAGTTTGGGCCTGGGCCTAATAAAGGCAAAAGTTCGATAACTACCATTTGATAACACACAAAAATGCCCTATTATCTCTCTCTAGTGTGTCACTTTCGGTGTGTGAGAGAGAAACCAGATATGTAATCGTCATCATCATCTTCATTGATCAACGATACTTAATCAGATTCGAGTATTTTGCAGTAGAATTAAATAATTAATCAATTCAACATAAACAACACAAATTAAAGCACTCAGAAAGGGGACCAGAGTAGGTGTTTAAAGAGGTTATGGTGTGGAGAAAATTAGGGCAAACAACAACAACAATAAGGAGGAAGAACAGCAAGGTTAATGTTGTAATTTCACTTCTTCTGGTGCTGATTTGCTCATTGATGTTTGATTTATTCTCCGGTGGTGATGTTCGTCGGAGAAGTTACGGTTTCGTTGACGGAAAGAGTGACGGAGGTGTAGGTGTGGTTTTCTGGATGACCGGCGGCGGCGTTGGTGGTGGTAGCGGTGGTGGTTATGGTTATGGATCTCAATCTAACGCCGGAATAGCTATTGCCGTCACGGTGATGGCTGGACTCGCTGTGGCTGCTACTCTCGTTTACTCCAATAGGTAAAACAAAAACAAATTCAGATTCAAAATCGGATTATTGATAGATCGGTTGAATTTGAAACCCTAAGTTTGTGATTTGAGTATCTAGGGCTCGTATAGGTTGTTATAGATATAGTTAGGTATAGATTTAGTTAAAAACTGGAAAGATGTTGGCGTCACGGCCTAAACAACATGTATTGAGAGTACTCCGGCGGAGTCACACTTCGTCTTCACCGGATTCGTCTTCTCCGACGCCGTCATCGTCGTCTCCGTCGTCGTCGTGGATTCATTTGCGATCGGTTTTATTAGTCGTTGCTTCTTCGTCATCATCGTCGTCGTCATCATCATCCTCGCCAATTTCTACAAATAGGTCAGTTTCTTCATTCATTTCTCCCTCGTTTTCCAGATCTCGATCTTCAATCTCTTGTTTTCTCTGCTTGTGTAGCAGATCTGTTGTAGGTTTCTTACTTCTGTAGTGAAAATGTTAAAATCTGTGGATTTTGTTTATTATTATTTGTTCATGGCGAGGATGATGTCTTACTCCAGCACTCTAAGCACACATTAATATCAAATTAGTTAATTAACTGACTGATTCTATCAATCTGTGTAGGCCACATTAATACTGTTCTGTATGGATTATGACAAATTTATTAATCCTGTGTTAAAGTTGTTGATCAGAACATTGTGTAAGTTTAAGTTGACTATGGAGTTACAAAACATTGTTCAAATTAATTACTTAATTGTCTGATTTTATGATTATATCACTCTGTGAAAAGTCACATTAATACTGTTCGGTATGGAGTATGGACTCTGACAAATTCATTAATCCTGTGTTAAAATTGTTATATTAGAACATTGTGTAAGTTTAAGTTGACTATGGAGTTATAAAATGTGAAAAGTGTGATGAGAACTGAGAAGATTGTATACTGTTGAATTTCCACACTAGTTGTTATTGATTATCACTGCACACTAGAGGTTTTTAAAGTTTTATACTGTCTGCAATTTCTTGTTACTTTTGTTTGATATGTGGTTCTGTGTAATAGGTTTAATGTTTTTAATGGTTATTGTGATGTAGGGGTCATCTGCAATCACCTTGGTCGAGAAGGAGAAGAAAACATGCTGTTCAGCCGAAACAATGGAGAAGTTTATTTGATGAAGACGGAAGACTATGTGATGGTGGAGTCAAGTTCTTGAAGAAAGTTAGAAGTGGAGTATGTTGTTACCTTATGGCATAAATTAATATGAAAGCGTGTTTTATATTCGGAAATTAGTTAACTTTCGGCTATAATGCCTTTCAATTGCCTTTTTAGCATGCTTATGTTATTTGATTTTGTAATTTTTTATGCAGGGTGTTCATCCTAGTTTAAGAGCAGAAGTTTGGACATTCCTTCTTGGAGTGTAAGCACCTAAAGCTTATCATGCATTCCTGTACATTTTAAACATTTTAGAAAATATGTATTTCACTATTTTGCATTGACATTAAGGTGCATTAACTTCTACACACACATGTATGCCTATATATACACAAAAATGTATTGTTTTCTTAGCATTTAGGTAGGACCTTTGTTTTTACATGTTCACAAACATTTGTCCTTTGCCTTCTTGCAAACTCATTCTAGCCTTTTTTCTACATTAATTACATTTTGTTTGTTTAGTTATTAAATTTAAACTATATTTAAAAAACTCATCGTGTAAACTGATAACTTGCTTTTTTTTCCCTTGCAGCTATGATCTTAAAAGCTCGAAAGAAGAACGTGATGCCGTGAAAACTAAAAATAGGTATCTAACATTCTGACCCCATGAAACCATCATTTCACTTAATATTTTTTCCCAGATAATGTTTTCAAAATTAATTTATATATGGACTTTCTTCCTGGCAGGGAAGAGTATGAGAAGCTTAGGAAACAGTGTCAAGAAACTTACAAATTACGTGAAAAAACCACCGAGATAAACAAAATCTGTGAAACCAACAGCAACGATGACTGCACAGATGGTGGTGAAGTTATTGATCCTTCTAGTCCTAAGAATCAAGCAGACAGCCTTAAACTGGATGAAGTTGGTGACGGAAGTGAAATCGCTTGCAAAACTGAAAGCGAGTCGTCTGATTCTGACTCTTCTGAAGAATCTGATGGCACGGGCCCCGAAAAAACCACACAAGAATCCGATGCCACTTCCTCAAACACGGAAGGTAAAATCATAAATCCACACAAGTCGGAAAGTTTCGCCACATGGCAGCGAATCATTCGCCTGGACGCCATCCGTGCAAACGACGAATGGATCGTTTACACACCGTCTCAAGCAGCAGTGGATTCCGCTAAAGCACACGAGTTAGCCGAGAGTGTATGCCTCAAGGACTACACTCATCTGGAAGCGTGTAGAATCTTCCACGCTGCACGTTTAGTTTCAATTCTAGAAGCATACGCTTTGTACGACTCGGAAATCGGTTACTGTCAAGGAATGAGCGATTTACTTTCGCCGATAATTTCAGTTGTAGAAGACGACAGTGAAGCCTTCTGGTGTTTCGTCGGTTTCATGAAAAAAGCCCGCCATAATTTCCCGACTCGATGAGGTGGGGATCAGGCGGCAGTTGAACATAGTGTCGAAGATCATCAAGGGGAAAGACTCGCATCTATACCGCCACCTGGAGGAGATGCAGGCAGAGGATTGTTTCTTTGTGTACAGAATGGTGGTGGTTCTGTTTCGAAGAGAGCTTAACTTTGAACAGACGTTGTGTCTGTGGGAGGTAATGTGGGCGGATCAGACCGCTATTAGAGCGGGAATTACAAAATCAGGTTGGGGGAAGATGAGGCTGCGGGCCCCACCGACGGATGACTTGTTGCTGTATGCGATAGCGGCGTGTGTATTACAACGGAGGAAGCAAATTATAGAGAAGTATAGCAGCATGGATGAGATATTGAGAGAGTGTAATAGCATGGCTGGACATTTGGATGTTTGGAAGCTTCTAGATGATGCACATGATTTGGTTGTAACCCTCCATGACAAGATTTAGGAGCGGTTAGTTGGTTATCTTTATTTTTTATTTCTTACTGTTTTCCGTTATCTATTTTTAATTTCCGTTTCACCCCCTTCCACTTGCATCTACATCTCGTTTCAATAAGTTACTTGAACTTCTGTCTTTTCTGTGCCCGCACTCTGTTGAGTGATGGTGGCTTGTTTCTAAAACATGTCGGCTCTTGTCTTAATGTCGAGAAATTAGAAAAAAAATACGTTTACATGTGTTTTTGATATGTAGTTGAATTGTAGAATGTTGCATTTTTTGTTTAGCTTCTGCTGGTGGTGAACCATGGTCAACCCATGCTGATTTTGTTGTAGCTGACTTGTTCCTGATTCAATTTCAACATGTAAGCTTGCACTTGGTAAACTCGTCCTCCATTCCCCTGTCGTCACTGGACGAGTTTATCAACTTGCAAGTTCAAATTCATCAGAAGAGGACGCACGTTAGCTGTGTTAGTAATGTCTTCGTCTTAAAATCTTTTACGGCTCCCAGTTCTTTGATGCCATTCACCAAGGGAACATAGCGATTGTCACTGTTGATGAAAAATTCATCGAGGACAATCACGTACGTCTGGTGGTTGGTGTGCTATATCTTCAGGCGCATTTGTCCTGGCAATGGTTGTGCAAAAAAAAAAAGTGACATTTAACCAGGATTAAAATGGGTTTTCCATAAGCACCAGACGTACGTATGATAAGGCCAAAAACGTTGAATTACACTTTTTTTCATCTTTTTTGTATTTAGATATTGCATCCTTTATAATTAATCTTCATTAATTATAAGAATCATCTTTCTTTATGCTCAAGGCATTTTTCATTTAGCTTAGTTATTTGCTTTTCTCATTTATCATTTTTATATTTCAAACAAACAATAGATCATATTTGGAATGTAAACCGGCTGAGCCCACCTAACTTTAAGTTTGACTCGTTTAACTTTAGATTTGTTTAGAGCTCTATATCTATATATAATTGTACCACTTGCGTTAAATAAAAGTTCTAAACTAGCGTTAAATTAACGGTTTTAACATAGCGTTAAACCACTAGGTCACTCTTAGAAATAGGGCTGCAAACGAACCAAACGAACACGAACAAGACCTTGTTCGTGTTCGTTTGTTAAGAAATATATGTGTTCGCGGACCGTTCACGAACACTTATCGAACGAGATTTTATGTTCGTGTTCGTTTGTTAAGGAAATGAACTTGTTCGTGTTCGTTTGTTAATTTTAGGCAACGAACATTGACGAACACAAATGAGCACAAACTAATGTTCATGAACACAAATGGAAACAAACGAACACAAACAATCGTTTATGAACAGAATATATAATACACCGACACTTATTAAATATTTAATTTGTCGGAATTTTGAAGTATTTAATAAAATACAAAAACTAAAAACACTAATGAAGTATTGAACACAAACGAACACGTTACCGAACGTTCACGAACATAAACAAACGAACACGACCTTTGTTCATGTTTGTTCATTTAACTAAACGAACAAAATTTCTTGTTCGTGTTCGTTTGTTTAGCAAACGAACGAACACAAACGAAATTCCCGCCGAACGGTTCACGAACTGTTCGCCGAACGTTTGGTTCGTTTGCAACCCTACTTAGAAATATAATAAGATGGCCGCATAAATCTCGACATGTGTTATTTATTAATTATTATTGCAAATAAACATATACAAAATGATGAGTTGAATTGCGATATGAACTTAAAATTTGCAAACAATGAATCTGGTTTTTATTTGTTAAATGCATTTTCCAGATACGTAGTTATTTTTGTTAAGAAATCGTGTGTAAAAATAATAAATGTTGAAAAAATATATATAACTAATTAAAGTCCTATAAAGAAATTGAGTTTCTATAATGCAGGTAAGTTATTGAAAGAGTAAAAGATAGAAGTGATGAAAAGAATAATAGAATAAAAGAAAAGGAAGTAAATGAAAAGAACATAAAGAATTGTTAAGAGAAAGAAAATGGAAAACATTACAAGTTTTGTTAAGAACAAAATAAAAGAAACGGAAGTAAAGGAAAAAAAAACATAAAGAATTGATAAGAGAAACAAAGAAAAATGGTAAACATTACATGTTTTGTTAAGAACAAAATGGTTATTTTCAGAAAACTAACTAAAACTAAAAACTTATAATGACATTTCGTGTAATCTTTAACGGTTAAGACCAAACTAGTAATAAGGCCCGCGCGCGTTGCGGCGCGGGTACAACGCAAAAATCGAATGAATTAGTCTAAGCGTTATGTGATACGTTAACCATACGAACGTGCATTTCAACGTATTTGATGAACTCAATGTAACCTATATAAGCATTTAGATTGAATCAAAACGTAAAGTAAATCAAATTTATACTGTACAATCATTGTACAATCATAACGTATTATACGGTATTAATTAGGGTTTTTACAAAAGGAGAAAAACCACAATTTGACTCCGCTCATTTCGGAACAAAATTTACGAAAGGTACATAAAATAAGCACGAAAATGTATTATATTTGCCCTGGCTCGTTTCCGAAAAAATTTACGTCGAAATGTAGAACAACTTGAACTAATAAAAATATGCACGTAAAAATAGTTTTTCTAAATGAACACGTATTATATTTAACCTGACTCGTTTCCGGAAACAATTTACGTCGAAACATAGACAAACTCAAATTTATACCGACACGTACATAAAAATATGAATGTAAAAAATAATTAACAAAAGAGATTAACGAACGAACGTTATTTAGAGAAAATTAATTTAGTAAAAAACTAGGGGCTAAAAATGGCAATTGCTAAAGTAGAGGATATTAAAAATGAGGAAATGACTAAAATTGCCATGTCCAAAAGTTGAAGGGCCAACCAAAGCCGGTGGAAAATTCCACCGACTTTGGTTGTCGAAACATAGACACACTCAGATTTATATCGACACGTACATAAAAATATGAATGTAAAAAAGTAATTAACAAAAGAGATTAACGAACGAAAGTTATTTAGAGAAAATTAATTTAGTAAAAAGCTAGGGGCTAAAAATGCCAATTGCTAAAGTAAAGGATATTAAAAATGAGAAAATGACTAAAATTGTCAAATCTAAAAGTTGAAGGGCCAACCAAAGCCGGTGGAAAATTCCACCGACTTTGGTTTTTAAGATAGTATACAATGTTGCAATTTGATGTATATATGAATCACAAACTGTGATTTATTCGTAGCTTAATCTATACATAATAAATAAATAACTGGTTGCGTCATTTGTCATAATTTTGTACACATAAGATTCTTTTTTCCGTTTCTCTTATTTCACCCTTTCATATTTTATATCTTATGTCAAAATATCGTTTTAAAATTATTCACTATTTTAATATTTCATATATTTAACTCAATTTTCGAGTTTCTAACCTAGTATATTAATCAGGAAGATTGATAACTACAATCCATTTTAATTTTGATTGGAGATTGTGTTTACCTCCCAACATATATAGATGTTAATGAACTCCTTTATGTAAAAGAAGAAATCACAAAATTGGTTGTTTGGTATCACATTTCATCATCGGATGATCCGTGCCTATTCATCCTTTGATTTTATTTACACTTAAATATCTGATAGGGGTTTGCATGGTTCCAGGCCCGGCCATTAGAATTCATGTACCATGTTCGAACTCGAAAAAACGTACCCTTAGGCCTTAACAAAATTGGGTATTGGACCCACTAAAGGTTTAAACCTAACGCCAATGGGCTAATAACTAATCTAAACCATAAAAATCATTTTGTAAGTGGGCTTATGTTGGTGTTTCTATGAGTATACCCTATTAATTTATTTAATTTTACATATACATATCGAAGTTTTTTTAAAAAAATAACATGCCCATCGAAATATCGGGCCCTGACCGGTGGTCCTCCTCGCCCACCTTCAGGGCGCCCACCGGCCAGGGCCGGCCATGCATGGTTCGATTCAGTTATAATCAGTTCGATTAATTTGTCTACAATTTTTGCTTAGAAATATATGTAATGGATATATAAATACATAAAATAGATGTATAAATACATGAAATAGATGTATAAATAAATGAAATAGAGATATAAATACATGAAATAAAAGTATAAAACATAAAATACATGAAATTGGGGTATAAAAGCTAGAAATATATGAAAATATAAGTGATTCAGTTTGGTTAATATCGGTTAACTGATGCTACAAAAATAACCGATAACCGACTTTTGGTTAATTCTGTTTCGGTTAATTTCAGTTCGGTTTCATCAATTTCGGGTTCAGTTTCAGTTAACGATTCAGTTATTACCATCCGGTTGGTTTGGGAATTAAAGTGGCGACTCCATGCTACGTTACCACATCAATGTATTGATCGTCATCATCGAGTAACACCAACAACACCTGCCTCTTGATCATAACATCCTCCACAATCACATCACTACATTTGTTGATCCTATCTATCAACAATGTCTACAAACACTGATCATCAGCCTGCAGAACAACCACAACACGCTTCCATCCCACCGTCACCGGAAAACAATGCCCCTCGCTCTCCCATTCGCAGTCCTAAGGCTGTTGTTGAATCGGATCACAAACAACCCATTTTTATCGGCCTACGTAAAGACGATGGTAGACCAACTGTCACAATGAAAGAATTGCTCAGTGCTTTGGAGAATGGATCCACCAATAGCAATGATAATTCTCCATCCTCTGTCGTTTCTACGCCTTCTCGTAGGTCTGACTTCTCCCCCAATTTCATTTTGTTTGTACCTCATAGTGCTGCAATTAGGGTTAAAATATAACTGAATTTGATCTAACTAGTGGAATTCCATTGCGCATTACCGCCAGTATCGGGTCCCGGTATAGCAACGGGTCCCGATATATTCATAGAAACGAATACCAGTGTCGGTTAGATGCTGATACCGGTACTTAACCTAGGGTGAGCAATAACCGAACTGTTAACCAAAATTAACCGAAATCGAATTAACTGAAAGTCAGTTGTCGGTTATTTTTTGTACCATCGGTTAACTGAAATTAACTGAACGATTAAAATTTTCATATATTTCTAGCTTTTATATCTCCATTTCATGTATTTTATGTCTTATACCTCCATTTTATTTATTTATATCTCCATTTCATTTGTTTATACATCTGTTTCATGTATTTACACATCTATTTCATGTATTTATACATGAAATAGCCTCTCTATTCCTACGGGTAGAGGTAAGGTTGTCTACATCTTACCCTCCTCAGCCCGTACCTTAGCTTTGCTATTGGTGGGATTTACTGAGTATGATGATGATGATGATTTCATGTATTTATACTTCCATTACATGTATTTCTAAGCAAAAATTATAGCCCTTGTTTCATTTGGCTATTAACCGAAATTAACCTAACCGAACCGAAAACCGACAAATTAACTGAATTAACCGAACCGATTAACCAATGACTTTGGTTACGGTTACGGTTAATGCTAATAACCAAACCGAACCGTCACACCCCTACCGGTGCCAATGTTGTTCAGTTCGTCGTGGCACCGGCACTTGCTATAGCTTACGATACTTTTTTGTTTGAACGGTGAACTTCATGTATAAGGTTGCCACACTCTCCAAATCGGAGAGCCCCATATGGCCCCACTTTGGCCAGACTATGTTGTCTTAACCGGGCCCACGCTGGCTTCAAAGTTTGGCTTTTTTGGGCGTTCCCTCGGGAAACCATACCGCTGGCTGCCACTTGACAGTCGTTGTGCCACCACAAGAGCAGAACTCTCTGGCGTAACACACGGTGGGACGAAAACCCGGTTGGGCTCGGGAATCTAATTGACAACCTCACACAAGGCCTAGTCCCAATATGACACAGGTGGGAATTGAACTTGAGTCTCCATTGGAAAATCCAAGCCTCCTACCACTAGGCCACAAGTGGGGGGATAGCTTACGATACTTAATAACACTTTATTTTGAATACAATTCTGTTTTCAACGAAATTTATACCAGAATGTCGAGAAAAGAAAACTAACAAAACGACATATTCAGCTTTTTTAAATGAGTTGAAACGCATATTTTATTTATAATATAAGAGGTGAAGTAAAAATTAAAGAAAATATATATACAATCTCATATTCATTGTGTGACAGCAAAATCATTTTTACCTAACTAACTGCAATCTTTATAGTTAGTTTGTTGTATGCTATTTTTACTTCTTGCATTGGTTAATGTCTTTTTTTTCTTGAGCAAGAATTCATATTGATATACAGTTTTCTTTTTTTTTCTGCACTTCAGTCAAGAAAGCAAACAATATAAAGAACAAAATAGTGTTATCATGGCCTTGATCGATACTATCATAAGTTCTGATGACGTGCGATCAAGGCAACGGATGCTCAAATTTGCTGCAAAGAGGTAATAAACTGATGATTACTGTTTTATTTCATTTAACTTTAAATGTGTTGCTCATATTATTAATAAAAACTTTTCAGGTATGCAAGTGCTATTGAGAGCAATCCGGATGATTACGATGCACTTTATAATTGGGCACTTGTTCTTCAGGTCTAAGTAACTATCATTAGTATTGTTGTTTGTAATTTGAATAATTACAAATGCATCATAATTGTTGTTAAAACTCGATTAATGTTATCTACAGGAATGTGCAGATAATGTTAATTCGAGTGCTAACTCGCATACTAAAGATGCACTGCTTGAAGAGGCTTGTAAAAAGTACGATGAGGCTACCCAATTAAACCCTGCACTGCATGACGTATGCAGCTTTATCCAATCGTGCAATCGTTCATTTTCTTGAATGATGTGATTATGATTATGACTATGATTATGTCGGTTTTCAGGCGTATTATAACTGGGCTATTGCCATAGCAGATCGAGCCAAACTGCATGGTCGTACAAAGGAAGCTGAAGCGTTATGGAAGCAGGCAACAAAGAGTTACGAAAAAGCTGTTCAACTAAATTGGAATAGTCCTCAGGTAACTACGAAAACAATTTACTTTGAATCATCTATGTATATGTATATAATCTTTTATACATTCGGTTACATTTCAGGCTCTCAACAACTGGGGACTTGCTTTACAGGTGCCTGAAAATATTACACACTCTGTTTCAAAACTTCTTATAGAATTCTTCAACATTGATATATATTAGTAATTAAATAAATAACGAGTGTTGCAGGAACTGAGTGCAATTGTCTCTGCACGAGAAAAACAGACAATAGTAAAAACTGCAATCAGTAAGTTTCGTGCAGCAATACGGTTGCAGTTTGATTTCCATCGAGCAATTTACAACCTTGGCACTGTTCTGGTTAGTTTACATCAACCACTTTCCCAATATTATACTCGTTTACGCTATTAACTATATTACAATTACCAACTTTTGTGAATAGTAATTTGACCTTTTTTTCTTTTGTATTTTTTATTTTTTTTATACTTTTACCCTTCAACTTTTAGCATTGACACTTACAACCCCTTAATTTTCTAAAGACTTTGTAATCTAGTTTTACGTGTTTATTTTTATGTACGTGTCGGTATAAATTCAACTTGATTTACGTTTCGACGTAACTTTTTCCCGGAAATGACTTGGGTCAAATACAATATGTTGTTATGCTTATTATTATGTACGTTTTTAGTTGATCTACGTTTGACGTAAATTTTATTTTTTCTCCGGAAATGAGTCGGGTCAAATATAATACATTTTCATTAGACATATAAATTTGAGTCACTTTACGTTTCGACACCGCAGCAACGCGCCATACCATTCTTTAACTTAAGAAACACTACTTTCTTACGTTCTTATTTTTATGCACATGTCGGTATTAATTCAAGTTGGTTTGCGTTTCGAAGTAAAATTTCTTCGGAATATGTCGGCTCAAATACAATACGTTTTCGTGCTTATTTTTATGTACGTTTTCAGTTGGTCTGTGTTTTGACGTTATTTTTTTTCGGAAACCAGTCGTGTCAAATATAATACATATCATTAAATGGTATCAATTCGGTACGATATTTTGTACCCACTTTTCTAAATTTGTTTAACTTATTTTTTTGGATTGATAAAAAAAATCATATCAAACTATTTAAATCTAACTTATCAATTTGTAAGCCTTTATTTATCTAAATATGTTAAATAAAAATAGGAAGTGAATTTCTCCTTTGAATATACCATTGTACCTTCTTTTTTTACATTAAATTCTTTCAATTTTTTTTTTAAATAGGTCCCCTGCCCGCCGCAAAGCGCGGGTATAACCTGCTAGTTGGTGACATTATTAATCCTGTTTCTGCAGTATGGATTAGCAGAAGACACATCAAGAACTGGAGTGCTAGTTGTTGGAAACGAGATCTCCTCCAATGAGTTATACAGTCAATCCGCTATCTATGTTGCTGCTGTTCATGCATTGAAACCAAATTACTCGGTTACTAGTTGCTACCCTGTTATTTCTATATAGTTTTTAAATATTTTGATTCTAACTTGAAAGCTTTATTAATCACAGGTTTACACCAGTGCCTTAAAGCTTGTGCGGTCTATGGTCAGTACATAATGTCAAACTTTTATATATAAACTTGATTACAGAATCAGGATCGGTGATAAACTGATAATGAATTGTTTTGCAGCTTCCTTTACCGTATCTAAAAGTTGGATATCTTACGGTGCCGCCAGTGGAAAATCCAGTTGCTCCACATTGTGATTGGAAACGGTTTAAGTTTGTTTTGAACCATGAAGGACTCCAACAGGTATCATTCTGTTCTTTGTATGTTTCTGATGATTTTAATCGTAAATGTCGTTTATTTAATGGCCTATTATTCATTATTTTAGATCCATGACGATGAAGAAAAAACTAATGACAGACCAGCTATCAGAGTTGATATTCAGGATATTATATCCGTAAAAGTATGCTCGGATTTGACCTTACCACCTGGTCCTTCCATCATCATCGATACAATTCACGGACAAATCTTCTTGGTATATTTTGTTTCGTGAAATTTAACGAGTTGACTGCATTTGTTTCAACCCTCAAAATATTGTCAAAAATACTTAGAACGCATCTGGATCCAAAAGGTTTGAATTTTGCCATTTTCATCCGGCAGGGGTATTTCCGTCTTTTTTGTTAACTTAAAGGGCAATTCAGTCCTTTTCACTTTATGTACAAGCAATTAGCATAATGTACGTAAAGTGAAAAAGACCGAATTGGCCTTTAAGTTAACAAAAAAGACGAAAATACCCCTGACTTAACGAAGAAAAATGGATGGAGTTAACAAGCCGAATGAAAATGCCAAGATTTCAAACCTTTTGGATCCACATGCGGAAAAACAAACCTTTGGACGAAAGTCGCAAAACTGGCCAAACCTCTGGGACAAAAATGGCATTTTACTCTAGTTAAAAGGGTAAAAAGTTAAAAGAAAAATGCTGACACTTTGAGGGCTAAACCATCATTAACCCTTTCTAAAATTCTAACTTTTACATGTTTAAATGTATGTTCTGTTTTATTTTATTTTCAGATTGCAGATTCATGGGAATACTTGGACTCATGGCTTGATGCTCTACGACTAGTTTACACGATATTTGCACGGGGTAAAACCGATGTTCTAGCGGGCATAATAACCGGATAGTTTGTTCATATTGCACACGATAATTCTTTTAAACTGTATTTGAAAGTTGAAACCACTGATATCATGAAATATATTGATATTGAGAGCAACCAAATCTGTTACTAACACAGAAACTATAACTGGCTATACCATTTCTTCTTTGAGTTCTTTCCGAAACTAATAACAAATTCTTCCTAATTTAAGAAGTTAAAAATTTCATACAAATCGGCGGATTTATTTTTGCCAAAGCAAGAACCGACGCCGGTAGGGTCCACATACCTTCACCGCATATCAAACCCGAAGCAACCGCGGGCACCATTGGTTCGGCTTCCTTTGCGTTAACCTTGTGCCAAATAAACACAACCAAACTCCCAACGCACATATCGATAGCGAAATAGCCACCGACCAAAAACGGCACAGCCATACATATCGGCAGCGGCATCCACTTTCCTATTCGTTTCGGTAACATGTCTTTGACCATGTTGACTGCCACTGCAAAAGCGAAAAAACCGTAACATAATTGTAAACAGTGTTTAGGCAAAGCCGAAAACCCTTGGACTCCGAGTATAGCTAAGTTTCGATAGATTATCGCGTACGGTGCCTTATATTCACCATCAGGGTTTCCGATATCGAAAGCTTTGTAGAACAAAAAGAAGCTTAAAGGTGACACAATGCACCCTATGGCGGTACCGATTGCTTGACTAACAAGCATGGTTCTAGGAGAAGTCAAAGTGAGTTGACCTGTTTTCAGGTCATGCATAAGTATGCAAGAAACCGAAACAACCGACTTCACCAACCCACACCCCGCCATTCCTGCCACCACGCCGTCTTTTTTCCCCGCCAGTGCCGCCATCATGAAAAGCCCGATTTTACCGTAGTTATACGCCATGTTAAAGTCGGTCAACCCTGCTCCATAAGCGTTACAGAAGGCCAAAGATGGAGCGAATATGTACGCTATGATTATGTAATACCATTTAAGCTCGGGAAACATGTATGGTAACGCGATTACTGCGATAATGGCGAAGATAACGTATCCGGTTCCTCCGATCGACATGGGTATGGTTTCTCTGGTGAAAATCTCATATTGCTTTTGCTCCTCCTCACTAACCTTCTTTTCTATAACTAGAGTTACAAATACAAGACATGTTAAGGTTGTTTAACCAAACATAAAAACAAACAAAACACACATATTTAATGTATTTGTTAATGTTAATTAATACCCACCTGGATTAAGGTTTTTGGTCCTGATTCTTCCATGAACACTCCTGGATGTGATATATAGTATTTTGATGAAATTGTATAGCCCATCACCAAGGATTAATGCAATAGAAATAAAGGCCTGCCAACCCAAGAAACAGTCATAAATATACAATAATCACATTTAAGACTTTAAATAGATCCAACGTTAAGTGAACCGTTCGTGCAATCGTACATTCACTGAACTATTTGGCGAGAAGTTCGTTTATTTAATAAAAGAACGAACATGAACAATTTTTTTTTGGTTATTTAAGTAATGAAACGGACATGAACACATACCCTGATCGTTCATTTACATTTGTTTATGTTTGTTTATATTCATTACTATTAGTTATTAACATTAGCACAAAACTTTGGGTGATCGAATAACGAACGAACAAGAACATGCCTTCGTTTGTTTATCATTTATGTTTGTTAATTTATGTTCTTTGAGAATATCAACAAGCGGACATAAACGAACAAGAACACATTAATTTCTTAACGAACGAACATGAACACCCCCCCCCCCCCCCCCCGGTCCACGTTAGATTGGTTCGTATACAGGCCTAATCAAATGTTGCAAAATAAATTAAAGGGAAGGAGATTAATGACCTTGTAACCATTTAAGCTTTTCATGCTACTTTCAGGCAAACCAGGAGGAAACCAATCTCCCTTTTTTTGTCCAATCAATGGCCACATTATACCCCATGAAATCACAGCTCCAAATAGCAATGATATGTTCACAATGTGAGGGCAGATCATCCCAGTTCCCACATAAGTCATGCTAAAGTCAAAGTAAAACCTACAACCAATTAACAAGAGCATCAGTTAATGTAATATATATAGTTGGGGAAAATCACCAAAAGGGACATTGACTTTTCAACTTTACGAAAATGAACATGCTTCGCGTTTATGGTAGCCTCATTCCCTAACTATTGCGTCTAAGATAGAGAATGCATCCAAGATTCAAAGTTTGCGTCTAAGATGGTACCATGGGCCAATGAGGTGGTGTTGGAGTGGTAAGGGAGAGACTTGGTGTTCTAAGGGACTCAAGTTCGATTCCTGCCCTCCGCACTATTTTCTGCGGCACCTGGTGATGATGGGAGACTAGGCGAATAGGTGGAGATCGCTAGTTCGATCCTTGAACTGAGCGGGTTTTACCTCACCGCACTATCGTGCCTTCGGGCGAGTGTTCACGGACTTCGGCCTTAGGTGAGGGTTTTCCCCGGTTCGGAGGCGAGTGTATCCCGATGTGGTGAATTTCGCCAGTAGCCCATTTGGAGGATTCGTTGGCCGTTCAAAAAAAAAAAAAGATGGTACCATGGGTTTCCGCGCCTACTTTTTTTTCCACCGCGATTTTTAAACGAGGATTACTTTCTCATATGATAGTATTTTTTTTATTAAAAATACACCAAATAAGATAATAAAATTTTCTGTACATTGGTGTAAACTTTTCTTAAAATATTAACGTATGAAAAAGTTATGCTCGTTTAAAAATCGTGGTGGAAAAGTAAAAAAAAAAAAAAACTAAGGATGATAACACGTGTCAACTTCTTATTCGCTAGTATTCATGAGTCTATGGTAGACACAATAGTTAGGGATTGAGGCTACCATAGACGCAAAGCATGTTCATTTTCGTAGTTTTGACTGGTCAATGTCCATTTTCGTGATTTTCCCATATAGTTGCTTGCTTTACAAGCAATGATGGTCATACATGTTCTTCCAAGCTTCCAATCCAAAGGTCGGAAACTGCGCAAATCCGCAATTTCCTTCCTTCCCTGTAAAAAACCATTGAAAGAATCCCCATAGAAAACTTGCTGAAAAATACTTTGCAAATCCCTTCACTTGTTTCCTACAAACATGTAAAAATTTCAAAATATATGACTTTTTACATTATTAGAATAGATGCAAAACTTTGATAAAAAATTTTAAAAAAAAGTTTCAATTAATTTAAGTACTTTGCGATATCGTCTCCTTGACTATGGAACCCGTTAATAAGAACCCCCGTCGCCATCCCGCTTGGAAATATTAGTTTGTAGTCAACAATTAAAACCTGTGGTTAACCAAACAAAACTCAATTAATCAATCAATCAATCAACCGATCTTTAAATACCATTTGTTTTTATATGTTGTGTATATTTAAATCTAAAAGCACATCTAATGGGTCAATCATCCTGTTAATATTCCATTAAGTGTTATGATTACATAATTTACTTCGAGTTTACTACTATTACAAGATATCAGAAAGATTTAAGATGATTTAGTAAATAGGTAACATGTATAAGACACGATTAGACCTGTTTATTGAAAAGTACACATGATTTTTTACTTTTTTTAAAATAATTAAAATTATCTTAGATATAAAATTACTAGTTAAACGAGACGTATTCATGTTTAGAACTTGTGTTCGCGTCATCAAAGACCTGTTAAACCCTCTAAGACACGATTTGACAGCCCTATGATTTACCTTTCGAAGTGGAATCAATACGAAAAGGCCGATAAAACAGACCAAGAAAGAGTAGCCCATCATCCAGCCCACACCGGGTTCTTTGTAAGTCCCTGGAGAACTTGCTCCTCCGGCTAGCTCATACGTCTTCTTGTTCAATCCGAGCAAATATGACCCATATCCACCTACATATTCGTCGCCAAAAACCATAACTATTTTTGTAAAAAAGTTATAAATATTTGTAAGAAAAAAGGAATCAAATTCCACTAATTAGTAAACCTCCTATGGCAATGCTGTAACAGGCGACCGAACATGTCTGGATCATGGTATTCTCATGTCTAGTGAATGGAACAGTGGAGATCCCGGATTTTTGGAGCATCTTTGTCCAAGTTCTCATGAACACAAAAGCAAGAAGTGCAGCCGAAACGTTCATATTAGGCGTCATACCAGTTGTGAGATTGAGTTTCATCGCGATAATACTATAGATACACCCTAAGATAACACTTGCTACAATCCCGCGAAGCGTTATTTGTTTTGTCCATGGTTGCAGCCTTGTTGGACCCTCTAACTGATGATCATAATCACCTTCATCTTTCTTATCTTGTTCTTCTCTTTTGTCTCTTTCGATTTCTCCATTCTCTTTATGTTCTATGCTCATCATGTATCCTACAACAACAATTGATCATTAAACAATAAAACAACATAAAAGAAAATGATTCTTTTATATCTTTTAATCTTTCTCACCTTATATTGCTTTTTTTCTGCTAGAAGAACTCGCTTCAAAGCACACCGCGCGTGCCACACAACACTCGAAGCAGGTTATTATCTTCGTTTAAGCGTCGAATTCGGTTCCGTTGAGGCCACACTCTTGATGTTATTTGGGTTTGTGTTATTTTCGTAAATGTTAGATGTTGTTACAATTGAAATGAAATGGGATGTCTTGTTTTTTTTTATTGATGTGAAAAGGACGATAATAGTATTTGAAGCATGTTACTTTGCAGTTTAGTACCCTATACTTTTATTTGTTTGGTATTTTGAATGTGACATTGCATAATTTGTTACACTCAAAATGACAATAACATTTATGAATAAAAGTCAAGTTTCATAGCTGATTGAGTAAACTGCCAAAATGGTCCCTTGAGATTTGGTCACTTTTGTTTCAATTTTGTTATTATTTTCATCCAAAATCAAAATCTAGTCAGATTTTTCATTTGAGATCCAGGTTTTTTGTCTTTTTCCTCCCTTTTAATGAAAAGCAAAATGGTCATATTTTTTTAATTTGTTATAATAAAACGTTAAAAGTAGGAGTGTTCAAAACCGGATATCTGAAAATTCGGATATCCGAATTTCGCATATCCGAAATTTTCGGATACTATTTCACTATCCGAATCCGTATCCGAAAATTCGGATATCCGATCGGATAGTGAATCGGATATCCGAATTTCCAATTTTTTATTTAATTATTATTTTTTAATATTTTTTGATATTCGGAACCGGATATTTCGGATAGTTTCGGATATCCGAATACAAGTTTTCGGATATTTCGGATATCCGAAAATTTTTAAAATCACTATCCGAATCCGAAAATTCGGATATCCGAATTTGGATACAGATAATTTTGAACACCCCTAGTTAAAAGACCATTTTGCTCTTCATTAAAAGAGAGAAAAAAGACAAAAAAAAACTGGATGTTAACTAAAAAATATAACCAGATTCTGATTTTGGATGAAAATGACAACAAAATTAAAACCAACGACCCAGATTCAAAAAGTTTGAGTTTTGAACTAAAGTGACAAAAGTGACCAAACCTCATGGACCACTTTGACAGTTTACTCTAACTGATTTTTACTAAGAATTTTAGTTAGTAAGAAATTACGTATATAGTCACAGCTATTTACTCGTCCATCACCTTTTTTTGTCCTTAAGAGTGGAGAAACACTTAGGGGCTGTTTGGTAGCCTCTTAATAACTATTTAGATGCTACCTCTTAATGGTTTAAAACATCTGAATGAATAAGAGGTATCCTCAAGTCTGAATGGTTAAGAGGTAATCTCTGAATGGTAAATCATCACATGTCACATTTTTATACCTTTTCATTGGTAAAATTCTTAATGGTTCCATTAAGAGATAGCCTCTTAATGACCATTCAGAGGCTACCAAACAACCCCTTATTTTTCATAAATTTAGTTTTATAAATGATCATTTTACAGTTTTTTTTAATAACAAATATTTATTTCAATCATCAGGGAAAAAACGATTTGTTTAAAAGAAAGAAAAAAAAAACGAGAACACCCCTATAGGAATCAAAACCCCTAGATGAGCCTAATTCCAAATAACGAATGGAGGTGCCATTCATGTCATGTGAAGTTAGTAATAATGGAATTTAATTAAAAAAAAATAAGGAAAGTGCAAAGGCCCATTGAAATGGTGACCTCACACTTGGTGGAGGATGTATGGGCATGAAGGCAAAGATTGTTCCCGTTTGGAAGGCTCTGATTTCGAGTTGAAAAGTGGGTGTGGAATGTTTACGCCACACGCCCCCACACTCTTCTAATCACTATGCCTTCGATTAAGACATTCTACTATTTTCAACTAGTGGGTCAAATCGCAAACGCAACTATAGAAATAGAAAAAACCCAAGTCGCGAAGGTATATTTGAAAGTCACGAAAAAGTTATGTTATTGTATACAACAGCCAAGTTACTTGAACAAAATTTACTCCAAAAGGTATATAAAGGTAAACACGACGACTGTGTATTACAACTGATCGATTTGAAAACAACGTTAAGAAAATTCACAAAAAAGACACGTAGCAATGGTGTATTTAGAGATGAATGTTGTCGGGTGTTTAAAAAATCGAACAGTTTAAAATAAAACATTTAAAACAACCAGTTGGTTTAAAAACAACATTACGAATAATCACGTCAATATAGATAAAAATATTTCGCTTGGAACGTTGATATAAAAATGAAACCCATAACAAAATCACCTAATAGAAAATTCGTTAAAAAGAATCAAAATGATAACTTTATTAAAGTTTAAGGTTGTATGTAAATCAGATAAAGAATATATATATAGTGTGAGGTTTAATAGGGAATACTAAAAAAATGGGAAACCGAGAAACAATATATTTAAATGTTTTATTCATTTATTTATTTTCAATAAACTTATTAAAAGACTTCCGAAGTGGCTGGATTGGGCCGGTTTCCTCTTGAGGTCTCCGGTTCGATCCCCGGCTGCGGCATTTCGGGGGTGGGTCGTCCCAATGATGGATCGTATCCTACCGAGGCATGGTGCGGTCTTGAGGGCAACCCGGTTTTACCCAGCTGTTACCACAGCGAGTCTCTCGTGTGGGGGCAGTATGGTTTCCGGGCGGAAGTCAGCTTGCGCGCCGGCCGGGGCCCGATCGAACATCGCGTCCGTAAGAGCGGGGCTGACGGGGGAATGTCTTTGATATGACCCTGGAGACCTGATCGGTCCTGTACAGAAAAAGTCTCCTTCCAAAAAAAATAAATACATTCTACTATTTATTTATTTATTTTCAATATCTTTACAAATTATATTTATAAATTTAAAAATACGATATGTATGATCAGTCCAAATGACTGATAATGAAATATTTAAAAATAATATAAAGTGACTCAATATGATCAGTCCAAATGACTGATAATGAAATATTTAAAAATAATATAAAGTGACTCGAAATTCAAAATGGAACATGATGACCGCCACACAACTTGTAACAAACAAAGTATATTATTGTCATAGAGATACCTCCCTATGAAAAATCACGGGACTATACTGACACCATCGATCTCAAAATAAAGAATCAAAACGTCAATATCCTTTGGGTCAAAATTTTCAGTAAGAACACACGTAGTGGGACGATATTTTTGAAAAAAATTTTAAAAAAAACGCCCTCCCCATTACATAGGGCGTTTTGGGGCGGTATTTTTGAAAAAAAAATTTGTTTGGCGTGTTTATTAAAACGCCTAAAATGGATTGTGATGGGTTGACTGGGATTTGACTGGCCAATGAGAAATTAGTTTGCTTTTTTTTTTTTTTTAATGATTGGAAGGGGCATTATTTGGGCATTATTCTCACTACGCCACTTTTGCAATAACGCCCCATGCTGACTGGACTGCCACGTGTCGGATAATGACCCATGGTGGGGGCATTATTTTTCTTAACCACTACACATGGTCTAAGAGCATCCATAATAGGGTCCATTAAAAACACCTAAAAACATGTCCAGTCAGCTGCCACATCAGAAAAACATTCCCCCTTCAAAAACATCAAAAACCCATCCAATAAGAAAACACAAAAACACTTAAAAACATTACCACATCATCACCACCTTTTTAATTCTTAACCACACATTTACACCACTTATTCTCTCTCTTTATATTATATATATATATATATATATTAAAAGTACATGGGTCTCACCAATTTGTTGTTTTTAGTCATTTTTGCTGACAAACATATCTAAAAAATGGGGTACAAAAACAAGGTCCACAATAAGAAAAAATGAATGATGTGGAAAAATGAGTAAAAACAACACCAAAAATGTATTATTGTTGATGCTCTAATGGTTTGATCAATTTAACTCTTGTTATTGTTTTTCTTCCTTTACTCTAAACTTTTCTTGATGCTTATATATCAACCAACTTTAATTGACGCTAATAAGTCATTATACTTTTAGTTTGAGGGGATGAACCAAGATATACAATTAACTCATGAGTAAATTACAAAATTCGTCCTTTATGTATGTCATTTATTACAAAGTATGTCCTTTATCTTTAATAAGCTCAGAAAACATACTTAATGTTTGAAAAACCATTCAGGTTATGTCCTTTACCCTAAACCTAGTTTGTTTTCCCAGTTAAGTCAGGTCACGTGAGAAACACATGAGGGCATTAATGTCATTCTACCTTCCAATTCTCTCTCCTTCAATAAAAAACCTAAACCCCAATATCATTTCCCCCCTCCTGCAACTCACCTGCAGATACCTTAAAACCTTCGCCATCACCACCTATCCCACTGCCACCAGCACCTTTCCCCACCACTACCACCCACCTGCCACCACCACCGCAAAATTGGACCACTATCACCACCACAAGAAATTGGGGATCTGAAATTGGGGATCTAACATTGGACCACTATCACAACCGGAAACTGACATTATTATGCTGGAATCTGATTCCGACGTTGACGACAAAGTGGAAAAAAAAGGGAGGTTCGGTGAAGACGGGTCCGCTGATGAAGATGGTGATGGTTGTAAAAACAGGGTAAAGGGGAAAGGAAGAAGGCGTGAGGTGGTGGTCGGAAGGAGTCTGCTGGCGCCACCCCTTATATCAAAACCACGTCTCCTCCACCTCTATTCTGTTTTCAGATGCAAAGCGCAATTTGAAATTAAGGAAGCTCGTGTTGTATGCCAGCTCAATTAGCTTCTTGTCAAACTTGTAAGGGTTAATATCCAGATTCAATGGCTCATCTTAGTGGCAGAAATAATGTGCTAAAGGTCTCCACCCTTGAGACTGAGAAGGAATGGGCTGCCAACATCAACAATCCTAAATCAATTCTCATTATTTTAAAAAGAAAATTACAAGGTTGTTACTCCTCCACCTCTATTCTGTTTTAAAATCTATGAATCGATGGAGTTGATGATGACGGAGTGGCGATTAGATGCAGGTAGGGTGGAGGCGGTGGTGGCATGACGAAACCAGATCTTGGTAATGACAATGGTGCAGGTTGTGTTGTCGGCGTGATGCCGTAGGAGGGGCCATAGATGAGCCACCATCAACTGCGGAGATGAGCCGCCGTCAACCAAATAGATGACCTGAATTGAAGGTGTGATATGCTTTCTGGATGTGTAATTTGGTGATTTCTTGATGAAATTGGTTGAAATGAAAATGAATTTGTTGTTGAATGTTGATAATGGTGTACAGACTCTACAGAGAGAAACAGAGTGGAGAAGAAAGGGGTGGGGTGAGTGAGGGTAGGGTTGTTTTAAGGGTATTTTTTGTAATTGGTAGGTAGAATGACATTAATGCCCTCATGTGCTTCTCACGTGACCTGACTTAACTGGGAAAACAAACTAGGTTTAGGGTAAAGGACATAACCTGAATGGTTTTTCAAACATTAAGTATGTTTTCTGAGCTTATTAAAGATAAAGGACATACTTTGTAATAAATGACATACATAAAGGACGAACTTTGTAATTTACTCTTAACTCATTGTGCAACTTAGTTGATTGGTTACATCTTCTTTGCTATGGTTTGTGGGATATTAGATTTAAATAACTTCAACTTCCAATTGATCGATGTAACACCCCGAAAATGGGTTTGGTAATCAAACCACGTTAACACTAAAAGACGGGTAAAGTACCGTTAGTGGTAAAATTTACCCGGTAAATATTAGGATTTTAAATAATTAAACCTAATATTAAATAAAGGTTATACGAAGACTTTTGAGAAAATAAATTTATGAAAGGCCCGAGTTAACGGGACTTAAAATGAAACGGGTTATGACTATCCCGAACTCACTAACCTAACTAGGAAAATTTAACCTAGTTAACAAGACAAAATATTGTTGAAGATAAGTAGGTTGTAGCCTACTTACTTGTAACACCCCGTGTTTCTGAAGTCAAGGTCAAAGTCAAAGACCGATTTCGCGTGACTTGACTTGTAGTGAATTTCTTTTATGTGTTTATTTTAATTGTATTATGTGGAGTAAGTGTCAATAATTACAATAATCGACGTATATCATTCGCTATTTAATCGACTTACGACTGTGAACTATAGGAAGTAACAATGCGATAAAGTCAAATCAATCTAAATCGACATCAAATCGCAATCAAACTCGCATCTCGAATTACGCATTTTGGTTTATTGTTATACGTGTGTGTGTGCCTTATGTGTTACTTGTTCATGTTTAATTATGTTATGTGTGGTAATCAATCCAAAACGCAATCGAACTCAATCGAAATCGAACTATGTTAATTAGTGGAGAAGAGATAGTGCGAGATATGAGTAGTTGGGACTAAAAGTAATTTGAATAGGAAACTCTATCGCATCCGCATCGATCGCAATCGAAATCAAAACAGCAAAAATCGTCGCGCCGAACACCCGAACCAAGTGCCATCCGGCCGGATTGCCATCCGACCGGGCTGCCACTTGAGCTGGTGCCAGGCTGTCATCGGACCGAGATGACATCCGACGGGACAGTCATCCGGGCGAGATGCCATCCGACCGACCTACCCTTTCCTCTTTGGGTAACCCTATAAATACCCCATGTCACTCTCAAACTTTCTACTTTTGGCATCTGACGTCCGAACAGCTCGTGGTCCTCACCTTTTCTTCGATTTCTCTCGATTCCTGTAAGATCTCGTCCTAATTCTTGTACTTTCTTGATCTACACGCACTCCTACACCTTTCTATCTTTTAAATCTTAACTTTTAACCGTGAAATCACTAGATTTGAGGTGTTCAAGGATGACGTCATCATGGTGTTCTTCTGAACTTCATGTTTTGGCTTCAACCCACCAAGAACAACTTAGATCTAACCGATTTCCACACAAATAAACAAAGATCTTGCATAGATCTAAACACATTCATGGTGAAAAAGGATTGAAAGATGGTTTCTAACTTTCTTTCAACTCTTTTACACTCAATGCACTCAAAACCGATAGAATCGGACCTTGTTCTAGTCTTCTACTTATTCTTAGGGTTGTGCTAGCTCAATATCTGGATTCTACTCACGTGACCACTGATTTTGGGTTATCCAAGAGCCACCGTCTTGAACCGGTTAACTGGTCGAACTAGGGTGATTCCTGTTTGATCGGGTCACTTGGGTCAAGATGGGGATTCTGTTGGTTAGCACGTTGTCAAAACGTCTCGATAAAAGCGATAAACAACCAAAATGTCCAAGTGAAAGACGAACAGAACGACCAGCACGGAGTGCTATCCGACCGGACTACTGTCCGACTAGATCATCCGAACGGCTTACACCTTGGGTCCCACACTTAATCTGAAGTTTGAGTATTGAATGAATTGCTATCCGATCGGACTACCATCCGACTGGATTACTCTTCGGATCACGAGATACTTGGACTTAAACAATTTTCAACGTGTTCAATGCACTAAGGATGCCACCCGACCGGACTGCTGTCCGATCGAGTGACAACCTGCTGTGGATTTGTTCTCACTGAGTAACCTCGCCACTCGAGTCGCCGTCCGACCGGATAAATCATCCGAGCGGATTGTCATCCGCACGACTGACCGTTCGATCGACCGACTTGAAAGGTAGAGATACTTCAATGTTTTCAAAATGCTACAACAAAAACTTCAAAAGTCAAGCCATCATTCACAAACACATCCTTCTCAAAGGAAGAAACAATCCACTCGAATAGTCATCCGGCCGGACAATCTGTCCGACCGAATGACGATCCGAACGGATTGTCATCCACACGACTGGACCATCCCGTCGGATTACCATCCGACCGAGCTGCTGTCCGAGTCACTTACACCTTGCATCGTTTTACGCGTCACTTATCGTTATGCTATCATCCTGATCAGGCTACCCCTACTCTCTAGCGCTCCCTTCAATCCATCATCGCTGTGAGTATACTCGATCCATTTTTGCTTTACGCACTTTTGGGTGTTACATACGTTACTTATACTAAATCACATCGAACACACTACTCAATACTATTTGAACGCTAACCGTTAATGCATGTTATACGTGGCTTATGAATGCTTGTTTGTTATGTTTACACATGGAATGATGTCTACCTGCCTTAGCAATGATAGTACTATAGTTTGGGCTCAGCACCTGTTCGTAGGGGTTGTTAAGGACAATTACTTGCATGGATTACGGTGGTAATATTGTATTGTGAACTGCCTCAGGCAGTCAACCCGCAGTCATTGGTATCGATGGATCTATGTCGATAACTAACGTGCTTCATTTCACTATGTGTACGTGCTGGTTATGCGTAAACGAATTTCGAACTCTATATTCTATTATCAAACTTGTATGCTCACCTTTACATTATATGTTTTGACTTTATTTTAACGTATGTGACAGGTGTTTAGGATGCACATCTGCTAGGAAATCGAGGCTAGAATAAGGCTTTCGAGGCCAACAAATAGTTGTCTGTACAAATTAAATCAAGGGTCTCTAGAAGCAGATAAACAATTGCTCTATTTGAAAATCCGACTTGTCGGAATAGAACTATTTGCCTAGATTTTGTCTGTAATAATTTGTTTACCTTTTGAGACATGGTATGGGACATGTTACTTTAAATTGATTGGTAATGATAATTGTTATGGAAACTTCTGGACAATCTGTTTCGCTCAGTGCCATGCCCCGATGTTTCCGCCATCAGTTGGGGTGTGACAGATTGGTATCAGAGCCATAACTATAGGGAATTAGGCAAGACTCGACCTAGTCCGGGTCGATGTCTTAGAGACCTAGTCTATAGTTAGGAACCACAGACCAACTTGTGCATATCCGTCAGGGATTATGTATAAGCTTACCGCTGTTTCTCGCTATTCTCGCCTATGCTACACTATCACTGCACTCGAATTTTTGAATATGAATGAGCGATTAAGTCGAGATTAGGTGTGAAAACCGCAAACTCTCGACTAAAGTTGCTTAATCAACCCGTATTTTATTTACAAACGGGGAGAATTATACCAAATCAGGAGTGAAATCCATATTTTGATGAATAATCTCCTCTATTTTATTAAAAACAGGAACGAAGTTGTTAAGCTAGGGGTGAAACCCTAACCTTGACGACTTGCTCCGCTCATTTTACAAAACTCTCACCAAAGTCTCGACGGACTCCAACGACCTAAAGTCACGACATGACTAACGGGATGCGCGCCCAACTCCCAAGAATCGAGGCAAAGGCACTGCCCCGAAGGTCAAAATGTGTACAACAAGTCCTTGAGAATAGTCGAATCACTTTGGTTAGTCGAAGTCTAATAGCCGCAGACAATCTATTTCTCGATTTTTATGTGTTTCGATTCTGAGCCTGCAACTGCTGACTCTGATGATTCGTCAATTTTATGTGCTTATATTTGTGTTTACCTGTTTATGTGTCTAAATTTTGGAGATTTACTCGATTTTTTCTTTCACTTAGATCGACACGCACGACTCGCACTGCATTCCTATCTCAAAACGTTAACAAATCGCTGAATTGTGGATGACTTTATGCTACGTTATACGCTTATGCTACACTACTCGATATACTAAACGTGATCGTTATATTCGAATACTCGCGAACTGTGAATGATAGGTTTCTGTATTCTGACAACCTCTTATGCTTAAATGCTTCTGTGGTTTAAGTGTTTCTGTGCTTCTGTGCTCTACGTGCTTATGTGCTTATGTGTTTATGTGCTTCTATGATTGTGTGAATCTGTGATATGTGATTTGGGTGACTGTGTTCCTGAGTTTTAGTAAGTAGTAGACGTGTGAGGTGAGATTCGATTATGATGTGTCTGAGACCTATGGCGATATCTGTTGCAGACAATGTCAACTGGACCATCGTCCCGTCACACACCACTTTCTCGTCAAGAAAAGAGAGACAAACGTCTTGCTGCTATCATCGCTAAACAAGTAGCAAAAGCCGTGGGTGATGTCTATGAGAACGTCAGCAAATCATCTGAGGAGTCGAGAACCGAAACTCCTAAAGCTACCCCCAAAGCTGCTTTCAATTTCAAGCAGTTCAAGTCTTGTGGGCCAAAGGAATTCACTGGCGAGGAAGGCCCTACAGCGCTGTTCCAATGGTTTGACTCCATTGAGGTCACTCTACGACAGAGCGGTTGCCCAGACGACCTCCGCACTCTAAATGCTACCGGCGTCTTCCAGTCCCGCGCACTAGACTGGTGGACGGTCGAGAGAAACAAACGAGGGAATGACACAGCCTACGGTCTGTCGTGGGACGAACTCAAGGAGGTCATGCTGGAAGAATTCTGCCCTCCTCATAAGCGCCAAAAGTTAGAAGATGAATTCTGGCACATAAAGCAGAAGGAAGGTGAAAACGCTGCTCTCACTGCTCGCTTCAAACAGATCAGCATCATCTGCCCTGACCAAGTCAAGACTCCAGACATGGCAATTAAGAAGCATATCCGAGCCCTGCCTGACTGTGTTGCAGATTTCGTGCAAGCGGCTAAGACTAAGACGATCGAAGAGACTTACCTACTGGCCGCTGAAATCAACGACAAGCGGGTCAAGGCTGGTGTCTGGGATAAAACTTCAAAGCACCTGCATCAAGCTACCACCGCCGCACCAACTGCTGAAACCACTACCGCATCGAACAACAAGAGGAAGAACAAGAGAAAGAACAGCTCCAGCAACAAGAACTGTGCAATCACTGCTGCACCGATACAAGCTGTACCAGCCCAACAACGTCAAGTAGCGGCGCCTGTGGCAAATGCATCGCCTGCTAAGCGTGCATACACTGGGCCACACCCGCTTTGCCCTACCTGTACCTACCACCACCCGACTACCATCGCTTGCCGTTTTTGTGCTCATTGCAATATGTACGGCCATTTCACTACTAACTGCCGTGCTCGACAAGCTCCTGCTCATCAAGCTCTACTCACCGCCCCTCAGGGTCAACAAGCTCCTCCGGCACCCGCGGTCAACGCCAGAGCCTGCTTCGCATGTGGCGATCCTAACCATTTCGCCAACATGTGCCCAAACAGGGTTGTGAAACAAGAGCCCCAGCAGCAGCAACAACACCAGCAGCAACAGCAACAAGCAGCACGCGCACGAACTTTCAACATCAACGTGCGTTAAGCCCAAGACGACAACAACGTGGTCAATGGTACGTTCCTTGTGAATGGTATTTATGCTTCGTGTTTATTTGATACTGGAGCCGATAATTGCTTTGTGTCGTTCGAATTCGAGAAGCTCCTTAGTCGTAAGCGCTCCCAACTCTCCTCGACGTTCGATGTTGAAGTCGCTACCGGAAGAACTGTCGCCGTTAATTCTGTTCTTCGTGATTGTACTCTTGAGCTCAACAATCACATCTTCCCAATCGATCTTTTTCCGATACAACTCGGAAGTTTTGACGTTATAGTAGACATGGACTTTCTTCGCGAAAACCATGCTGAAGTTGTGTGCTTCGAAAAGATGATCCGATTCTCGCTCGCGAATGGTGATGTATTATGTGTCTATGGCGAAACTGCTTCGAAAGGTATCAAGCTCATGTCATGTGTCCAAGCTAGTAAGTATCTCCACAAGGAATACAGTGCTTTCTTGGCTAACATTGTAGTAGCGGAAAAGGAAAAGAAAGAAAAGGCGGTGAACCAGGCACCTGTTGTATGCGAATTTCCCAACGTCTTTCCTGAAGATCTTCCAGGTCTTCCGCCAAGTCGTGATATCGACTTTCGTATCGACCTCATTCCTGGAGCCAACCCTGTTGCCAATGCTCCTTACCGACTCGCACCGTCCGAAATGCGTGAACTCTCAAACCAACTCCAGGAATTACTTGATTAAGGCTTCATTCGCCCGAGCACCTCTCCATGGGGCGCGCCAGTCCTTTTCGTCAAAAAGAAGGATGGGTCGTTCAGGATGTGCATCGACTATCGGTAATTGAATAAGTTAACTATCAAGAACCGCTATCCCCTGCCTGGCATCGACGATTTGTTTGACCAGCTACAAGGTGCTACGTGTTTCTCAAAGATTGATCTACGCTCAGGCTATCACCAACTACGCATTCAAGAGGAGGATATACCCAAAACTGCGTTTCGCACTCGATACGGCCATTACGAATTCGTTGTTATGCCCTTTAGTTTAACCAACGCACCCGCGGTTTTCATGGATCTGATGAATCGCGTATGTAAACCATATCTCGACCGTTTCGTCATCGTGTTCATCGATGATGTCTTGATCTATTCCAAATAGAAAGCCGAACACGCGCAACATCTACGTTTGGTTCTCAAGCTACTCCAGGGGAACCAACTCTATGCCAAGTTCTCCAAGTGTGAATTTTGGCTGGAGGAAGTTCAGTTTCTGGGTCACATTGTCAATAGTCAGGGTATTCACGTCGATCCTGCGAAGATTGAAGCCGTTAAGAGTTGGATTACACCTAAGAACCCGTCTGAAGTCCGTTCTTTTCTCGGACTAGCGAGCTATTATCGACGATTTATCGAAGGATTCTCAAAGATCGCAGTACCGCTTACTGCTCTCACGCATAAAGACAAGCCTGTTGTTTGGGGAACTGAACAAGAGTCTGCTTTCCAAGCCCTCAAGCACATGCTTTGCAATGCTCCTGTTCTCACATTGCCCGACGGAAACGACGATTTCATTGTCTATTGTGATGCTTCCAACCTTGGTCTTGGTTGCGTCCTTATGCAGCGGGACAAGGTTATAGCTTACGCATCTCGTCAGCTCAAAATCCACGAGAAGAACTATACAACCCATGATCTCGAGCTAGGCGCAGTTGTTTTTTGTGTTAAAGATTTGGCGACACTACCTGTATGGTACAAAGTGTACGATATTCACCAATCATAGGAGCCTACAACATATCTTTAATCAGAAGGAACTTAATATGCATCAACGTCGATGGGTAGAACTTCTCAACGATTACGACTGTGAGATTCGTTATCACCCAGGCAAAGCAAATGTAGTTGCCGACGCTCTCAGCAGACGGAAGTTACTTGCTTAGCACTCGTAACGTCCAAGCCCAATACAATCTCAAAACCCTCATCCGTGAAGCCCAGCATGCATGTTTTAATTAACGCACTCTGGAGAAGGAAAGAATCTACCACGATGGAGCCCAGCTTGTAAGTAAGTCGAATGGGATATTCCACTTTCTGGACCGAATTTGGATCCCTAAACGGATCGATTTACGACAGATACTGATGGACGAAGCCCACAAATCCCGGTATTCTATTCATCCCGGTGCCGAAAAAATGTACCAGGATCTTCGCTACAAGTACTGGTGGCCGGGCATGAAAAGGGATATTGCTCTCTACGTTGGAAAATGCCTGACTTGTGCAAGGGTTAAGGCCGAACACCAAAGACCCTTTGGCTTACTCGAACAACCGCTGATCCCTATGTGGAAGTGGGAGAGTATAGCTATGGATTTCATAACAAAGCTTCCACACACGTCATCAGACCACGACAGCATTTGGGTTGTTGTTGACCGACTGACCAAATTAGCTCACTTTTTGCCAATATGGGAAGACTACAAGGTAGAACGATTAGCCCGAATCTACACCGATGAGATCATTTGTAATCATGGGACGCCTCGTGACATCATCTCTGACCGTGATGCTCGGTTTACCTCACGACTATGGGAAACGTTTCAAACGGCTCTCGGTACATCGCTTAATCTAAGTACCGCTTTCCACCCTCAAACCGACGGACAGACTGAAAGAACGATCCGTACTCTTGAAGACATGCTCCGTTCGTGTGTCATAGACTTCGGTGGTAATTGGGATAAATACCTGCCGTTAGTCAAATTCTTGTATAACAACAGTTATCATTCCAGCATTCAAATGGCACAATTCGAGGCTTTATACGGAAGAAAATGTCGATCGCCTATTGTATGGCACGAGATCGGTCACTCGCAATTAACAGGTCCCAAGCTATTACAAGAAACGACTGAAAAAGTCCTCCAAATTCGAGACAACTTGTTGAAAGCTCGAAGTAGACAGAAAAGTTACGCCGATAGACGACGCAAGCCCCTTGAATTTAACGTTGGCGACTACGTACTCCTAAAGGTATCACCTTGGAAGGGTGTAGTCAGATTCGGCAAGAAAGGGAAATTAGCGCCTCGATATGTTGGACCTTTTAAGATTCTGGAAAGGATCGGAAAAGTCGCCTACAAACTCGAACTACCGGAGGAACTTAGTAACGTCCACCCGACTTTCCATGTGTCAAACCTCTGAAAGTGCCTGGCTGAGCATGATTTAATTGTACCTCTCGACGACCTTCAAGTAAACAAAACACTACACTTCGTGGAAAAGCCTGTCGAAATCATGGATCGCCAAACCAAGCAGCTAAGACGCTCGCGCGTTCCTATTGTGAAAGTCCGATGGGAAGGCAAACGAGGCGCATAGTTTACTTGGGAACTCGAAAGCGACATGAAGACGAAGTACCCGCAGTTATTTGTTACGGCTTCGGCCTAATTTCGGGACGAAATTCCCTAAACAAGGGGAGGCTGTAACACCCCGTGTTTCTGAAGTCAAAGTCCAAGTCAAGGTCAAAGTCAACGACCGATTTCGCGCGACTTGACTTGTAATGAATTTCTTTTATGTGTTTATTTTAATTGTATTATGTGGAGTAAGTGTCAATAATTACAATAATCGACGTATATCATTCGCTATTTAATCGACTTACGACTGTGAACTATAGGAAGTAACAATGCGATAAAGTCAAATCAATCTAAATCGACATCGAATCGCAATCAAACTCGCATCTCGAATTACGCATTTTGGTTTATTGTTATACGTGTGTGTGCCTTATGTGTTACTTGTGCATGTTTAATTATGCTATGTGTGGTAATCAATCGAAAACGCAATTGAACTCAATCGAAATCAAACTATGTTAATTAGTGGAGAAGAGATAGTGCGAGATATGAGTAGTTGGTACTAAAAGTAATTTGAATAGGAGACTCTATCGCATCCGCATCGATCGCAATCGAAATCGAAACAGCAAAAACCATCGCGTCGAACACCCGAACCAAGTGCCATCCGGCCGGATTGCCATCCGACCGGGATGCCACTTGAGCTGGTGCCAGGCTGTCATCCGACCGAGATGACATCCGACCGGACTGTCATCCGGGCGAGATGCCATCCGACCGACCTACCCTTTCCTCTTTGGGTAACCCTATAAATACCCCATGTCACTCTCAAACTTTCTACTTTTGGCATCTGACGTCCGAACAGCTCGTGCTCCTCACATTTTCTTTGATTTCTCTCCATTCCGGTAAGATCTCGTCCTAAATCTTGTACTTTCTTGATCTACACGCACTCCTACACCTTTCTATCTTTTAAATCTTAACTTTTAACCGTGAAATCACTAGATTTGAGGTGTTCAAGGATGACGTCATCCTGGTGTTCATATGAACTTCATGTTTTGGCTTTAACCCACCAAAAACAACTTAGATCTAACCGATTTCCGCACAAATAAACAAAGATCTTGCATAGATCTAAACACATTCATGGTGAAAAAGGATTGAAAGATGGTTTCTAACTTTCTTTCAACTCTTTTACACTCAATGCACTCAAAACCGATAGAATCGGACCTTGTTCTAGTCTTCTACTCTTTCTTACTGTTGTGCTAGCTCAAGTTCTGGATTCTACTCACGAGACCACCGATTTCGGGTTAACCAAGAGCCACCGTCTTGAACCAGTTAACTGGTCGAACTTGGGTGATTCCTGTTTGATCGGGTCACTTGGGTCAAGATGGGGATTCTGTTGGTTAGCACGTTGTCAAAATGTCTCGATAAAAGCGACAAACAACCAAAACGGCCAAGTGAAAGACGAACAGAATGACCAGCACGGAGAGCTATCCGACCAGACTACTGTCCGAACGGATGAGCCATCCGAGCAACTAGGTCATCCGAATGGCTTACACCTTGGGTCCCACACTTAATCTGAAGTTTGAGTATTGAACGAATTGCTATCCGATCGGACTACCATTCGACCTGATTACTCTTCGATTCACGAGATACTTGGACTTAAACAATTTTCAACGTGTTCAATGCACTAAGGATGCCACCCGACCGGACTGCTGTCCGATCGAGTGACAACTGCTGTGGATTTGTTCTCACTGAGTACCTCGCCACTCGAGTCGCCGTCCGACCGGATAAATCATCCGAGCGGATTGTCATCCGCACGACTGACCGTTCGATTGACCGACTTGAAAGGTAGAGATACTTCAATGTTTTCAAAATGCTACAACGAAAACTTCAAAAGTCAAGCCATCATACACAAACACATCCTTCTTAAAGGAAGAAACAATCCACTCGAATAGTCATCCGACCGGACAATCTGTCCGACTGGATGACCATTCGAACGGATTGTCATCCACACGACTGGACCATCCCGTCGGATTACCATCCGACTGAGCTGCTGTCCGAGTCACTTACACCTTGCATCGTTTTACGCGTCACTTATCGTTATGCTATCATCCTGATCAGGCTACCCCTACTCTCTAGCGCTCCCTTCAATCCATCATCGCTGTGAGTATACTCGATCCCCTTTTGCTTTACGCACTTTTGGGTGTTACATACGTTACTTATAATAAATCACATCGAACACACTACTCAATACTATTTGAACGCTAACCATTAATGCATGTTATACGTGGCTTATGAATGCTTGTTTGTTATGTTTACACATGGAATGTTGTCTACCTGCCTTAGCAACGATAGTACTATAGTTTGGACTTAGCACCTGTTCGCAGGGGTTGTTAAGGACAATTACTTGCATGGATTACAGTGGTAATCATGTATTGCGAACTGCCTCAGGCAGTCAACCCGCAGTCATTGGTATCGATGGATCTATGTCAATAACTAACGTGCTTCATTTCACTATGTGTACGTGCTGGTTATGCGTAAACGAATTTCGAACTCTATATGCTATTATCAAACTTGTATGCTCACCTTTACATTATATGTATTGACTTTATTTTAACGTATGTGACAGGTGCTTAGGATGCACATCTGCTAGGAAATCGAGGCTAGAATAAGGCTCTAGAGGCCAACAAATAGTTGTCTGTACAAATTAAATCAAGGGTCTCTAGAAGCAGATAAACAATTGCTCTATTTGAAAATCTGAGTTGTCGGAATAGAACTATTTGCCTAG
The DNA here is from genome assembly GCA_030545235.1 of Helianthus tuberosus. Taxonomy (NCBI): domain Eukaryota; kingdom Viridiplantae; phylum Streptophyta; class Magnoliopsida; order Asterales; family Asteraceae; genus Helianthus; species Helianthus tuberosus. The sequence goes on from CM060422.1 coordinate 31,188,948, forward strand.
ATTTTTGTAACAATCCTCAAATAAAACCGACACCCTAGTATATGTTAAAATGTCCCAATATATCTTTAAATACACCCCGTATGTGAAAACCGAGTCGGAAATACAGTATAGCATTAAAAATAAAATTTAAAATCTGTTTATTAAGTTGAGGCGGGCCGCGTAGGACCCACCCCAACCCTTACGCGGGCAGTATCAAGGTTGAAAACTGATTTCGTTGGTTTCTCTAGTCTAGGCGGGCCGCGTAAGATCTCCCCCTAAGCTTACGCGGGCCGTGTGAGATCAAGATAGTGGCGCAGCCCGATGATGACACGTGTCATCATCGTGGCGAAGCTAGGTAGTGACCCGGACACCCTAAACCCTACCTGGACTAGTACGCGGGCCGCGTAAGCCCCTGCGTACAATTACGCGGGCCGCATGAGAGTCAGTTTCAGCAACTATATAAAGGAGCCATCGGGTTCAACCAGAAATCGTTCATTTTCTTTTCTCAATCTCGAATTCTCACACTATGGGCATAATTTTCAAGTATAATACCCCCTAATTAGCGAGGTTCTGCTCCGTTGTAAGTATTATAACCCCAGTTTCGTACTAGATACGCTGCCCGGTTGATTTAGGGTTCCGTGACAACTGTCATGGTTCTGCCCGACGTAGTTGTTGGAATACCGTCTCGGGGAGGGTATCATTAATATTTTCAAAGGGTTATTATACTAATCTATGTACATTTGTATAAATTATAGATTAATCCCAGGAAACCCTTACGCGAAGTCTAAGATAGCAATGTGAGTTTATCCTCTTTTTGTTAACCCTTTTGTAATGTTTTACAAAACCTTAAATGTTTTACAATGTGATTAAGCGGTGATTGAGTCTTTGTAGTTCTTCAATTACTGCCGGTATGTTGGGGTTTTGTATACAAAATTTACTACACTGTGAGTAGTAAGTCGGGACGACAATACGTTACCATTGGACAACGAGTTAGCCAATGTGTAATATGACCCACCAGTCAGGATTGATAGTCCTGAATGAGTAATTGTGTACAAATAAACAATGTGATCGCTCTCAATACTGTTTTAATTGATAAAATGTTTCTTGATTAAACTGGAATTCACTCACCAGTATTTCCCACTGACAAATGTTTTTAAAACGCGTTTCAGGTAACACAATGTGACAGCCAATTAGTAAAAAGCCAGCTGGAGAGCACTGAAGGCTTGGGAAAAATGTGGCTATAAAAGTTACCTAAAAGAGGATGTTTTAAATTCAATAAAATAGGGTTTATCCCTATAAACCTATTGTAATAAGAAACTTGGGTTTTACCCATGTGATTATTAATATTAAATATGGTGGTTATATTCTGATAAACATTTCCTAACTACGGTCCTGATGAAATTTCCGCTGCCAAATTAACCAACTGATACCACCAAAATTATGAGTTCGCGTCCGCCCGTTCCCTGGACAGATAATGGATCGGGGGTTGCGACGGTTTTATCTGTAATAATTTGTTTACCTTTTGAGACATGGTATGGGACATGTTACTTTAAATTGATTGGTAATGATAATTGTTATGGAAACTTCTGGACAATCTGTTTCGCTCAGTGCCATGCCCCGATGTTTCCGCCATCGGTTGGGGTGTGACATTACTAATTAACAAAACATGAGGGGCTAATAATGTTAAGAAAGGAACTTGAGTTATTAAAAAGCAAAAATAAAACACAACACACAGTGTGTGTGCGTGAGATCGATCAGAATAAGGGCCAGAAGTTCAAACCCTAGCTCATCTCAAATTCACCAAATTGAAGCTTGATTCAAGCCCTAAATCGATGCATGAATACATAGAAACGATCACCTAGTCGTGAGGATCATAAGGTGTGTCAAATTTTTGATATTTATGAAGTTGAGATTTCTTGATGAACTTATGAAAATCGAAAATTCATGCTTGAATGATTGAGATTTGGGTGAAACTAGGAGGAATGCATGTTTAGAGACAAACCCTAGTTGAAAACTTGACGAATTAGTATTAAAAACTAGGGATTTGATGATTACCCTTGAATGTGCTAAGTGGGTTTTAGTTAAATATCGAGGATGATGATATGTTTGTGCTAGAAATCATCATAATTGATATTTGAAGCGAAATGTGACACCCCAGGAAAACCAGGAGAACCATGCAACGTAACTAGCTTCCTCAGTGAGTACGTGCTAAATTTCGGGACGAAATTTCTTTCAACTTGGGGATAATGTGACAACTCGTATTTCAGAATCTATTTATGTGCTTAATGTAACGTATGTGAACTTGGTGTGATTATCTGTTAAGTTGATTTAATGAATGTTATGAGACTTTATGTTTGTATTATGTATGTATATATATGATAACTCGGATCGCACAACAACAAACCGAACGCACAAGCCTTTGGGCTGTGGTTCCTTAACACCCTCGGGCCACACCCTTTTTGTGTTTCAACCGAATGGGCAACCCATTGTGATGGGTTCGGCCCACCTCTCACACGCATAACCTCATGTAGAGGTTAACACTTCTCATTTGTTGCAAAACCACATAACACACACAAAACCCTACTCTCCTCTCTCTCCTTCTCAAACCGACGGCAAGCATATCCATCTCTCTCGAAGCTTTATAAATCCTTGTTCCATTCTTTAACTAGCCAGGCCACGCCGCAAAGGATTGCAGAAGTTTATACCCCACAAACCAGAATCGTCAGCAACAGCAAGCCCCACAACGCCAGCAGCAGCAGCAGGGCATCAACAAAGGGTGTTTTCAGTGTGGAGCTGAAGGCCACTTCAAGAGAGATTGTCCCCAACTGAACCGGAACCAGAACAACAACAACAATAATAACAATCAGGGGAATGGAAACAACGGGGGTAACAACGGCAATGGTGCAAGGGGTCGTGTGTTCGTTATTGGCCAAGGTGAAGCGAGGAATGATCCCAATGTTGTGACGGGTAAGTTCCTACTGGACGACTTTTATGTTACTGTCTTATTTGATTCGGGTGCCGATACTAGCTACGTGTCCTTAAAAGTTAGTCAGATGCTTAAGCGTACCCCAACACTATTGAACACCAAGCACACTGTAGAGTTAGCTAATGGTAAGAGTTTAGAGGTCACACACGTAGTCAAGGGTTGTAAACTTGTTCTTGCCGACCACACTTTCTCTATCGACCTCCTTCCTATCGTTCTGGGTAGTTTCGACGTTGTCATTGGGATGGACTGGTTATCCCAACACCAAGCAGAGATTCTTTGCAACGAAAAGATTGTCCGTATTTCTCAATCAGGTGGTGAACCTCTTATTATTCACGGCGACAAGAGTGGTGTTGTGGTGAGCATCATCTCTTTCCTTAAGGCCCATAAGTATTTGAGAAAGGGTCACACTGCTATTTTGGCTCTCGTTACTGACACCTCGAAGAAAGAGAAGAAGATAGAAGATTTTGCGATCGTACGCGACTATCCTGAGGTATTCCCTGAGGAATTACCTGGCCTTCCGCCTCATCGTCAAGTTGAATTTCAGATTGAACTGGCTCCTGGAGCAGCACCCATACCTCGTGCACCGTATCGTTTAGCTCCATCAGAGTTGGAAGAACTCTGAACACAACTACAAGAACTCTTGGACAAGGGTTTTATTCGTCCTAGCTCTTCGCCATGGGGAGCTCCAGTGCTATTCGTAAAGAAGAAAGACGGTACCTTCAGGATGTGTATCGACTATCGAGAACTCAACAAGGTGACGGTGAAGAATCGTTATCCTCTTCCACGCATCGACGACCTATTCGACCAGCTGCAAGGGTCGAGCTACTACTCGAAGATTGATCTGAGATCGGGATATCACCAGCTGAGAGTCCGAGAAGTGGACGTCTCCAAAACAGCCTCCAGAACTCGTTATGGACACTACAAGTTTCTGGTCATGCCTTTTTGGCTGACAAACGCACCTGCGGTCTTCATGGACTTGATGAATCGAGTGTGCAAACCTTACCTAGACAAGTTCGTTATAGTTTTCATCGACGACATCCTGATCTATTCTAAGAGTCAGGAGGAACACGAGCAGCATCTACGACTTATTTTGGAACTCCTCCGAACAGAACATCTTTATGCAAAGTTTTCGAAGTGCGACTTCTGGCTTCGTGAAGTCCATTTCCTAGGCCATGAGGTGAACAAGGATGGGATCCATGTTGATCCATCCAAGGTGGACTCGATTAGAAACTGGCCTGCACCTAGAACACCAACAGAAATCCGCCAATTTTTGGGTTTGGCAGGTTACTACAGAAGGTTTATCAAGGATTTCTCCAAGATCGCGCAACCTCTCACCTCACTAACATAGAAAGGTGTCACCTATCATTGGGGTGATGCACAGGAGACTGTTTTTCAACACTTAAAGCATAGACTTTGTATCGCCCCTATCCTCTCATTGCCTGAAGGCATAGACGACTTTGTGGTTTTTTGCGACGCATCCATTCAGGGACTTGGATGTGTGTTGATGCAACGTAACAAGGTCATTGCTTATGTGTCACGTCAACTTAAAGTTCACGAACAGAACTACACTACACACGATTTGGAGCTGGGAGCTGTTGTTTTTGCACTCAAGATATGGAGACATTACCTGTACGGTACCATGTGCACTATTTACACCGATCACAGGAGTCTCGAGCATATCTTCAAGCAAAAGGAGTTGAATATGCGACAACGTCGGTGGGTCGAGTTATTAAATGATTACGAATGCGCCATCAAGTATCATCCAGGAAAAGCCAATGTTGTGGCTGACGCCCTCAGTCGAAAGGACACCACGCCTAGGCGCGTGCGAGCATTACAACTCACAATTCAATCTAGTCTTCCTTCACAGATACGAGATGCTTAGGTAGAAGCATTGAAACCAGAAAACGTCAGGGCTGAAGCCCTACGTGGCTCAAGGCAACGGTTAGAACAAAAGGAAGACGGTGCTTACTACGTAACAGGACGCATTTGGGTTCCACTCTTTGGCAACTTACGAGAGCTTGTGATGGATGAGGCACACAAGTCTCGCTACTCAGTACATCCTGGTTCGGATAAGATGTACCACGACTTGAAAACTACATACTGGTGGCCTAGCATGAAAGCTCACATAGCAACCTACGTTAGCAAATGTCTGACTTGTGCGAGAGTCAAGACCGAATATCAGAAACCATCGGGCCTACTCCAACAACCAGAGATACCACAATGGAAATGGGAGCAAATTTCCATGGATTTTGTTACTGGCCTACCTAGATCTCAACACGGAAATGACACTATTTGGGTGATCGTGGATCGACTCACGAAGTCTGCACACTTCTTGGCTATCAAAGAAACTGACAAGTTCTCTACTTTAGCAGACGTTTACTTGAAGGAAGTGGTTTCGAGGCACGGGGTGCCAACCTCTATTATCTCTGATCGTGATGCACATTTTACCTCTGAACTGTGGCAAGCAATGCACAAGTCCTTTGGCTCACGTTTAGACATGAGCACAGCTTATCACCCGCAAACGGATGGGCAGTCTGAACGCACCATCCAGACCCTGGAAGACATGCTTAGGGCATGTGTTATCGATTTTGGCAACGGCTGGGAAAAGCATCTCCCATTGGTGGAGTTCTCGTATAATAACAGTTACCACACCAGCATTCAGGCCGCTCCATTTGAGGCATTGTACGAGCGTAAATGCCGATCACCTCTTTGTTGGGCAGAGGTGGGGGATAGTCAGATCACTGGCCCAGAACTTGTGGTAGACACAACAGAACGGATTGCTCAGATACGACAACGCATGGCGGCAGCTCGTGACCGTCAGAAAAGCTACGCCGATAAGGGCAGGAAACCACTCGAGTTCCAGGTTGGGGATCGAGTGCTACTCAAAGTCTCACCCTGGAAGGGTGTTGTTCGTTTTGGTAAACGAGGCAAACTTAACCCACGATACGTCGGACCTTTCGAAATCATTGAGAAAATAGGCAAAGTGGCCTACAAACTGAACCTACCAACAGAACTCAGTGCAGTTCACAACGTTTTCCACGTGTCGAATCTGAAGAAGTGTCTGTCAGATGAGACCCTCGTAGTTCCTGTTATGGCTCATTTTCTAAGCATACTTATCCTGACCAATATCCTGCCTTTAATTATTTATTTGTGACCAGGATGCTGGAAGAGGATATTGCTAACATCTTGGGCGATATCCTGAGCTTTATTGAATTAACCACGTGCAGGTTGACCCATCCACCTTCGGCTATCAAATTGTTTCGACACAGAAATAAAAGTTGTTCATAAAAACATAAAATTGTTCGAATGATTTAAAGGAAATAAGCTCTAGGGGGTAGTGCCTTCTTGGTCCATAGTGGTTTCAGCAACATCCGTCTTGGGATCCGCCTCAGCATCCTTCTCAGCATCGGTTGCTTTTTCAACTTCTTTGGAAGATTCTTCGACAGTTGATTTGGAAGAGGTGCCGCCGAGGTTCTTCAGCTTGGTCTCCCAAGCACCAACATCCCAAGAAGGGCATTCAAAACCTAATGTTTTGGCTTCATGGGCCATCTTCAACCTGGCTTGGAGGAGAGAAATGACGACGGAACTTTTGAGGCTTTCCCGGTAGCTGACCATATCCCGTTCGTACTGCACATGGGCGGCTTCCAGATCGGCCTGGGCTTGAAGAGTGGCTTTGTTGAGAGCAACTTGGTGTTCCTGGATCATAGCTTTGAATTTCTCCTCGTAGTGACGAGATTTGGCGGCTGCAATCATGCCTTGGTCGGAGATTGTGATTTCTGCTTCCTTTAGCTTAGATTCAAGCGTCTTGTTAAGCTTGCAGGATTCTTGATATAAATGAACCAAACGCTCAAGACCCTACAAAAGTAAGAGGACAGGGATTAATATTGTTAAATCTTTGAAAATAATGTAAATCGCAGGGTATGATATGAGAATACTAACCTGGTTAAGAAAAGAAGTCATAAACCCGCTAGCTTCAATGAACTCGTGCTTCTCATAAGGAAAGGTTTCAGAAATGACAGGGGAATCAGGTTCTTTCCTTTTGCGGGAACTTGAACTCCGGGGTTTGGTAGCCGGTGAAGGTTTGGGAATAATGATGGCTTTGGAACTGCTAGGTTTAGATGTGGCTGTGGTCTTGGGGCTAGGTTCTTTCTTGACCTGGATCTGATCAGAATAACTGTCCAATTCGTCAAGGTCAAAGACTTCAGGGATCTTGGCTGGTGCTGCATAAAGGGAAAAGTTTTACTCTTTATTTAATTATATTATTTTGACTAATTATTTTGAAAGTAATTCTTACCAGACATCTCAGATGATGAGTATTGACTAGAACTCGGGACGTGTGTGGTGAAAGTCCTGTCTATTGCAGGTAACTGGTAAACAGTATTGATTCTCTCTTCTGACTCAGCGGTAGGGGGAGCGACTTCCTTGAAGTTCACTGCATAAAGATCAAAAAGAAGAATATTAATAGAAGATAACAATCAAATGGTCTATGAGGATATTTATGATCCTACCGGTGGTTAACCACTCCACCGGAAGGTTGGCACCCTCAGCAATGGAGTCTCATTTGACAAAGAAAAATTTGCGTTGCCATCCGTCTTCGTTTTTGGTGGCTTTAAGAATTAGGGGTTTACTGGAGGTCGAGAAAAGCAAGAACCGGCTAGAGCCATGGGATCGGAGGCGATAAGCAATAGGCAAATCCTCGATGCGGAGGTCAGAGCAATGAAGGTTTTTGATTTGGTTAAGTACAATTAGTACTCTCCAAACCATGGGCATGGTTTGAGCAAAAGAGATGCCGGTGGTTCGAAAGAATTGCATCATGAACTCAGGAAAAGGGTATCGAAGGCCTAGCGAAAAAGGATATGCTGGAAAACAAACCCATTCAGTGGAAGAAACATCCGATCGGATTGACCGATCGAATGGTCTGAAGACCGTGTTATCAGGGAAAGCGCCGGATGCTCTTAAAGCTGCAATGTCTGCGTTGTCAAAAGCACAGATCTCCTTTTCGGGATTTTTAAGGAGATTCTGCTGGGTGAAGGTACCGGCATCCATTGCGAGTAAGGCGATGTAAATTGATAGAAAATAAATCAGAAATGGAGGATTACCTGAAGGTTCTGTTGAAGATATCTGCTTTTCAAACAAGAAAAGAGAAGATATAGGGGCATTGTGGATCTCCATTGAGCAAAAAGCGCGTTGGAAGTTACGATGTGATCTTGACCGTCGCTTCGTTTTAAATGCCTTGAGTTATGGGATAAAACTTTTGAAATATATCCGTTGGATTGGTATACCAACTGATATATTTGGGGACAATTGTTATGGCTCATTTTCTAAGCATACTTATCCTGGCCAATATCCTGCCTTTAATTATTTATTTGTGACCAGGATGCTGGAAGAGGATATTGCTAACATCTTGGGCGATATCCTGAGCTTTATTGAATTAACCACGTGCAGGTTGAGGAATGGGACTTGCTAACGGTCAGGTGGACTTCTTCTCCTCAAGACTCGGGCGTGTTTGTTGAAGGAGAGACGTTGAACCCGAAAGACCAGGTCTACAACGTTCGATTAAGGAATATTCGGTGGATCCCGGAAGTTTAGGATAGTTTGTTACATTATCTTTACTATAAATAGATGAGGGCGGATCAGCTTAAGACACACAATTTTTCACTGACACTCTCGAACACTTTCACTCTCTAGCTCATTGCAATCACCACACTTGTATTCAAATTTCATTGTAACACATAGTCGATCCGCACCACATCCTGCACTGTATTCTGACGTTTGAAGTAATAAGAAGAACAAGGCAGCTGCGATTGTCAGCTCCCGAGGTTTTATGCCGGCGATCTAGATTGATCAAGGGCTTTCCTCGTACATCTCGTGTCGTTTACTTTACTTTTGCTCATTGTTTGATCGTAGATACAGCTCTATATCCTGAGCCGTATCCTGAATACTGATTTTCCAAATAACTTAACAAGTATATTTTCAATACACTTTCTAGCACACTACCTCACTTAACTAATTTGATCACTAAATTGCTTAGGTAATTTTTGACCAAAACAATTTGGCGCCCACCGTGGGGCAAGTGGTGCTCTCTTTACTAAAAATTTTTGTGAAATCGCTAATCGGCTTTCTATTTTCAAAACTTTTGCCACATTGTCCGTAATGGCCTCAAGATCAAACATGAGCTCCTCCACTGTGTCTGCTATGACTTCTGCTACTGCCGGTTCGGTGCTTCCACCACCTCCTCCAAGGATGCCAGCCTCTTCACGACCTCAGGATATTATCCCTACCCGCAGTGTTCAGGAATCTGCTCCTGTTTTAGCTTCTAACGATGAAATTTTAACCTTATTTGGAAGTGTGCAGGAACAAATGAGGCAGCAACAGGAAACGAACCAAATGCTTTTGAGGGAAATACAACTCCTGAAGTCTGGCTCGAGCAGATCTGCTGAGGATATTGTCACTCCATTACATCCCAGAACTTTGAACTTCAGTTCTGCGGTGTATACTGAGGATAATAGGGGGAATATTGTGCCCAGCCTTCCTCAGAATCATACTCCTGAAATACCCTCCTCGGTCAGGATGTCAACCATGAGGAGCTCAGGATATGCTTCAGGATATGGGCAAAATCCTCCAACGGGTAACGTGTCAAATAATAATAATAATCATGCTACTAACAATAGTGGATCTTTGCAGGATACAGGTGTAACATCAGCACTTACTAGGGAACTTCAGAAGTTGAAGGACATGATATCTAGTGTACCTGGGGTGGTCCAGCCGATCCCGGAAGTGTCCCAGGATAGCCACAAGATATCTCGTTTTGCATATCCTATCTGTGATGCTGAGATCCCAAAGAGATTCCAAACCCCCAACATGAAGCTTTATGATGGGACTACGGATCCCGAAGAGCATATTGCTCAGTATAGGGAAAGAATGGAGATTAACCCTATCCCTCCGGAGCTCAAGGAAGCATGCTTGTGCAAGGGATTTGGTTCTACTCTAACAGGATCAGCCTTAAAATGGCTGTTGAACGTTCCTCCTCACTCAATTACTTCGTTTGCTCATTTGGTTAATTTATTTAACAGTCAATTTTCTTGTAGTCAGAGTTTTGAGAAACTAACCAGTGATCTTTACAGGATAACTCAAGGGCCTCAGGAATCCTTGAGGGATTATGTGAACAAATTCAGTCGAGAATCCTTGGATATCCCACATCTTGACGTTGCAACAGCTGTGCAAGCTTTTAAGATGGGATTACAAAAGGATTCTCAGTTTTATCAGGATCTTATAATGAATCCCTGCAGGAATCTCGACGAAGCTCGTAACAGGGCTCTGAGATATATCCGTCTGGAAGATGACAGGAAGATGCAAGAAAGGATGAACTCATCTAACACTTATGAGTCAACTAACAGGAAGTCAGAATCCTCATTTAAGTCATATCGGCCTAAGCCATATGGTAGAAATGAAAACAAGAGAGTGAATGCTGTCGAAGATGAGGATCCTGAAGAGTATCCTGAGTTGTCTGAATATTGCTTTTCTGTTAACATTCCTGAATTGATGTATGCCATGCAGGGTCTAGGGGACAAGGCTAGGTGGCCTCGAAAGAATCAACAAAAGGCTGACTGGAAAGATAAGTCAAAATGGTGTGCTTTCCACGAAGATTTCGGACATGTAACTGAGGATTGCATTGCTCTAAGGAAAGAAATAAGCTATCTTCTAAGCAAGGGATATCTGAAAGATCTCTTAGGAAGAAAGAAGAATAAGGGTCAGGATACTGAGAAGGATCCTGAGCGAGCAGCATCACCTCCCGCGGATGCCAAGATAATCAACTTCATTTAGGGAGGATCCGACATTTTTGGAACTTCGTATTCGGCAGCAAAGAGACATGCAAAGGAAGCTAAGGCCGAAAGGGGAGACAAACCTGTCAGGATGACTACCCTCACAACTGACAAAGTGATCACTTTTGATGCTGATGACAGGGATACTGTCCAGGATCCTCACCATGATGCTCTGGTAATAACGTTATATGTGGCTAACCATTTTGTACACAGGATATTGGTTGATAATGGCAGCTCCGTCAACATAATCCAACTAGAAACTCTGAAGAGAATGAATGTATCTCCAATGGATATCACTTCAAAGTCTACCGTGCTTGTTGGGTTCAGTGGAGAGGCTAGAAACACAGTGGGAGAGATAAAGTTGCCAGTATACGTTGAAGGAGTCAACTCGATACAACGTTTCTGTGTGATGGATTCTCTATCCTGCTATAACATCATACTGGGAAGACCGTGGATTCACGATATGAAGGCTGTGCCATCAACATATCACCAATGCATCAAGATACCTACCCCTTGGGGAGTTGTCAAAGTTGATAGTGATCAGCAGGAGGCGAAAGAATGCTACTCATCCTCGATGAAATCCTCAACCAAACCTAGTGCAGCATAGCAATTAAAGACGCGGGCCCAGGATATCGTGGAGGATCTGGAGCAGGATGTGAAGAAAATTATCCTGGACCAGGATAATCCCGATATTTCGGTGCTCGTAGGGACCAATATCCCTCAGGATATTGAAGAACAATTAATTAACTTTTTGAAATGCAGGATGTCAACGTTTGCATGGAAGCATGAGGATATGACAGGCATATTCAAAGACATTATCACTCACAAGCTTGGAATTGATAAATCATTCAAGCCTGTTCAGCAAAAAAGAAGGAAGTTTGCTCCTGAGCGGAACACGATTATCCAGGAGGAAGTTGAGAGATTATTAAAGTCCAGGATGATCAGAGAGGTTAAGTTCCCAAGGTGGCTAGCAAATGTGGTTGTAGTACAGAAGAAAAATGGGAAATGGAGAGTTTGTGTAGACTACACAGACTTGAACAAAGCTTGTCCTAAAGACCCAATTCCTCTTCCCCACATTGATGCAATGGTAGATGCCACTGCCGGGCATGAAATGCTGACCTTCATGGACACATCCTCAGGATTTCAACAGATCCAAATGGAGCCTTCTGACCAGGAGGATACTGCCTTCATGACACCAACAGGTATTTATTGTTATACAGCTATGCCTTTTGGTTTGAAAAATACAGGTGCAACATACCAAAGATTGGTAAATATGATGTTCAAAGACAAACTGGGGGACACCATGGAGGTATATATCGATGATATGGTGGTGAAATCTAAAAAGGCTGAGGATCACCTCCAGGATATCAAGGGAGCATTTGATATCCTGGATCGATACAACATGAAGCTGAATCCTGCTAAATGCCATTTCGGAGTGGGGGCAGGAAAGTTTCTTGGATATATGGTGACAAAAAGGGGGATAGAAGCAAGCCCAGAGCAGATCAAAGCTATCCTGGATATAAAATCACCCTCAAATATGAAGGACGTACAAAGATTGACGGGACGAGTAGCAGCTTTAAACAGGTTTATTTCGAGATCCTCAGATAAATGCAAAAATTTTTATGATATCCTGAAAAAGAACAAAAGATTCGAATGGGGGGAGAAGCATGAAGCAGCCTTGCAGGATTTGAAACGATATCTCTCAACCGCACCTCTATTGATGAAGCCTGAAAATGGTGAACCACTATCCCTATACCTTGCTGTATCAGGGAATGCTGTAAGTGTCGTTCTTATAAAAGACCATGAAGGTCAGCAATATCCTGTTTATTATGTTAGTAAAAGTTTGTTAGATGCTGAAACTAGGTATTCTCATTTAGAAAAATTAATATTAGCTCTAGTCATGGCATCGACAAAGCTTAGACATTATTTCGAGACACATAGGATACATGTTAAAACAAATTATCCTGTCAAAAATGTGCTTAGGAAACCAGAGATGTCAGGCAGGATGGCCAAGTGGTCAGTAAAGTTAAGTGCTTATGATTTAGTATATGAACCTAGAAATTCCATAAAGTCTCAAACTTTAGCTGACTTTGTGGCTGATTTCAGTAGTGATATTCAGGATGAGGTAGACCTAGAAGTTCAACAGTTAGGAGAATCCTCAGGATCCTGGACAATATAAACTGATGGTGCATCTAATGTAAGAGAAGTAGGATTAGGAATACTACTAAAATCGCCACAGGGGGACATATTACCCCAGGCTATTAGGTGTGAATTTCCTGCTACTAATAATGAGGCAGAATATGAAGCTTTAATTGCAGGATTAGAATTGGCTAAGAGTATAAGTATCAAAAATTTGCAAGTATATGTTGATTCTTTGTTAATTACTAACCATTTTAATGGATCCTATGCAGTTAAGGGTGAGAAATTAATCGAATATCTCGATATTCTCAAAAAATTAGCAGGATATTTCGATGTTTTTATACTTGAACAGGTACCAAGGGAGGATAATGCTGAAGCGGATGCCTTAGCAAATTTGGGATCATCGATCAGGTTACCTGAAGGGACCCAAATACCAATATTACATGTCTTATATCCTGCAACGAATCCTCAGGATAAAGAAGTAGCGGGTATTCAGGATCCTGGAGCAGAGCATCCTGAAGAGGATCCTAAATCCTGGACGACTCCAATCATGAGATATCTCAAAGAAGGACACATCCCTGGAAATGAAAATCCTAAGGCATTTAGGATGAAGGTATCACGATTCACTATTATAAATAATATTTTATACAAGAAATCTCTTGCAGGACCGTATTTGAGGTGCTTGGAGGATCCTGAAGCCAAAGAAGTACTTCAGGATATACATGAAGGGGATTGTGGTAACCATACTGGGGGCAGGTCGTTATTCTCAAAAGTATTAAGGACAGGATATTATTGGCCAACAATGAGAAAAGACGCCGCAGAATATGCTCGAAGATGTGACGCATGTCAAAGACATAGTAACATACTGCATCAACCTGCTGAACCATTATATCCTATTGTTTCCCCTTGGCCGTTTATGAAGTGGGGTATGGATATAGTGGGAAAGCTACCAAAAGCTCCGGGAGGAAAAGTCTTTATGCTAGCAATGACGGATTATTTCTCTAAGTGGGTTGAAGCTGAAGCATTTGTTCAAGTTAGAGACCAAGAAGTAGTATCCTTCATAAAGAGGAATATCCTGACCAGATTCGGAGTACCAGCTGAGATAATCTGTGACAATGGTTCTCAGTTTATAAGCAAGAGAACTACCGACTTTTGCAAGAGTTGGGGGATCAAAATGATCACATCTACTCCGGTACATCCTCAAGCAAATGGACAAGCAGAATCCTCAAACAAAATAATTGTCAATAACTTAAAGAAAAGGCTTGGAGCCAAAAAAGGGAGATGGGCAGAAAAATTACCCTTTGTTTTGTGGGCTGATAGGACAACGGTAAAGAATGCAACAGGCCAAACCCCATTTTCCTTGGTATTTGGAGCAGAAGCAATGATTCCAACGGAAATGACAATACCTACTGCAAGATCTACCCTAAGTGATCCTGAGCAGAATCCTGGAGCCTTGAGTCAGGATTTAGACACTATAGATGAGAAGAGAGATGCGACAAGGCTAAGGATGGCAGCATATCAACAGAGAATATCCAGGGCATATAACAAGAATATTAGGACCAGAAGATTTAAGGTTGGAGATTGGGTGTTAAGAAAGGCTTTTCAGAATACTACTAATCCTGCCGATGGCAAGTTAGCTCCAAAATGGGAAGGACCATACGAAGTTGAATCAGAAGCAGGGAAAGGAGCATACAGACTCAAGAATATAGAAGGGGATATGCTACCGAGGTCTTGGAATGCTATACACCTTAAGCTCTATTTCAAGCGAGTTTAGAATTTAATTTCTAACTCAGGATGGTATGAGTTCTACCTTTTTTAAATATGTTTGGTTTAATTTGTTCTTTGTAACCCAATACTAACTTAAGCATCGGAGGGGTGTTAGCCAAGCTAACACCCACCTTAGTTTAAGGATGTTTTGCAGTATATGCTTCGGGATATAGCTCCGGGATGCTCACTCAGGATATTTCGGAAGATTAGAGGATTGGCCCCCTCTCTCACGTACAAGGGATCCTGATCCCTTCACATGTTTAAAGGTATTCACCTTTCTTCCGAATTGGGTTTAAACACCCCGCCTGGAGCTCAAGTTATTCAGGGATAGTTCAAGGTGGCGGGACCAGTCCATGTAAAAGTGGCTGACAGTTTCGTTACTGTTGGCTATATCCTGAATCCTAAAGGTATATGAGGATTGATCACCCTCTCTCACGAAAGGGTATTTTCATACTCTCTAAGGTTTAAAGGTTTTCACCTTTCTAAGTCTTGGAGTTTATACACTCCCGCCTGTAGCGCATGAAAATTTGGGATTTTCCCCAGGATACAAGGGATTTATCTCCAGTACATCCTTGGGTTTTACCCTTGGGACCTAAAAAATTGCCTATACAATGGAAACTGACATTCAGAAGATTTCTAAGTATTTGAAGACATTGTACACAGGGGACATTCTTACCAAGGCAATGATGTAAAGCTCAAGGGCTAAAGTTCGGAACTAGTATGCTAAATACCTCACGCAGGGGACATCTTCATTGGAAAAGTTGCAAGGAGATTGAGGTTTGATAATAGGGTTATATCCTACTCCGGGTATGATCTTTCCTTTGTAAATATCGTTTAAGTTTTTAATTACTCTATGTAAAATATCCTGATATATTCTCAAAATCCTTTTCAGGATATTTGATTAGGGTGTTTGAAACAAGTATTAGTTTAGAACTTTGATCATTTAAATATTATCAAAACTTGGTTTTGGAAAGATAGATTGTTTTTCACTCTCTGAAGAACTTTCTACAAAGTTGAAGGAATGTTTGGAAGTTCTATCTAATAAAAAGATTTTACAGTATATCGTTGAGCATATTGATCAGGATATTTTCATAAGATAACCATATAAAATTTTTACAAAGCTAAGAGTTACACTAAGTAATGCAAGGCAATAACAAACAAATAAAAAGATGAAATTATTCTTGAAGCAATCAATATTGGTTGATAACCGAGGGTTTCATCCTGAAACCCAGGACCCATCCACCTTCGGCTATCAAATTGTTTCGACACAGAAATAAAAGTTGTTCATAAAAACATAAAATTGTTCGAATGATTTAAAGGAAATAAGCTCTAGGGGGTAGTGCCTTCTTGGTCCATAGTGGTTTCAGCAACATCCGTCTTGGGATCCGCCTCAGCATCCTTCTCAGCATCGGTTGCTTTTTCAACTGCTTTGGAAGATTCTTCGACAGTTGATTTGGAAGAGGTGCCGCCGAGGTTCTTCAGCTTGGTCTCCCAAGCACCAACATCCCAAGAAGGGCATTCAAAACCTAATGTTTTGGCTTCATGGGCCATCTTCAACCTGGCTTGGAGGAGAGAAATGACGACGGAACTTTTGAGGCTTTCCCGGTAGCTGACCATATCCCGTTCGTACTGCACATGGGCGGCTTCCAGATCGGCCTGGGCTTGAAGAGTAGCTTTGTTGAGAGCAACTTGGTGTTCCTGGATCATAGCTTTGAATTTCTCCTCGTAGTGACGAGATTTGGCGGGTGCAATCATGCCTTGGTCGGAGATTGTGATTTCTGCTTCCTTTAGCTTAGATTCAAGCGTCTTGTTAAGCTTACAGGATTCTTGATATAAATGAACCAAACGCTCAAGACCCTACAAAAGTAAGAGGACAGGGATTAATATTGTTAAATCTTTGAAAATAATGTAAATCGCATGGTATGATATGAGAATACTAACCTGGTTAAGAAAAGAAGTCATAAACCCGCTAGCTTCAATGAACCCGTGCTTCTCATAAGGAAAGGTTTCAGAAATGACAGGGGAATCAGGTTCTTTCCTTTTGCGGGAACTTGAACTCCGGGGTTTGGTAGCCGGTGAAGGTTTGGGAATAATGATGGCTTTGGAACTGTAGGTTTAGATGTGGCTGTGGTCTTGGGGCTAGGTTCTTTCTTGACCTGGATCTGATCAGAATAACTGTCCAATTCGTCAAGGTCAAAGACTTCAGGGATCTTGGCTGGTGCTGCATAAAGGGAAAAGTTTTACTCTTTATTTAATTATATTATTTTGACTAATTATTTTGAAAGTAATTCTTACCAGACATCTCAGATGATGAGTATTGACTGGAACTCGGGACGTGTGTGGTGAAAGTCCTGTCTATTGCAGGTAACTGGTAAACAGTATTGATTCTCTCTTCTGACTCAGCGGTAGGGGGAGCGACTTCCTTGAAGTTCACTGCATAAAGATCAAAAAGAAGAATATTAATAGAAGATAACAATCAAATGGTCTATGAGGATATTTATGATCCTACCGGTGGTTAACCACTCCACCGGAAGGTTGGCACCCTCAGCAATGGAGTCTCATTTGACAAAGAAAAATTTGCGTTGCCATCCGTCTTCGTTTTTGGTGGCTTTAAGAATTAGGGGTTTACTGGAGGTCGAGAAAAGCAAGAACCGGCTAGAGCCATGGGATCGGAGGCGATAAGCAATAGGCAAATCCTCGATGCGGAGGTCGGAGCAATGAAGGTTTTTGATTTGGTTAAGTACAATTAGTACTCTCCAAACCATGGGCATGGTTTGAGCAAAAGAGATGCCGGTGGTTCGAAAGAATTGCATCATGAACTCAGGAAAAGGGTATCGAAGGCCTAGCGAAAAAGGATATGCTGGAAAACAAACCCATTCAGTGGAAGAAACATCCGATCGGATTGACCAATCGAATGGTCTGAAGACCGTGTTATCAGGGAAAGCGCCGGATGCTCTTAAAGCTGCAATGTATGCGTTGTCAAAAGCACAGATCTCCTTTTCGGGATTTTTAAGGAGATTCTGCTGGGTGAAGGTACCGGCATCCATTGCGAGTAAGGCGATGTAAATTGATAGAAAGTAAATCAGAAATGGAGGATTACCTGAAGGTTCTGTTGAAGATATCTGCTTTTCAAACAAGAAAAGAGAAGATATAGGGGCATTGTGGATCTCCATTGAGCAAAAAGCGTGTTGGAAGTTACGATGTGATCTTGACCGTCGCTTCGTTTTAAATGCCTTGAGTTATGGGATAAAACTTTTGAAATATATCCGTTGGATTGGTATACCAACCGATATATTTGGGGACAATTGTTATGGCTCATTTTCTAAGCATACTTATCCTGACCAATATCCTGCCTTGAATTATTTATTTGTGACCAGGATGCTGGAAGAGGATATTGCTAACATCTTGGGCGATATCCTGAGCTTTATTGAATTAACCACGTGCAGGTTGAGGAATGGGACTTGCTAACGGTCAGGTGGACTTCTTCTCCTCAAGACTCGGGCGTGTTTGTTGAAGGAGAGACGTTGAACCCGAAAGACCAGGTCTACAACGTTCGATTAAGGAATATTCGGTGGATCCCGGAAGTTTAGGATAGTTTGTTATATTATCTTTACTATAAATAGATGAGGGCGGATCAGCTTAAGACACACAATTTTTCACTGACACTCTCGAACACTTTCACTCTTTAGCTCATTGCAATCACCACACTTGTATTCAAATTTCATTGTAACACATAGTCGATCCGCACCACATCCTGCACTGTATTCTGACGTTTGAAGTAATAAGAAGAACAAGGCAGCTGCGATTGTCAGCTCCCGAGGTTTTATGCCGGCGATCTAGATTGATCAAGGGCTTTCCTCGTACATCTCGTGTCGTTTACTTTACTTTTGCTCATTGTTTGATCGTAGATACATCTCTATATCCTGAGCCGTATCCTGAATACTGATTTTCCAAATAACTTAACAAGTATATTTTCAATACACTTTCTAGCACACTACCTCACTTAACTAATTTGATCACTAAATTGCTTAGGTAATTTTTGACCAAAACAGTTCCTTTGAAGGAGCTCACTATCGATGAACAGTTGCGATTCGTCGAGGAACCAGTTGAAATCACAGACCGGGATGTTAAGGTCCTCAAGCACACCAGAATACCTCTCGTTCGAGTTCGTTGGAACTCACGTCGTGGCCCAGAGTTCACCTGGGAACGCGAAGATCAGATGAAACAAAAGTATACCCAATTGTTCGCAAACAGTACAACCACTACTGAGGCTGAAGCTACCACGGAATTTCGGGACGAAATTCCAGATCAACGGGGGGAGGATGTGACACCCCAGGAAAACCAGGAGAACCATGCAACGTAACTAGCTTCCTCAGTGAGTACGTGCTAAATTTCGGGACGAAATTTCTTTCAACTTGGGGATAATGTGACAACTCGTATTTCAGAATCTATTTATGTGCTTAATGTAACGTATGTGAACTTGGTGTGATTATCTGTTAAGTTGATTTAATGAATGTTATGAGACTTTGTGTTTGTATTATGTATGTATATATATGATAACTTGGATCGCACAACAACAAACCGAACGCACAAGCCTTTGGGCTGTGGTTCCTTAACACCCTCTGCCCACACCCTTTTGGTGTTTCAACCGAATGGGCAGCCCATTGTGATGGGTTCGGCCCACCTCTCACACGCATAACCTCATGTAGAGGTTAACACTTCTCATTTGTTGCAAAACCACATAACACACACAAAACCCTACTCTCCTCTCTCTCCTTCTCAAACCGACGGCAAGCATATCCATCTCTCTCGAAGCTTTATTAATCCTCGTTCCATTCTTTAACCGGTTAGTGTTACGTTATTGCTTGATTTCGGTTTGGTTGATGTTGTTATATGATCGAACATATGTTACTCGGATTTGATAGTATGAACAAACTGTTTTACCATTATAGGGTTTGATATATGCTTGATGTCGATTTAGAGGGGTAGGAACCGAATAGAATTAATGTTCATGAAATCGGCTCACATGTATAGTGTTGTAGATCGATATAGGGTTATTAATCACATGAGGTTGTTGATGATCTAGAATCGAATATATATGATGTTATATTGGAATGCATGCTAGCAATCAAGGACATAAATCTGTTAATGTGTTTGAAGTTGTGGTTGATGTTCATACTATGAATATGATTAGGGTTCTTATGAATTAATGATAAATTGTTTAGTTGATCGATTGTGTGTAAATTGGATAATTAGAAATTGTTAATTGTCACACCCCGACTTTCCACGTGTTACCGGTGGGCCCGGTGGGGAGTATCGTGACGTGGTTGGCAACATAATAGTCAAACAACACAATATATAAAAATGCATAGCGGAAGCAAAAGATAATTATATTACAATCCGAATATAACGTAATGTCAAGTATTACAACGGAAAGTGAAGGATCCACAGGCGGATCTTAAAACATAAACATTGTTCAACAGACTTTAGACGCCTAGAACTTGCAAGATTCCTTATTAACATCCTGAGCAGCTTCCAGCCTATTACGTACTTGTACCTGTCACTTAGACTTTTGAAAATACGTCAGTTTTCACTGGTAAATACACTCAACCGACTCATTTGGAAATGTTTATGAAAATTGGTTTAGGTGCACAAGGCACGATAATATTTTGACACTTTGATTAAAATGCACAAGGCAAAATTAATCTTTTATACTTGGGACAATTATATTTATAATCTCGTATACAGATTTACATGTTCGTTGTACGTTCAGGGCCCGATGTAGAAACCGAGTCAGATTAACAGACACGCCCCGTGCTTAGGACGTGGCCATTTTATAATACAATGATGTCAAGGATATCCGGGACATGGTCATTAACCCCTAAAGGCTTTTATTTCAAACAATACAGATTAAAGCGGGTTACCTCAATAATTTAATCACAATCCGACTAAACATTCAATACCCGACCAAGCGGTATTATTATACCGTATCCCAAGCCCGTATAGGGAAAATAAGTTAAAAAGTTTTTACATCAGCTAGCTCCTGTCTTAAATAGCAAGAATCTAATAACTCAGTCGTATTCACTTAAGTAAGCGTAAGTACAATTTACCGGAAGGCTCTAGTCTGGAATGATGGTATAAATAACCAATTAGAATGCTGACGGGTCTTTAATTAAGCCTAAGCTTAAACCGGTTAGTCTTAAAGAAAGATACGGTTCAAACGCATGACAAAGCGAAGACCGGATTAGAATGTGGTTTTGACCCGACAAGCTTGTATGCTTGTTTAATATGGGTAACTTAAGCACATTCTATATTTTGAGATAAAAATGATATGGTTTGACCCGTTTCGGCTAATATATGCAAACTAGTTACATAAGCCGATCCGAACGCGAAAAGTGCGTAACGAGTAACCAAATAAATCATATACAGGTTTCCCAAGTTAATATGCCTTTAATATGTTGTGATATTAGTAGGATATCTTCCATTATGCCCAAAACGAGTTTAATCACAATTTAAGCCCCGTAGGGGTATTTTTGTCATTTTAAAGGTTATAAAAGAGGTTATCTAAGTTTCTGAGATTCGGGTCTGAATACATCAGTAAAATAACTTATTTTAATAGGTCATAATAGTTGGTAATAAGTCTTATGTGACAAAATGGTTTTAAACCTAAACTATGCGTTTAATACGCTTTAAAAGCCATTTTAAGCGATTTCCGGGTTATACAGTAAATCTGAGTTTTCTGAACAGGTTATAAAGTTCAAAATACTTTATTTATTATATAAAATCAATAGCAATTGGATTGGTATCAAAATGGCTTGTAAAACTCATTTCATTGCCTAAAAGGGCATAATCGGTATTTACCGAATTAAGGCGATAACCCTAGGTTATGAGCAGGTTAAAAATAATTAAAAATATTTAAAAATCCCAAAATATTATATTACATCAGTGGGTAAAAGGTTTGGTGTCAAAAATTGGGTTTAGATAGGCTTTATGCTAATTGCGCCTTTTAATTACTAAAAGGCGTTATAATTACGCTAATGAGCATAACTCCTAATCTAGACCTCCAACTGATGTAAAATTTTAGGGACAACTTTATAAATCAGTAATAAGGATTATTGACATTTCACATTTCCAAAATTCTCGTTTTATGGTCAAAAGGGCATATTGGTCAACATTTAAGCAATTAACGGAAACATGTAAACGAATCGGATAATCAATGAACCAACCACAGAGGGTTATGCTAACATGTAGCCTGGTCCTAAGGAAGCTCTAAGGCATTTCCAAATCATACTAAAACGGGTCAGAACTGAAGTCAAAGCAAGAGTCAAAGTTTTGCGACTTTCGGTTCCGAACCGGGTCTAAACAGAAAATTGTCGGGTTGAACATGTTTAGACATGTTCTTACACTAATTACCAAGTTATATAAATGATCAAATAGGTTGTATGGGTTCTACATTGCTAATTATGCATAAATTGGAAAATAAGCATTCTGTTGACTTTTTAATAACAAGTTTGACCCGACATTTGACCTAGTTAGATTGGGAATCAGAGGGTGCCCTTTTAAGGGTTTATTGCCCACATAATTACCAACTTATAACTACTTTCAATTCGACTAATAACTGGACCATTAGTGATTAATCGCTAAGTCAACCGTTAGTTACGACGGTTTGACTTTTAAGCTAAAACTAAGCAAAAACTTAACTAAGAAAGGTTAAGCATACTTACCAAAGTCCTATGAACGATTTGGGATGCTTAGGGTCTGCTCTTATGCTCCAGGAAGCTCCAAGAAAGCAGATGGAAAGGTGTGATCAAATGTTGCAACTAATGGCCCTTTTTATAGTGATTTTGATCCATTAGATTATTGACAACTCATGCTACCATGGATCCCAGATCATTTACAAGTGCCCCTAAGGCCTAGGAACATGTAGGGGGCGCCCATGAAGTGTTAAAGGGCAATACATGACGTTTACATGGGCTGAACAGGCAACAGAAACGAGTTGCTGCATCTGGGACCTGCTTGCGCACCGTAACGTCCATAGTGTTGAGGTGCGCAAGCCCTTGGCCAGCACAATGAATCTTTCAAATGTTGACAGTTTTGACCCCTGGACTTCCCAGCTTGATTTTTACCTTTATTTCTTGCACTTTGGGCCCTCTAAATTGAATTCTAAGGGCTTCAAGACTTATACCAACTTTGTTAAGTCCTTGGTTAACTTTTGATTACCCGAAAAGTCATAGATTTCAACGTTGACGCTTTTAACCCCTCGCACACGAATTTTATCATAACTTTCTCATACGATAACGAAACTTTATGAAATTTTTATCGTGCATTCTAGTGAGCATAATTAATCGTTACAAAGCTTCGGGTTTGCTAAAAGGTCACTCAGAGGTATAACTTAAACATGTTGACACATTTAACCCCTGTAGTTTGTAATCTCTCACTTTTAGCCTCGTATGATCCATGATTTATTCGTCTGATGGTATCAACATCATGTAGGGTTATTGTAAAGTATATTTATTCACTGTTGACATTTTGAACTCGTATTTTCACATACTTTCCATGTTTGTCAACTTTAGTCCCTCAAGAACATTCTTTCACACGTTCAAGCTTATGACACGTGTCAATACATTATAGGACGTGAATTTTCGAGGTGTTACATCCTCACCCCCTTAAAAGAAATCTCGACCTCGAGATTTGTTAAAGTAAAGGAAGTAATTTCTGCCTTACATTGGGCTTAATCTTCCCCAGTACCTTTGAGCCTCTATGGCATTCCAATTGACCTTTATGATATGTACATGTATCCTTTGGAGCTTCTAATCATGTCGATCCTTAATCGACACAGGTTGCTCATCATATCATAAATATGTATGTCATTATGTGACAGTGTTTCTTGACTTATTGGCGAAACACGTCCTTAAATCATTAGGGTGGGTGCATTGCGCGTTCCACCGGGCTCCTTAATTAGGTCTTAGCTCGTAAGCTATTTAATCTTGATACATTCTAATCCTTCGAATGGTTCTATATACTCAGAGCCTGACTAGCCTGATAATTTAACAAATTTGGCACACCCTTCCTGGGTGATATCTTTTGTTGAGCCTTATTTCTTAACAAGAATTTAGGAAGGTTACTACTTTCCATTAATCCTTGATTTTCTGCCGAATAATGGCAACTTATAGATAATTAGGGGTTTGTATGATCTTATTCGTTGTTTCTAATGCAACTTTCAGATCCTGATACGTGGACTTACCAATCTATTGTCTTAACAATAGATGTTTAACATTCCATCTTTACAAGGTCTCCAAGGGAGCAGCCTTGATGCTTACATATCAACTATTATAGAAAAGCTTATCTTAAGGTGAGATGGTTATTCCAACCACTACTTAACTAATTTTAAGGAATAGCTAATCCTTTTCGTTAGTCGAACAATTCGACGATCCTGGGTAGCTGATGGCAATTCTTAATCGTTGCCTAATTAGGGTTGCGGTAATGTATGCATAAGCAAAATGAACCGTCTTTCTTACCCAACAATATCAAACTCTCAGAATATCGAGTTAGGCTATATGAATCTCCTATCTTAAAATTTACTTAATCAGGTTTTCGGTTATTCCATAATCAGCATGGAGTTCTTACAACACTCTAACCCAAAGTGGGATGTTAATCTTAACTCTACTTGCCTCTCGGGAGGTAAACAGGGTAGTCTTAGGAGAAGATAATCAAGATACAAGGAGGTTGCAGAGATTTTCCCAATCTCAGGCTCCAGTTCATCCATCCTTGCTCGTGCCAAATGAGTGACACTTTTATGTTATGAATCCACAGGTTCCTTTACCAGGAAACATTTATTTGGAAAAATTCTATTTTCTAGATATCTTTTTGTTTTTTGAATACCATTAGTTGACCTTAGTACCATATGGTCATTGGGATATCTTTGTGGTTCCATGCATTAAACCTCCATACTGATCAGGCATGGAAGCAATCTATGGAACATATTAAGATACACCAATCCTCATATGGCGCTTTTGTCATACCATCTGGTATTCGTAATCGATGGAGATCAAAGAGATATCAATTACATGCGAATGTACCTTATCTGACGAGGGGGTACATTAGAATTTCATGACTGAATATTTCTGACAGTAACAGAAGAAATGGTTCCTAACACCAATAAAACAATTTCCTAGTTGCAATCCAACAACTGCTATTCCTTATCCTGATGGCCTTAATATATACTAACCATGGTATCAATAACCCATACAGGCTAATATAGCACTAACATTCTTAACGAACGTTATTTAAAATATATATTAATATTACTTAGCCTAGGTCGCAAAAGACCATCAATGGCATTTAAGGTTTGGACCTAGTCCATCACCTTTCTGACAGAGGATCAAAACGTCACATCTGTCTTTATTATATTGAAGAATGTAGGTAGCTTGAAAGCTTGCCATAGGAATATCAGAAAAGAGTGATTCCTAATAGATATAAAATATCCATCTAAGGTTTGTTGGAGCATTTTCTATAGTGTCATCGGCCAATTTCTACCTCGCATTACATGGCCGGAGTCCTAAACAGGCGGAGACAGCAGTTCTCAACATTTATCGTTCATTATAGAATCATATGTGCCAGTATCAAATAAATGTTTGCATAAACTGTTTGATAAGGAAAGGTACCTGCTATGTAATTATCATTCTGCACCATCTCCTCGGCGTTCATCATGCGTTTGTTTTCTTGGCCTCTTCGGGCTTCTTCTGATTCCTAGGGCAGTTAGTCTTGATATGCCTCTTTTCGTTGCAACCATAACAGGTTGCATCTTTCAACTTCTTGCAATCCAAGGTTTTATGTTCCTTAGACTTGCAAATCCCACAAGGTAGAGGCTGAGATTCAAATCTGCATTTCCCGAGGTGGTATTTCCTACAGGTTTCGCACCTGGTCTTCTCACCCGACTGCTGGCTGTCATTCTTAAACCCGGAACTCTTTTTATCGGAGCGATGAGAATTCTCATCCTCCCTTTTACGCTTTCCATCTTCAGAGGCTTTGGCAGCCTTGTTTCTAACCACATCGAGTGTGAGAGATAGCGACAGATCTGCCACTGGCCTGAATGTAGTAGCTCTTGAAGCCTTAACACTGGCTTTGATTTCTGGGGCTAAACCCCCAATGAAGCGAGCAATTCTCTTGGGTTCTGGTGTTACTAGGTAAGGAACCAGTCTGGACAGGGTATTGAAACTGGTGAGGCAAGCTTGACAATCTAAGTTTGTCATAACCAATGATAATAAATCTGACTCAATCCTCTCAACCTCGTGTTGAGGGCAGTAGTTCTCCATAATGAGAGCAACAAACTGTTCCCATGACATGTTGTAAAGTGGGATCTTCCCAGCAGCTTGAATGAGAGCTTTCCACCATGCTAGTGCCTCTCCCTTGAACGATTGGGATACATACTTCATTACATCCCTCTCAGCACAACCGCTAATATCGACAACTGTGTCCATTTCATCCAACCAGGTCATACAATCGATTGCTCCTTTCTCCCCAGTGAAATCCCGGGGTTTGCAGGAAACAAAGTATTTATAGATACAGGACTTGGTATGCGGTTCATTATCGAACACTATCTTCTTGGATGGGACACTGAGTTGATTAGATGAACGTCGATCGTCATCTTTCTTTGACTCATCTTTCTTTGGGGGTGGCTTGCTATGAGCCTCAGAATGAGTCTTAGGGACAGACTTAGAGTGGGGTACAGATGAGGCTTTACTATGAGTCCCACTATACTCCTTGAACTGCTCCTCTACAGCTTTAGATACAGCTGTATCAATCAGTGTACGAAGTTCTCCTCTGGTTATATTAATCTTATCTTCATCGCGGTTTTCCAGAGGATGACTGTTTATCTCATCGGAGTCAGCCATGTAGTCTTAATTGCTATAAAAAGAAAGTAAGGGCAAGGTTTATTTAGAAGCCCATACAGTTTTATCGTTTTAAACGATTTATTAACCATGGTAATATAAACCATATTGGTTAATTTGTTAGTTATATTTAATTAGCATTTTCATTATAATTTATCCTAGTTATAAAACATTAAGGATATTAAGGTGGCGCAAAGGGCCTAGTCACAAGGATAGTTTTAAATTTACAAGCCATGATTTCAGAGAATCGAGGCATTAAGGTTTGAATCAAAGTTCATTACCTTTTCTTGACAGGGAGTTGTAGGCTACCACTGTTTTTAGTCTCAAAGGACATTAACTATAGCCCGCAGGCACTTCCCTTCTAAGGGATGTTTATAATATGATCATCTTATAGGATGATATAAGCCATGATTTCAGAGAATCGAGGCATTAAGGTTTGAATCAAAGTTCATTACCTTTTCTTGACAGAGAGTCGAAGACTACCACTGTCTTTTGTCCCTTAGGACAATAAGTATGGCCCATAGGCATTTCATCACTTATGGATGTTTATAATATGATCATCTTCATTTGATGATATTAGTCAGGATCGCATTGATCATACAAACTATTATGCTTGGACGTAGTCCAACATCTTCAGACGGGGGTCAGAGACCACCACGGTCGTTGTCTTATCGGACAACAAGTTTTGCCCGTAGGCACTTCATCACTAATGGATGTTTATTTCAAATAAGGGAATTTAGATTAACCCCCTTTTTAAAGATGGCCTGTGTGACTTTAACGATTCACAATTTACCAAAAATGTTAACATACTTACAGATGTTAACAGGGATCGGAATCTTTTAGATAAGTTTTACCGTCTTGGCCATGCCTACAATGACAATTAGGCTAGGTTTTACCTTTAAGACTCTTTTAATATTTAACGCAGAACAATCCTAAATTGAAATGTTAACAAGGATCTGAATCTAATTGTGGAACTACCATCTTGGCCCTGTCTTAATGTGACATATAGCTAGGTCTTGTCCTTTCTAGATTTTGCCATTTTATTATAATGGTAGATCTTATAATATGGGAATGATATTTTTTTTTAAATATAATCATTCCTTTAAAATTTAAACAAGTATATGGTTGCCCTAAACGTGACTTCTACTGAAAATGACTCGCCCATGCAAGGGCTAATCAGAAAAATAACAAAGGAACTAAATAAGGACAAAATAAAACGAATTAGGATATGTCCTATGTTCTTGTCTAGACTCAAGAATGTGCAACTGTGTAACTGAGATTAAACACAAAAGACTAGGGTTTAATTCACTCAGTGTTGGCTCTGATACCAACCTGTCACACCCCGACTTTCCACGTGTTACCGGTGGGGAGTATCGTGAGTGGTTGGCAACATAATAGTCAAACAACACAATATATAAATGCACATCGGAAGCAAAAGATAATTATATTACAATCCGAATATAACGTAATATCAAGTATTACAACGGAAAGTAAAGGATCCACAGGCGGATCTTAAAACATAAACATTGTTCAACAGACTTTAGATGCCTAGAACTTGCAAGATTCCTTATCAACGTCCTGAGCAGCTTCCAGCCTATTACGTACTTGTACCTGTCACTTAGACTTTTGAAAATACGTCAGTTTTCACTGGTAAATACACTCAACTGACTCATTTGGAAATGTTTATGAAAATTGGTTTAGGTGCACAAGGCACGATAATATTTTGACACTTTGATTAAAATGCACAAGGCAAAATTAATCTTTTATACTTGGGACAATTATATTTATAATCTCGTATCAAGATTTACATGTTTGTTGTACGTTCAGGGCCCGATGCCCGATGTAGAAACCGAGTGAGATTAACAGACACGCCACAAGTATAGGCCCACAAGAGAGAGAGATACCGTTTTTCCTTAAGCAACTGTCAGGTGTATGCCTACACCCCGTGCTTAGGACGTGGCCATTTTATAATACAATGATGTCAAGGATATCCGGGACATTGTCATTAACCCCTAAAGGCTTTTATTTCAAACAATACAGATTAAATCGGGTTACCTCAATAATTTAATCACAATCCGACTAAACATTTAATACCCGACCAAGCGGTATTATTATACCGTATCCCAAGCCCGTATAGGGAAAATAAGTTAAAAAGTTTTTACCTGAGCTAGCTCCTGTCTTAAATAGCAAGAATCTAATAACTCAGCCGTATTCACTTAAGTAAGCGTAAGTACAATTTACCGGAAGGCTCTAGTCTGGAATGATGGTATAAATAACCAATTACAATGCTGACGGGTCTTTAATTAAGCCTAAGCTTAGACCGGTTAGTCTTAAAGAAAGATACGGTTCAAACGCATGACAAAGCGAAGACCGGATTAGAATGTGGTTTTGACCCGAAAAGCTTGTATGCTTGTTTAATATGGGTAACTTAAGCACATTCTAGATTTTGAGATAAAAATGATATGGTTTGACCCGTTTCGGCTAATATATGCAAACTAGTTACATAAGCCG
The DNA here is from genome assembly GCA_030545235.1 of Helianthus tuberosus. Classification (NCBI taxonomy): domain Eukaryota; kingdom Viridiplantae; phylum Streptophyta; class Magnoliopsida; order Asterales; family Asteraceae; genus Helianthus; species Helianthus tuberosus. The sequence continues at coordinate 31,218,044 of CM060422.1, forward strand.
ATCCGAACGCGAAAAGTGCGTAACGAGTAACCAAATAAATCATATACAGGTTTCCTAAGTTAATATGCCTTTATTATGTTGTGATATTAGTAGGATATCTTCCATTATGCCCAAAACGAGTTTAATCACAATTTAAGCCCCGTAGGGGTATTTTGGTAATTTTAAAGGTTATAAAAGAGGTTATCTAAGTTTCTGAGATTCGGGTCTGAATACATCAGTAAAATAACTTATTTTAATAGGTCATAATAGTTGGTAATAAGTCTTATGTGACAAAATTGTTTTAAACCTAAACTATGCGTTTAATACGCTTTAAAAGCCATTTTAAGCGATTTCCGGGTTATACAGGAAATCTGAGTTTTCTGAACAGGTTATAAAGTTCAAAATACTTTATTTATTATATAAAATCAATAGCAATTGGATTGGTATCAAAAGGGCTTGTAAAACTCATTTCATGGCCTAAAAGGGCATAATCGGTATTTACCGAATTAAGGCGATAACCCTAGGTTATGAGCAGGTTAAAAATAATTAAAAATATTTAAAAATCCCAAAATATTATATTACATCAGTGGGTAAAAGGTTTGGTGTCAAAAATTGGGTTTAGATAGGCTTTATGCTAATTGCGCCTTTTAATTACTAAAAGGCGTTATAATTACGCTAATGAGCATAACTCCTAATCTAGACCTCCAACTGATGTAAAATTTTAGGGAAAACTTTATAAATCAGTAATAAGGATTATTGTCCTTTCACATTTCCAAAATTCTCGTTTTATGGTCAAAAGGGCATATTGGTCAACATTTAAGCAATTAACGGAAACATGTAAACGAATCGGATAATCAATGAACCAACCACAGAGGGTTATGCTAACATGTAGCCTGGTCCTAAGGAAGCTCTAAGGCATTGCCAAATCATACTAAAACGGGTTAGAACTGAAGTCAAAGCAAAAGTCAAAGTTTTGCGACTTTCGGTTCCGAACCGGGTCTAAACAGAAAATTGTCGGGTTGAACATGTTTAGACATGTTCTTACACTAATTACCAAGTTATATAAATGATCAAACAGGTTGTATGGGTTCTACATTGCTAATTATGCATAAATTGCAAAATAAGCATTCTGTTGACTTTTTAATAACAAGTTTGACCCGACATTTGACCTAGTTAAAGTGGGAATCAGAGGGTGCCCTTTTAAGGGTTTATTGCCCACATAATTACCAACTTATAACTACTTTCAATTCGACTAATCACTGGACCATTAGTGATTAATCGCTAAGTCAACCGTTAATTACGACGGTTTGACTTTTAAGCTAAAACTAAGCAAAAACTTAACTAAGAAAGGTTAAGCATACTTACAAAAGTCCTATGAACGATTTGGGATGCTTAGGGTCTGCTCTTATGCTCCAGGAAGCTCCAAGAAAGCAGATGGAAAGGTGTGATCAAATGTTGCAACTAATGGCCCTTTTTATAGTGATTTTGATCCATTAGATTGTTGAGAACTCATGCTACCATGGATCCCAGATCATTTATAAGTGCCCCTAAGGCCTAGGAACATGTAGGGGGCGCCCATGAAGTGTTAAAGGGCAATACATGACGTTTACATGGGCTGAACAGGCAACAGAAACGAGTTGCTGCATCTGGGACCTGCTTGCGCACCGTAACGTCCATAGTGTTGAGGTGCGCAAGCCCTTGGCCAGCACAATGAATCTTTCAAATGTTGACAGTTTTGACCCCTGGACTTCCCAGCTTGATTTTTACCTTTATTTCTTGCACTTTGGGCCCTCTAAATTGAATTCTAAGGGCTTCAAGACTTATACCAACTTTGTTAAGTCCTTGGTTAACTTTTGATTACCCGAAAAGTCATAGATTTCAACGTTGACGCTTTTAACCCCTCGCACACGAATTTTATCATAACTTTCTCATACGATAACGAAACTTTATGAAATTTTTATCGTGCATTCTAGTGAGCATAATTAATCGTTACAAAGCTTCGGGTTTGCTAAAAGGTCACTCAGAGGTATAACTTAAACATGTTGACACATTTAACCCCTGTAGTTTGTAATCTCTCACTTTTAGCCTCGTATGATCCATGATTTATTCGTCTGATGGTATCAACATCATGTAGGGTTATTGTAAAGTATATTTATTCACTGTTGACATTTTGAACTCGTATTTTCACATACTTTCAATGTTTGTCAACTTTAGTCCCTCAAGAACATTCTTTCACTCGTTCAAGCTTATGACACGTGTCAATACATTATAGGACGTGAATTTTTGAGGTGTTACATCCTCACCCCCTTAAAAGCAATCTCGACCTCAAGATTTGTTAAAGTAAAGGAAGTAATTTCTGCCTTACATTGGGCTTAATCTTCCCCAGTACCTTTGAGCCTCTATGGCATTCCAATTGACCTTTATGATAGGTACATGTATCCTTTGGAGCTTCTAATCATGTCGATCCTTAATCGACACAGGTTGCTCATCATATCATAAATATGTATGTCATTATGTGACAGTGTTTCTTGACTTATTGGCGAAACACGTCCTTAAATCATTAGGGTGGGTGCATTGCGCGTTCCACCGGGCTCCTTAATTAGGTCTTAGCTCGTAAGCTATTTAATCTTGATACATTCTAATCCTTCGAATGGTTCTATATACTCAGAGCCTGACTAGCCTGATAATTTAACAAATTTGGCACACCCTTCCTGGGTGATATCTTTTGTTGAGCCTTATTTCTTAACAAGAATTTAGGAAGGTTACTACTTTCCATTAATCCTTGATTTTCTGCCGAATAATGGCAACTTATAGATAATTAGGGGTTTGTATGATCTTATTCGTTGTTTCTAATGCAACTTTCAGATCCTGATACGTGGACTTACCAATCTATTGTCTTAACAATAGATGTTTAACATTCCATCTTTACAAGGTCTCCAAGGGAGCAGCCTTGATGCTTACATATCAACTATTATAGAAAAGCTTATCTTAAGGTGAGATGGTTATTCCAACCACTACTTAACTAATTTTAAGGAATAGCTAATCCTTTTCGTTAGTCGAACAATTCGACGATCCTGTGTAGCTGATGGCAATTCTTAATCGTTGCCTAATTAGGGTTGCGGTAATGTATGCATAAGCAAAATGAACCGTCTTTCTTACCCAACAATATCAAACTCTCAGAATATCGAGTTAGGCTATATGAATCTCCTATCTTAAAATTTACTTAATCAGGTTTTCGGTTATTCCATAATCAGCATGGAGTTCTTACAACACTCTAACCCAAAGCAGGATGTTAATCTTAACTCTACTTGCCTATCGGGAGGTAAACAGGGTAGTCTTAGGAGAAGATAATCAAGATACAAGGAGGTTACAGAGATTTTCCCAATCTCAGGCTCCAGTTCATCCATCCTTGCTCGTGCCAAATGAGTGACACTTTTAGCTTGCATGGGGAAGAGTCGTTGTGGGACATGGACAAATGTGTGCCATGTTAAACATTGAAACATTTGAACTTAAACATTATTAACTTATGCTTTGGTTTTTGACATTATGCTTCCGCTTGCAACTTAGACTATGTTTTGTTTGGACACCAATTGTATTGGTTGTATTTTTATAATTATTTACATGCTTGTTCAATGTGATTGGTGGCTGGATCCTGGTCAGTCACGCCTCCAAGCGGTGATACTCCGCGTGTGGATTTTGGGGGTGTGACACGAAATACTTAAACAATTTCAACTTTGAGTATTTGGTTATACATAATTCAAAAAGAGTTTTGAAGGTTGTGGTGAAATTAGTGATTTTTTTCATGAATTTGGAGGTTTGAAATCATGTTACCTATTAAATTGATAGGTAGAACTTGATTGTATTAGGTGTTCGGGTAAATGCTAGTGCTATGATGAAACGGGTTCCACTCATATACGAGAAACCCTTAGTCTTTGTGAAAGGAATGAACAGATTAGTCTTGATAATCACATAAACAAGATGAAGTGTTGAAAATATAATAAATTCGGCTAGAATCTTGGGTGAATAAGTTGCCTAAAAAATAGTGACTACCGAATAGTTAAAGAAATGCCTGAGTGAGTTCGTTGAACTCAATTGTGCATTTCATATATGTTAAAAAGGGGCAGTTGACTTTTGAAAGTCAAACTGACCATTAATAAGGTCGAATGAAAATTTTGATAGAAAATGCGTAAGGTGGAAAAATAGTATTAATTTATGATTTAACTAACCACCTTCAAACCGATGATGATAGTTTGACGCGTAACAAGCTAGGTGGAAGCTTGGAGAAGGAAACGGGTCAAACGAATTAAGAAGGAAAAGAGAAGCATAGTTTCGATGCGATGTAAGTTAAGCTTACGCCTTTTTATTCTTACTACCAAATACTTATAATGCAAGTCAGAATAAGTGGGAATGGCAAGAAACCATAAATTATGGTAAAAGGGGTAAAAACGGTAAAATGGTAACCCGGACATGGGTTAACGAATAAATAAAAAGGATTTGAAAGGACACCATTTGGCATAAGTCAAGACGGGTCAAACAAAGCAAGAAACGACTTTTAAGCAAGATGAATTCAAAGAGTAAATCAGAATAGGTTAAAGGGCAGTATCAAGGTTGAAAACTGATTTCGTTGGTTTCTTTAGTCTAGGCGGGCCGCGTAAGATCTCCCCCTAAGCTTACGCGGGCCGTGTGAGATCAAGATAGTGGTGCAGCCCGGTGATGACACGTGTCATCATCGTGGCGAAGCTAGGTAGTGACCCGGACACCCTAAACCCTACCCGGACTAGTACGCGGGCCGTGTAAGCCCCTGCGTACATTTACGTGGGCCGCGTGAGAGTCAGTTTCAGCAACTATATAAAGGAGCCATCGGGTTCAACCAGAAATCGTTCATTTTCTTTTCTCAATCTCGAATTCTCACATTATAGGCATAATTTTCAAGTATAATACCCCCTAATTAGCGAGGTTCTGCTCCGTTGTAAGTATTATAACCCCAGTTTCGTACTAGATACGTTGCCCTGTTGATTTAGGGTTCTGTGACAACTGTCGTGGTTCTGCCCGACGTAGTTGTTGGAATACCGTCTCGGGGAGGGTATCATTAATATTTTCAAAGGGTTATTATACTAATCTATGTACATTTGTATAAATTATAGATTAATCCCAGGAAACCCTTACGCAAAGTCTAAGATAGCAATGTGAGTTTATCCTCTTTTTGTTAACCTTTTTGTAATGTTTTACAAAACCTTAAATGTTTTACAATGTGATTAAGCGGTGATTGAGTCTTTGTAGTTCTTCAATTACTGCCGGTGTCTTGGGGTTTTGTATACAAAATTTACTACACTGTGGGTAGTAAGTCGGGACGACAATACGTTACCATTGGACAACGAGTTAGCCAATGTGTAATATGACCCACCAGTCAGGATTGACAGTACTGAATGAGTAATTGTGTAGAAATAAACAATGTGATCGCTCTCAATACAGTTTTAATTGATAAAATGTTTCTTGATTAAACTGGGATTCACTCACCAGTATTTCTCACTGACAAATGTTTTTAAAACGCGTTTCAGGTAACACAATGTGACAGCCAACTAGTAAAAAGCCAGCTGGAGAGCACTGAAGGCTTGGGAAAAATGTGGCTATAAAAGTTACCTAAAAGACAATGTTTTAAATTCAATAAAATAGGGTTTATCCCTATAAACGTATTGTAATAAGAAACTTGGGTTTTACCCATGTGATTATTAATATTAAATATGGTGGTTATACTCTGATAAACATTTCCTAACTACGGTCCTGATGAAATTTCTGCTGCCAAATTAATCAACTGATACCACCAAAATTCTGAGTTCGCGTCCGCCCGTTCCCAGGACAGACAAGGGATCGGGGGTTGCGACAGAAGGTGGTATCAGAGCCAAGCCACAGGTCTAAGCCAAAGAAGTGTTCTGCTGACACTTAAATTTAAATTTTATGTTAGGAAATAATTTATGTGATTATGTGTTTTGTGTTATTTGACTATTTGTTAGTTTACAGTATGAGTGACCGAGGACCCTCAGACATGTGTCGTCAGTTGTCTGATTCACCTAGGAGTGAAGGTACCTCTTCACAGCCTGCCCTTTCTGGGTATTCTGCTGATCAGGAAGAAGGGATGTTTGCCTTTAAAGCTCAGTCGGAGGAGCCATTCCCTCATAAAAAGAGAGGATGGTTCAGTAAGGAAGCATTTGCACGTAGGAAAAGAATGTGAAAGTTGCAACAGCAAAGAGCCCTAACAACCGCTAAGTGAAAGACAGATGCCCATACACAGGATATGCTTAATAGAAGCTTAGCCAATTTCCATATCCTAGCCACAACTGTTGCTGACCCAAGTCTGGAGCAAATAATAGCACCCCAACCACAATTGCAAATCCCCGACCAACCGATGGAGATAGAAAACCCTGAAAACCAAGTAGAGATACATGACTTCAATCCGAAAGAAATCCCTAGGGTATCAGCACCAAATCCCCTAGACCCAAATTATGACCCCTGGTGGGACGATAATAGGGATTTTGTGCAACGTTACCCGATACATGAAGACACACCCATACAGAACATAGGAGCCTACCCAGATATGGACCTTTAGACCCCTATTACCAAGATAATTATATTAGGGAGATCTTAGAAGATCCTTACCGATTCCAGGCACTTTCACCCCCATACCAGGAACCAGTACCCCAGATTCCGAACCCAGTCCTAGAACCTGCACCCCCAATGAGTGCAGAAAACGTACAAGAACTTAGGACTTTTGGTGAAGAAATTCTAGAAAGTAGTGAGCGGATGCGACAGGTGGGAGAGCGACTCGTATGGAAATACGATGAGCGCAATATGGATTTTTGGATAAATCCATATCCGTGAATGTGAGAATGGAGACGGTAATCGTAACAATAATATAATAATAATAAAATAAAATATGTGTGTACGGATGCCTATTACTATTAGTATAATTCTATTTCAGTTGGTATTGTAATTTTTATTTCAGTACTGGTGTGTAATAGATGCATAATAGTATATGAATAGAGTAAAGTCGCAATGATCGACGCTTTTGGCAAAAATGCGTGTCATGTGATTAACTATATTAATATTATTATGTGATATTAATATGGAGTAAATGTTTAAAATTCAGATGGCCGACGAAGGAAATCAAGGAAATCTGAATAATGATAATCAGAGTAACATTAACGTGGTTAATGAGAATCCAAGCATCAATAACAATGGAAACCAAATGGATAATAGTGCCGTTCAACATATAGTGGCACAAGGAATCATAGATGCAATGCCATTTATTATTCAAGCGATTCAGGAAGCGAATAATAAAAGTAAGCATAGTAGTAAGCGACCAATCGAACCCGAAAACAACGTGAACAATGGACCTGTACTTCAAATGTCCATTCCCAAAAGAAGAAGAACCATACCTTATGGTTGTTCTTATAAAGAATTCTGGTCTTGTAAACCAATGGAATTCTCGGGCAACGAAGGGGCCATTGCAACCCTACGCTGGTTAGAAAAAACTGAAGCAGTTTTAAGAATAAGCAAGTGTGTTGAAGAAGATAAGATACTGTTTGCTTCTAATTTGTTTAAAAATTCAGCACTAGAATGGTGGAACACTATCCTCCAATCAAGAGGAAGTGATAGAACTTATAATATGGAATGGGAAGAATTTAAGAACAAGGTAGAAAGGAAATTCTGCCCACCCAATGAGAAGGAACAGATAGTAAACAAATTCCTAAACCTTAGGATGACTGGTGTGGATAGTAAGGGATATACTAAATTATTCTTCGAATATTCTAGAATAGTGCCAACTCTTGCTTCACCAGAACCAGTGTTAATCTCCCGTTATATCTGGGGATTAATCGGAGAGATTAGACACGTAGTCAAGGCAGATAGACCTTAAACCATAGAAGAAGCTGTAGAACTGGCAAATACCTTGACAGATGAATTAGTCCGTACCCGAGAAGAGGATCAAAGGAGTAACCTAACCCAGAAGCTCACACAAGAATTTGTTCTGGAAATTTTAATCGTGGGAAAATATAGGTTCTACCTCTACACCTTACTGTAAGAATTGCAAAAGAAAGCACTCAGGAAGACGCTCCATATACTGTAACTTTTGCAAAATATTGGGACACAAGGAAGAAGACTGCAGGAAGAAAGCTAACAACGGGATATGTTACAACTGTGGAGAACAAGGTCATTGATGCGTGTGAAGTGTGTATATAAGTTTAAATATATTTTAAGCCCTTTTACACTTTCTTTAGCCAAGTTTTAAATTTATAAAACACGATATTTACTAACACTAAACACACATATGGGCAAATGCACCCATCGTGAGCGTAGTATAGTGTTGGTAAGATACCGAGGTCGTCCAAGGACACAAGAGCTTTTAGTACCGGTTTATCCTCAACGTCTAATCAAATAAAAAAGTTTAGAAAAATGTTCTAACTAAGAAAAATAAAAACTAACTAAAATGCTGAAAATAAAAATAAAATAAAAATAGATAGACAAGATGAATCACTTGGTTCCGACTCGTGTTTAGTGTAACCTTTGATTATTTCCGCACTTTTGCACTTATTTAAGAGATTATCTTAGTTATTGTAGTAGGCCTCTCTTTTGAAGGTGACGTTACCCTCAACCCAGTAGTTTGAGTCAGCAAGGATACAATCCTAAAGGGTCGGATTATTGAAAGATAATTAATTAAGTTATTAATGCAAATTATGGTAGGCCCCTCTTGTGAAGGTGACGTTACCCTCGACTAAGTAGTCTGAGTCAGCAGGGATACAGTCCTAAGTAGTCGGGTTATGGTATTAATAGTAGTTTAACTTATGAGGGGATCAAAGAGTTTGGACCCCCGCCATCCAATACCGTTAAGTATTGAAGGAGGTCCTACTAAATTTGACCCATGTCCCTTGTAGGATCTCTAAACGCTAAACAACGGCAAGACTCTTACCAAACCGTTCCCTTAACCCCCGACCAGGTAGCCAACATACCTTCATATAGACCATGGAGATATGAATGGTGAAAATCTTTTATTTTATATAGACAGTAAAATAATGCCAAGACACCACGGACAAACGATAAGGAAGAATCACCTTCAACATAAGAAACTAGTTATTAAAGTCATTAAGGAGCTGTTTGGTAGCCTCTTAATGATTCCATTAAGAGACTACATCTGAATGGGATAGAGTTAAGTGTGTTTGGTTTGTTAAGTGGACACCTCTTAATGGTTCCATATGCCTCTGACCGATTCAGTTTTGAAACATCGCTGAATGAGAAGCAAAGACCTAAATACCCACAAATACCCACGTACGTAACACACGTTCCTTCCATCTATACTTCTCTTCTCTTCTGGCGATTACCATACAAGCACATCAATTGCAGATTCCAAGCAAATCTTCGCTCACAACCAGGTAATCTTTCTTCGATCGCTATGTGTGCGTTTTGATGTCTGTTGATGAGGTCTGTTATGGTTATCTATGTTATGAGCAACTACTAAATCATGAATTAAATACGATAAGATGCAAATATGATACTTAGAGATCGAAATTCAGGGAACTTCGTCACCAATTTGATGTTTAGGGTTTATGTTTAGGGCATGAATCAGTGACTGATGCATAGTGGCTTGAAGTGAGATGTCATACATGCGTAAGATACATATGTAATTCGAGATTTAATTCAGATACAATTATGCAGGGGACATTTACGAATGTTTTTTTTCAATCCCATTTGAGGTGTTTAAAGTATACTTTTTCATGGGTTAAAAAAACATACCTGCATAACATGGAAACATGAAGAAGGTTTTGCTTAATGATGGTTTGAGTAGTATACATTTCTATGTAATCTGAATTTAGATTGTTAAGTAATGGCTATGTTTAGACTCGTGTTCTGGCTACGGCTCGAGAGCCACCCGGGATCGGATCGGTAAAAAGCTCGAACGAGTCAAGCTTTAACGATTCCGAGCCTGAGCTCGGGCCTAAAATATGACCCGTTTAGCTATCGATCCCGAGCTTGAGTTTTGCATACAAAGATCGTTTAGGCTCACGAGCCTAAACATAATTTTATATCAATTTTATATATATATATATATATATATATATATATATATATATATTATATAACATTAGTGGGCCGAGCTCGAGCCGAGCTTTAACTCGTTTAAGCTATATTGAAGCGAGCTCTAGCCGAGCTTGGAACTCGTTTAAAGTTGTTCTTAAATAATCTCGAGCCGAGCCGAGCCGAGCCGAACTCGAGCTTTGGATTTTACTTACGAGCCGAGCTCGAGCTCAAAATTTTAGGCTCGAACCGAGCTCGAGCTTCACAAAAAACATCACGAGCTGAGCTCGAGTAGTGGAAGGCTCGGGCTCGGCCCGGCTCGTTTCCACCCCTAGTATTTTTTGTTAGAAACGTACTTTGGCTGGTGCTTCTTTCTCTTATGTTGATTTGTGTTATTATGATTTTGGGCAACATATGGCCTATGGCTGTTAAATGTGTCGTTCATGGGTTGTTGAATGAAACTTGAAACCTCAAATTTTACATGACCAAAAACATGACTTTAGCTTAGTGTTTGACTTGTTATATGTATTTATAAAGAGTAATCTTTGGAGCTCTTAGCACATTAAGCTCTTAGCACATTTCAATTCCATAAATCTCCTTCTGAACTGACTTAAAAATCATATATATGTCCCAAAAATTTACTCAAATAAAACTATTTGAAGCTGACACTAATTTTGCGTGTTGTCAGTGCAGCTTTAACATAATTGATAAAAAACAAAATAACAGTGTTGTGAGTCTACACCATGAAAACAAAATTCGCATTAACTGAACAGAAAAAAGAATCTTTTTAATTGACAAAGCTTCTCCACATATGTGTTTACCTGTTGCAAATGAAGGCAAACCCATGACCAGATCAGCAGTATCATTTACTAGGGGTGCAAACGAGCCGCGACTCGCGAGCTACTCGAGATCGGCTTGAGAAAAAACTCGAAACGAGTCGAGCCTTATCGAGCCCGAGCCGAGCTTGAGCCTAAAATAAAGCTCGCGAGCTACTCGAGATCATGTGCTTAATTATTGATGTGCTTGTATGTTACTTGATGTTTGACGTTATTGAATCTTGCTTTTATTTTGTTTTGAAATGTTCAAAGAAATGGCACAAAAAAGGGGTAGGATTAGTTGGAAGCAAGAGAGTGTTGACAAAACATTTCTTGAAGCATGTATTGTAGAAGTAACAAACACTCCATGGTCGTGAAGGAAGCAGCCTTAAACAAAGCTCATGGAAGAACACTATGTTTTCTGAAATACAAGGTGGAGAAAATGTTGGGCAGTTCGTTCATGACATAGAATGGGGTTTACAAGACATCGAGTATATGACTACTTTGCGTAACCAGATAGCGAGTCAACTAATTTGAAATGTTTAAAATTAAAATTCTACGCAAATTATTAATTTCTAGTTGAATTTTAGTATGTTTTTAAGAATTTTGAAGGATTTATATGTAATTTGGATTTTCTATAATGTTTTTATTATTATTATTATTATTATTATTATTATTATTATTATTATTATTATTATTATTATTATTATTATTATTATTAATCTTCTAGAACCGTCATTCAGAGCACTGACCAAACAGATACATTTAATTCAGCATAAAATAGTTCAGAGGGGTAAAGTAGACATTGTGCATAGTCATTCAGATGTCCAACCAAACAGCACTTTTTGGTTCAGCACTTCCTGGTTCAGAGTCTCTTACCCATTCAGACCTCTTACTGGTTCAGCACTTACCCATTCAGAGGTTGCCAAACGGCCCCTAATACATAACCAATTAAAAAGTGCGAAAAGATTAAAAATAAAAAGTATTACACTAGACACTTTGTCTTCACCAAGTGATGTAAGAGACTTAGGCAAACATGGCCTTGATTGTCAAGAACTCTTACGATCAATCTTGGATCCCGAGACGACTCACACACTCTATGATGGACAATGGATGATGGTGGTGGATGATGGTGTTATGGTGGTGGTGGGTGAAGTGTGAGAGAGGTGGTGTGCCAAGGGATGGTTTGAGATTGAGCCAAGCACTCCTATTTATAGGCTAAACAGAAGCTCGGGCACGGCCTCGTGTCCAGTGGGCACGGCCCCGTGTCCACATCCTTCTCTTTCTTCATTTATTGCAGCTTGTCTTATAGTTGACCACGGCCCCGTGCCCGCTGAGCACGGCCCCGTGGTGGGCAATGGAAGCTTCTACCACTTTGTCTTTTCTGCTGACACTTGGGCACGCCCCCGTGCTGGCTGAGCACGGGGCGTGTTCAGTCTTCTGTCTTCTTGTTTTGCTTGGGAAGATGATGTCGTGGGGTCGGGCATGTCACGTTTGCTCCTTTTCTGGTATTTATGTTAGATTTTGTTGTCTTTTTGCTTCTTTTGTTAATTTGAGCTCATTTAATCCTGAAAATACAAAAGGAAGACAAAAGCACACTTTTTCCAACATTAGTACTAAAAAAGGGTTAGTTTTATGCCACAATTGATGTAATTTATATGTTGCATTTTGCACACATCAGTCATATCAAGCCTAATTGCCCAAAATTAGCTCCAGCTACAAACAGCTAGAATACCAAAAATGCTAGAGCATTTGTTCTGAATGCAGATGAAGCCAAGATGATTCCAGATGTCATAGCTGGTACGTTTTTAGTTAATGATATTTTTGCTAAAGTATTATTTGACTCTGGTGAGAACCAAAGTTTTATTAATACATCATTTTGCAAATTTCGAAATCAGTCATTAACTAAACTACCACAAGAATGTCTAGTAGTGACATCTAATGGAGAAACCGTTAGGATTTCGGTGTTGTATTAGGAATGGATTGGTTAATAGCCAATAAAGCCAGTATTTTATGTGATCAAAAGTCAATTCAAGTAAATTCACCAAAAGGTAAAACGATCACAATTAAAGAAGATAAACCATCTAGATCTACAAAATTTATCTCTGTGATAAAAACTGCAAGTTACATAAGAAAAGGATCATTAGTGTATTTGATTTCTATAATCACTAACACTAAAGGAAAGGATTTGAAAGATATACCAGTAGTATCCCAGTTTTCAGATATATTTCCAGAAGAATTGCCAGGGCAACCCCCAGATAGAGAAGTTGAATTCAGAATCCATTTAATACCAGGAACAGCACTGATTGCCAAAGCACCTTACCGTTTGGCACCCGCCGAAATGCAAGAATTAAAGAAACAATTAGATGAATTGCTGGAGAAAGGATTTATACAACCAAGTTCGTTGCCATGGGGAGCGCCGATACTTTTTGTTAAAAAGAAGGACGGATCAAAGCGTATGTGCATTGACTACCGTGAATTAAACAAGGTCACAATTAAGAATCGGTACCCATTACCAAGAATCGATGATCTGTTCGATCAACTGCAAGGAGCTTGATTTTTCTCTAAAATCGATTTATGGTTAGGATATCATCAATTAAAGGTACAGGAAGAGGACATTCCTAAAACTGCATTTAGAACAAGGTATGGCCATTATGAATTTACTGTCATGCCATTTGGTTTAACCAATGCCCCAGCCGCATTTATGGACATGATGAACCGAATATGTAAGCCATATTTGGATAAATTCATAATTGTTTTTATAGATGATATTCTCATTTACTCTAAGAATAAAGAGGATCATGCAAAACATTTGCACGCACTTTTAAGTCTATTAAGAAAGGAAAAGCTTTATGCTAAATTTTCAAAGTGCGAATTTTGGTTAGAACAGGTACAGTTTCTTGGACACTTAGTCAATCATGAAGGAATTCATGTAGATCCAACAAAAATCGAGGCGATTACTAAATGGAAAATCCCTGAATCACCAACCGAGGTTAGAAATTTCTTAGGATTAGCCGGTTATTATAGAAGATTTATTCAAGATTTTTCTAGAATAGCCATCCCTTTAACTAAGTTAACCTGTAAATCCATTAAGTTTGAATGGGGACCAAAACAAGAAGAAGCATTTAGAATTCTTAAGCAAAGATTAACTAATACACCCATACTAGCGTTACCAGAAGGAAATGAAGATTTTGTAGTCTATTGTGACGCTTCTATATTAGGTTATGGATCTGTATTAATGCAACGCCAAAAGGTTATAGCTTACGCATCTAGACAACTTAAGAATCATCAAGAAACGGTAGGTCAAACGGACAAGCGGTTGGAAAGATACGAAAGTTTTCGTGTCAAAAACGGCAAAATGGGATGGTCTGATACAGGGGCCACCGTAACTTACGGTGGGCACCGTAAGTTACGGTGGGGGGGGGGGCTGAAGGCTTTACGGCAATTACCCCCTGAGTTACGGTGGGGGTATTCTATACCAGAGGCCATCGTAACTTACGGTGCCACCGTAAGTTACGGTGGAGGCAATTTTCAAGTCTTTGATCCGAGGACAAAAATATCAAAGTTGGAATTTCTTAATTTCCTTGTTTAATTCGATTAATTGACCCAATCTTTCTTGTTGAACTAGTTATATAATTGTCAAAACTGACTTTTAAGTTGGTTTTGATCACAGGAGAATGTCGAGAGTCCCGGATGAAGATCGAGCATCGAGCAAGAACCGAACACACGTTTAACGAAGCTTCCGCAATGTTGTTTCGTTGTTAATCAAAAACGGCGAATTAAACCACATTATGTTGTTCCACTTTAAAATTGTAAAAGTTTTTAATAAACCAGTATTTAAGCATGAACAATTAAATATAAATACTATGTAATTGTGAATTACTTAATGAAAATCGCAAAACAAATTTATGGTTGTTACAAGTTGGTATCAGAGCCTTCGTTTAAGAGATTCAAGCATGGTGGGAAAACTATACTTGGACTTAAACCTTATGCTCTTGATGAATAGTGGTGTTCGGTTCGAGGCTTGATCGTAAATCCGGTAAGTACGTGTATTTTAATAGTTTAGCATGTTAGAGTGTTGTAAACAACACATAGGGTTATCGTGTAATATACGATACCTCAATTAAATAATAGATATAGTTAACAAAATTACGTGCATTAACACGTATAGTAGAAAAGTCTTGTATTATAATACGGGCGTTTAGTAAAGTTGACATTACTAACTTTTGTGAATGTTTTAATTCGAGGAAACTCGCATTTGAAGATGACGAGGGTTGAACAAATTACGGATATGATGGAAGAATGGTCCGAAGTATGAGAAGAGGAGCATGCTCACCAAGGACCAAATCGCGTAACAATCGCAAATAAAAGTAAAGGCAAGGAAAGCCCGTAGGGGCAAGCATCATCAGGTGCACGTTCTAAAATTTAATTGTACAAGTAATAATATGCAACAAACACGTAAGTAATGACAATTGCATAAATATAATAGAATTTGGAAAAAAAAACTGATTTCCAAGAGAAATTTAATAGAAAATGTGTTACTCATGATGATGAATAACAAATAAATAACAGGATTAGTTTATATGGAAACTTGGACGAGGGGTAATTATCCAAGTGGAAAACTCTCAATATAATGCTATCAAGAAAAGTAGCGATCACATTAACGAATGTGATTATATAATAGTTCGATAGAGATGAAAATATTTTTATGTTCGAATGTAAAACTAGTAAAACTAATGATTGTCGTTTTGCAATTAAATAAAGTTTTACTAAATGAAATCAGAGATATGAAATAAATAGAGGCATTACTTACGTAGAGTGTGATGTGAAAACTATAAAAAGGTCGTGTATGTCATGTGTTAATCGCTTACTCTGGCCAAGTAAGTAGTGGCATATGATACCATGAGTTCCTTATAGCGAACACATTTACATCCGATGTAGTAAGGGCGGGGTGAAAGGGACTAACTTAAAAAGTATCCAAATGAGCAAAATATTTGATAATAATGTAAACGCACAGCCATGTGACGGAAGCGTATTACATTAGGATAATGAGCCCGGGTGTAGGGACAAAGAAACATGTAAAATGATTAAGGTACGCACTGGGAGGGAGTGTACATACACTCGAACCCGGAGAATACAAACATGTAAAATGATTAGGATATGCACTGGGAGGGAGTGTACTTACACTAGAACCCGGAAAATGCAAATATGCCTCTTAACGGGTCGTTTTTTTAAAACGTCAAACTAGAGGACAAAGTTGGAATATAAAAATGAAGCAAGGTCTTAACGCATACCGGAAGGGTTGCAATAATAACGAATTCGGTAAAACACCCGGTTGATGGGTAAGAATTAAACACATGCGTAGACCGAGAAACGGGAACTCGGATGGAAAGATTAAAAGACTCGGGTTGAGTCATAACTAAAAGACGACAAAATAATGTAAATAAAAATTGTGAATAAATTATGTTCAACTATTTTAAAGTTGAACGGGTCGATTATAATATCATGCCGGACGGCATGAGTAAATACAAACGGGATAGTAGTAGCGTTAAAAGCAAAAGAATAATGAGCCCGGTAATGGGACATAATCAAATACGAAAGTATGTAAACTGGATAATGGTGAGCATAAGATAAACTGACGCATAAATGATGTGAGAAGTCATAAAGTCGGAAAAGTTGTCCGAAAGGAAACGAATGTAGCCTTAGACTACGGTCAAGGTCAAAGAAAATACCAAGGCGAAAATAAATGATTTTAAACAAAAATAGGGATGCCTTGACTCCAAACATGTATTTTAATAATGACATGAGTAAGGAATGATCTACAGGATCAACCTAACCTTTGGGGTTATAAACAATGGAAAGGTCTACGAGACTAAAACGACCCACAGGTCATGATTAGAAAGAAATTATAATGACTTCACCCTAAAGAGGTGAAAGTCTAATCAAAATAGCCCATAAGGCTAAGCGATAAGACCTACGGGTCAATTAGATAAAGCAAGGGAATCAGTTGAGAATCCCTGCATAAAACTAAGACTGTAAAAGAATAAATTATGGACTGTCAATATCTATAATTCTGACAAAAGTTAAAGAGAAGATCCTAAAACTAAAACTTTGGTTTTAGTAAGAAATAACGTTTTTACAAATATAAATTCCGATAGGAATTTAAATAGTAAGCATGAAGGATACAAGTCTTGACACTAATAAGCGCAAGATGATATATTCGAAAAAGTGAGGTTTTCGAAAATAAAAGGTTGATATAAATTAAACATGATGTGACACGATCGCGGTCAAGAAATGCAATGTGAGGTAGAATCGCATTATAACCAAGCGAGCGGTAGAAATAACTGGACTAATAAGTCTAGCTAGTGAGACCGGTTAAGGTCAGTAATTCAAATCAAGAAATTTGGTTTGCTTATAAGCGGTAGATTCGGTATAACTGAACCGAATAAATAAATTTGAAAACAAAAGAATTTGTTGCTAAAAGTGAAAGATTTCACTAAAGACCTTTAAACGGGTCAAAGTAACGGATTCATAAAGAATTCGATAGTATATGAAAGCGATGGATATCGCTAAGTTAACTAAACTAGTGGAAATAACTAGATTACGTTATTTCAAGTTGCACTATGTCGTATGAGATACGTAGACAATTAGTGACCAAAAAGATGTTACCATACTTATCTGGTAATACGAACAATTGGTTAAAAATATAAGTAATGTTTAAAAGATATCTCGGATCAAATACATTGAGTTTAAACTCAATGAACTATGTAAGAAAAGGTTTCGAGGACGAAACCACTTTAAGGGGGGTAGACTTGTAACACCCCGAAAACGGGTTTGGTAATCAAACCACGTTAATACTACAGGACGGGTAAAATATAGTAAGTGGTAAAACTTACCCGGTAAATTTTAGGATTTAAACAAATAAATCTAATATATATTAAAAGGATGAGAAATACTTTGAGAAAGCAAAGTATATAAAAGGCCCGAGATTTAACGGGACTTAAAATAAAACGGGTTGAGAACAAGATAAAGTAACTAGGAAATAAATAACCTAGTACAAGTCTTGTAATTAAATGAAAGAAGTTAGTTTGATGTGCATTAGTCTAAAAAGATAAACTAAAGAGGCTGATTTTGTATAAATGGCCAAGCTTGATTTTTATAAAAATAAAACAAATCAAACAGACACACACATCAGTGTGTGCGTGTGTGGGAGCGACCAGGAGAGAGGAAGAACCCCCAAACCCTTATTTCATCTAATTTGATCAATTGAAGGGTGAATTGGGCATGAAATCACTGCATGAATCAAAAATCTTGATCACCTACACTTGTCTAACACTAGGTAAGTTGCAATTTCAGATTTGATGATGTTTGATTTTTGGGTAAAGTTTAATTAGTAGAAATTCTTGAATGATTGAGTAATGTTATGATTCAAGGACGTGTGATTAGAGTGTAGGATCATAAACCTAACTGAAATCATGTGAAAAGATTAATAAATTGTGTGTTAATGTAGCTATGTGCCATATCATGAAGTGGGTTTCTATCTAGAATGAGAAACCCCAACATATTGTATGAACTATGTGAGTAATAATCTAGGTTGGTTGAACTAGTATGATGGTATGGGCTGTGATGAGCAATGAAGCTTGAATAAGAATGAAATTCTTGAATTTACCAAGGTTTAATTGAATAAAAATGGTTAATTAAGTTGTATGCACATAAGGTGCTCGACAAAATGTCTAAAAGACATTGATAGACACTAATTGTGGTGTTTGGAAAAGAAACAAGCTTTAGTTATGAGCCGGAAGGTTCTAATGATAATTGGCTTGTATATTTTAGGCAACACAAGCGAGGCATCGGGAAGTCAAGCCGGTGCGGACGATCGTTAGAAGGGAAAGCTTTGAGGTAAGTGGCTTGTCACCCCGTTACATTTATAGAGACAAGCTTAGTCTAAATACGTGTAATGTTGATGTAACAAAAATGGTTGTGTTTGAAATGTTATTGAAGTGATGGAACTCACTCGACAACCAAATGAGTCAAATTGATAGTTAAAATAAAAGTGATTAAAATGAAGACATCATTTGATAAAAGTTATAATGGGTCGAACAATTTAAAAATATTGTTTTTAAGTAATAAGAACCAGGGTGCGAGCCGGAATAGGTTCAAGGGGCATGATGGTATTAATCTGTCATCATACGTTGACGAATGGTCATGTCAACTAAACGGGTCAAATAGTGTACAAATACCATTTGACAATAATAACTGATGACTACTTGTTGAGTTTTGTGATAACATGATATAACATGTGATTGCATTGTTTTAACTAGAAATTTTAAAGCAAAAGGCATGTGTAAGGGTAGATGCTATGACCCGAGCCAGGTACGCATATTTAGAGCTTAGTAGAAGTGATACTCTAGTCAAATTTTAGCAAAAGTCCTTCGTTGTAAAGTAAGGGACTAAAATTGACCAAAAGCCCTTGATGGGTATATTAGGCAAACGACCCATATGGGTTGTTTGGAAACTTGCATTATGATTAGGAGATATAAGTAGGTGCCTTGAATGTAGAATTATGAGGTGTGAAAGGAAAAAGAACAAGATTTAGACTAAAGTGCTTAATACTCTCTAAATGGGTCAAAATGGTTTTATGTGTATACATAATTCATAAGAAAGTATGAACCTAGGCTAAGGTTGTGTGTTAAATACATTAGTGTATGTATTTTGAATGTTTAAGGATCGAGTTAGTGGTTTTAAACACAAACGGGTCAAAATGTTAATTTTGATCAATAAGCCGAATACTTAGAAATCCAGAATTTTATTAGTTTGAATGTCGTATTTTAACCCCATAAGGTGGAGAATCAAATTACAATCATGTAGGAAGAAACGGTAGGTCAAACGGACAAGCGGTTGGAAAGATACGAAAGTTTTCGTGTCAAAAACGGCAAAATGGGATGGTCTGATACAGGGGCCACCGTAACTTACGGTGGGCACCGTAAGTTACGGTGGGGGGGGGGGCTGAAGGCTTTACGGCAATTACCCCCTGAGTTACAGTGGGGGTATTCTATACCAGAGGCCACCGTAACTTACGGTGCCACCGTAAGTTACGGTGGAGGCAATTTTCAAGTCTTTGATCCGAGGACAAAAATATCAAAGTTGGAATTTCTTAATTTCCTTGTTTAATTCGATTAATTGACCCAATCTTTCTTGTTGAACTAGTTATATAATTGTCAAAACTGACTTTTAAGTTGGTTTTGATCACAGGAGAATGTCGAGAGTCCCGGATGAAGATCGAGCATCGAGCAAGAACCGAACACACGTTTAACGAAGCTTCCGCAATGTTGTTTCGTTGTTAATAAAAAACGGCGAATTAAACCACATTATGTTGTTCCACTTTAAAATTGTAAAAGTTTTTAATAAACCAGTATTTAAGCATGAACAATTAAATATAAATACTAGGTAATTGTGAATTACTTAATGAAAATCGCAAAACAAATTTATGGTTGTTACAAAATCGATGCATGAATACATAGAAACGATCACCTAGTCGTGAGGATCGTAAGGTGTGTCAGATTTTTGATATTTATGAAGTTGATATTTCTTGATGAACTTATGAAAATCGAAAATTCATGCTTGAATGATTGAGATTTGGGTGAAACTAGGAGGAATGCATGTTTAGAGACAAACCCTAGTTGAAAACTTGATGAATTAGTATTAAAAACTAGGGATTTGATGATTACCCTTGAATGTGCTAAGTGGGTTTTAGTTAAATATCGAGGATGATGATATGTTTGTGCTAGAAATAATCATAATTGATAGTTGAAGCGAAATACTTAAACAATTTCAAATTTGAGTATTTGGTTATACATAATTCAAAAAGGGTTTTGAAGGTTGTAGTGAAATTAGTGATTTATTTCATGAATTTGGAGGTTTGAAATCATGTTACCTGTTAAATTGATAGGTAGAACTTGATTGTATTAGGTGTTCGGGTAAATGCTAGTGCTATGATGAAACGGGTTCCACTCATATACGAGAAACCCTTAGTCTTTGTGAAGGGAATGAACAAATTAGTCTTGATAATCACATAAACAAGATGAAGTGTTGAAAATATAATAAATTCGGCTAGAATCTTGGGTGAATAAGTGGCCTAAAAAAATAGTGACTACCGAATAGTTAAAGAAATGCCTGAGTGAGTTCGTTGAACTCAATTGTGCATTTCATATATGTTAAAAAGGGGCAGTTGACTTTTGAAAGTCAAACTGACCATTAATAAGGTCGAATGAAAATTTTGATAGAAAATGCGTAAGGTGAAAAAATCGTATTAAACTATGATTTAACTAACCACCTTGAAACCGATGATGATAGTTTGACGCGTAACAAGCTAGGTAGAAGCTTGGAGAAGGAAGCGGGTCAAACGAATTAAGAAGGAAAAGAGAAGCATAGTTTGGATGCGATGTAAGTTAAGCTTACGCCTTTTTATTCTTACTACCAAATACTTATAATGCAAGTCAGAATAAGTGGGAATGGCAAGAAACCATAAATTATGGTAAAAGGGGTAAAAACGGTAAAATGGTAACCCGGACATGGGTTAACGAATAAATAAAAATGATTTGAAAGGACACCATTTGGCATAAGTCAAGATGGGTCAAACAAAGCAAGAAACGAATTTTAAGCAAGATGAATTCAAAGAGTAAATCGGAATAGGTTAAAGGGATGAAATGGTAATTAAATACCATCTCATAATTATAATTGGTCATTTTGACTAAACGGGTCAAATGGTGTTGTTAACACCATTTGACAATAATATCTTATGATCGCGTGTTGAGTTTTGTAATCGCAGAAATTTAACACATGGTTCGTGTTGCTATTGATTAGAAATTAATAGCGAAAGGTATGTAAACGGGTCAATCGTATGACCCGAGCCAGGTACGCATAGTTAAGTTGCTAGTTAAACATGCAAATTTGGGTCAAATAATTAGCGAGAGTCCTTCGTCGTAAATGAGGGACTAACAGCCCTTAGGGATGGTTTAAGAACATATGTCGTGATCAAGTAAGTTATAGAGAAGTATAAAAGTTACAGGCATAAGCCTTTTTGGGTAAAATGTATCAAATTGGCCTTTGCCGTAAATTGAAAATCCGAAAGGGGTAAATTTGGGAGAAACAATAGATACACATAAAATCCACCACAATAGTAGTTGTGGTGGAAGACCCCTCGAAAAGCAATGTGAAAATATGAAGTTAGAAGTGAATAAGTGTGGCTTATGCATTAAAGCGCTTAAATACCCTTAACGGGTCAAAAATAAGCGCATAAGTATAAACGGGTCAACGATGTAGGGGGGGGGGGATATTGCACGGTCCTCCCAACCGCTGGAGTGATCCCACTCCACAAGCTAGCCCAGCCCCATAGCTGCCTGGCGGTGATTACACACCGAGATCGAAGAGCCTGTGTGGACTACCGGCCACAGGATTCGAACCCGGGTCTCTGGGGAAGAGATGGGTGGGGCTGGCCAACTGGGCTACCCCAGTTGGTTGGGTCAACGATGTATAATAACCCGTGAATGAACTTCGTGTGATAGAAAACATTTTTATATATGATGTCCGTAGTAATTTAAGTGTACCAAACTAGTTAGTTTGATGAAAGTATGAAACGGGTCAAAAGTTTTGCTAAAGGTTCAATAGTTAAGATAAGGCCGAGAGCTTAAAATCTAGAAAATTTTAATCCGGATGTCGGATTTTAACTCCATGTGATGGAGAATTAAATTACGGACGCGTATGAAAAAGAATCGCGTAAAACGGAGGTCTAGATCAAAAGTTATGCCATGTTGAAGTTTGGTTTTGATTAAAACTTAGCTGGGCGAATATGCAGCACCAGCATCAACACATTCTGTCAAAATGGGACCGTGGCATCGCGCCACGACCAAAGGAGTTTGCTGTGGCGCGCGGCGACGGGGTGAATTCTTAAAAATTTTGTTTATTTTGTTTATTTTGATTATTTGACCCAATTATCTTGTTGTACTTGTTATTTAACTATCAAAACTGACTTCTAAGTTGGTTTTGATTATAGGTGAATGTCGAGAGTCCCGGATGAAGATCAAGCGACGAGCAAGAACCAAACAAACGTTAAATGAAGCTTCCGCGTCAAATCTTGATTTGTTTTGTTATAAGTGAATTATGTAAACATTTACAAAGATGTTTTTGAAATGTTGTAAACATATGGGAATGTTGGTATGACAAGTTTTTGTAAAGTCACATTTTAGCATTAAAATGTGTATTTTATTATTAAAATCTTGATAAATTGAGACGGGCGTTACAATCGATAACACTCCCAACTTTTGATTTGTACCACACCACTACCAACTTTCAACTTATTTTGTTTTGGTGCTCCCAAACTAACTGAACTATAACCCAGTTAATTTTTTGCTGATGTGGCACTTTGTTTAATGATGTGGCATCTGCCATGGTCTTTTTTGTTGATGTGACATCTCACGTGGCAACCATTTAGTGACGTGGCGTCTAACATGGCATATGGTATTTTTTGTTGACGTGGCGTCTGATTTGGCACTTGTTTGATGACATGGCATCTGAGTAAGCTAACTGGGTTAGGTTTCAGTTAGTTTGGGAGTTACAAAGCAAAATAAGTTGAAAGTGTTATAATACAAATCGAAAGTTGAGAATGTTAAATGCCAATTGGTGAAAGTTTTTTTTGAACGACAAATTTCTTTTTGAGTAAATTACAATTTTGGCCCATGTGGTTATATCACTTTTACCCTATTAGCCTAAAATAGAATTTTTTTTAACATATGTGCCCTCATGGTCTCTATAACTAACTATTTTGGCCCCTGAGTCTAACTCAACCCGTTACCCTAGTTAATTAATTGTCACATGCAACTCACATGATGGGTATATTAGTAACTTCACCTCCCACTTTACTGACTTTATAAACAAAACCCTAGCCTTTTCTTTATCACTTCATCTTCTTCACCATTCCCTCTCAAACCCTAATTTCATAGTGGTGATCTGCAGATATGGGTTTGAAGCTGTCATTCGAACCTCCCATACTCAAGCCAATCCTAAGTTGGGAAGGGTTGGGTGTGCCCATTTCCTTACTTAGACTAACCTTCGTTTAGAAAGTCCCCCTCCGCAGCCCATGATCTTCGATTCCCCCCCCCCCCCAATATTCAACACCATATGTAATGCTCATGTCTTCTGTCTACCATGCATTTTCGATCCCGTCATCTTTGTGCTTGTTGCCTCTTTCAAATATCATTTCCCTCAAATACGATGAAACATATCAGTATTCTTTTGGTCTTGTTTCTCGTAGAAGCTAAATTATGAAGAAAAAACAGCAATGATTTTAGAGGCAATGATGATAACTTTTTAGTTGTTGTCTGAGCGAATCGAACGAAGCTTGAAACAGACAGTATCTTGGCGGGGTAATTTCCGAAGGATTCTATCGTTGAAGCAAACATGACGTTTGCAGCCATGGCGGTTTTTCTTTGTTTTGATTATTATTAACATATCTGAGCCTCTTGAGTTTTTTTTCTACAAGTTTTCGTTGATTTTTTACAAAAAGAAAAAATGTGTTCCAGTTTACTAAATGTATTGCAATGATTTGTCTACAGCTATAGGAATATCATTATAAATAAGTTGAACAAACCCTTGATGAACTATGCTAAAACGTTAGTGAATTTGCTCAGAGGATTAAAGCTCAGAATTATCTTTAACCATCTGACTAACTGATTTGGTAAAGTGGGAGGTGAATTTACTAATATACCCATCATGCGAGTTGCATGTGACAATTAATTAACCAGGGTAATGGGTTGAGTTAGACTAAGTGATCAAAATAGTTAGTTATAGAGACCATGGGGGCACATATGTTAAAAAAATCTATTTTGGGCTAATAGGGTAAAAATGATATAACCATCGTAATTTACTCTTTCTTTTTAATTCATGTCGTCTATGGAACTTGAACCTAAGACCTCTCTCTCTTAAGGTGTTTAAAGGCTTTACCTTTGCCAATGAACCACCACCACATTAATAATTGGTGAAAATTGAGGTTATTTAAATCTAGTATCCCATTGTTTGTATATCTGATTAACAGACTAGTTAAATAGTAATTTATGATTTTGTGTAAATAGTTTATGACCTGCTACTCAGTTGTAAGTAGTATGTAATTTTAAGATAAAATACACGTCCACTCATTGTATTGTTACCTAGGCCTCAAAGTGATATATTACATCATCAATCTTTTCACTGGTATTAAATTATTAATAGTATAATTAGATATTCAAATGATTGCTTATTTTGACAAAATAAAAGTTTTGATGTATCATATATTCCCAATAACTAAAAAATATAGGGAATACTCTAGATTCTTTATGTTGGACTAACATCCCTCTATTTAGTAATCTCTTCATCTATAAGAATCTTTTAGTTAACACTCTCATGTGACAAGCTTGCCTCATATACTTTGAATATTGAACATTGAACATTATTAATATTTAAAAATTAAAATATATAAATATAAGTCACTACAATTAAAAAACACAGATCTGTCACTCTTAATATAATAGAATTTGATTATAAAGAAAGAAGATATAATATTTTGGCAAGCTCAAAAAAGTTAACAGAACCAGCCAACCAGGTTTAAAGGAACTAAACTCTATGAAGAAAACTAATACTTGCTAGAAAAAGGTCAGGTTCTATTTCATTATTATTAAATATATATAATATGTAGTCCTAGCTATAGTTGTAATTCAACATTTAAAAATAAATAAGATGTAATATAACCTTGCTTTTTATTTAAAAAAAAAAAAGAAAATCAGGTTCTACTACAATTTAATCAAATTTTAGAAAGGTATATTGGATTTAAATAACCCCAACTTCATCAATTGGCGGATAACACTCTCAACTTTCGATTTGTATCACAACACTGTCGACTTTCAACTTATTTTTCTCTGGCACTCTCAAACTAACTGAACCTTAACCCGGTTAGTTTTTTTGCTGATGTGGCACTTTGTTCGGTGACGTGATATCTGACGTGGCCTTTTTGCTTACATGGTGGCTGACGTCGCATTTTTTGATGATGTGACAGTTGACATCAGCTAATAGGGTTAAGGTTCAATTACTTAGGGATTGCCAGAGTAAAATAAGTTGAAAGTGTTATCGTCTAATTGATTAAAGTTGAGGTTATTTAAATACAATATCCTTTTTAAAAAACTTTTTTTTTTATTTTTCTAAAAATATATAATAAATCTTCAATTTAAAAATTTGCGCGAAGTTATCTTAATATTTTTCAAAAGGCTGAATTTAAAGAAGAAAGTGGTAACACACATAGTATGGTCCTAAGGTGTCTCTCCTTTATCCAAGAGACACGTAGTTGAAAATTGAAATCTTCCAATGTGCAACTATAGGTGGTTTAATATAAGTGTATTAGAATTTGGAGCCGTTCTAAAAAAAAATTAAAAACAATCAAAAGCTTATAAACTCTAGTGTTGGCCTTAAACAACGTTTGATGACCACCGAACTTGTAATCACTATACGTTTGATGCATATACATATTGCAAAAGAAATGATATCCAAATAATAGTATATTATTCCATGTCAGATGTCATGTTAACACACAAGTGTCACATCAGCAAAAAAAACTAACTGGGTTAGAGTCTAGTTAGTTTGGGCGTGCTATCGGCTAATAAGTTGAAAGTTGAGAGTGACGCGGAGTCGTGGACAAATCGAAAGTTAAGAGTGCTATCAGCCAATTGGTGAAAATTAGTGTTATTTATTTATTTTTATTTTTTTTTATATTTACTTTCAGATTTTTATTTCATTCCAATCATCAGGGCAAATTACATAAGGATAGCAGGTAGACGAGCAACAAACTGCGCCGCCATCCCTTTCTGAATAGAAAACCCTAATCTACTAAAAACAAAGCCCCGCCCCTGAGGGGTCGAAAAGTTGCTATGGACCACACGCTGAACTCTAGACAAGAACCGAACTGCCTCCGGCGCCAAGGAGCCGAACGTGTCAAACGCCAGGGGGACAAAGGCATGCTGATTATCCTCACAAGCTTTCGCGTGCTTTTCTACCTTCTTTGACTCTGCTTTCAGTACCGCTTGCCCCGCCACAAACCCATTTTCCCGGAACCCGGCTAGTGGGGATACACCTGTGAGATCGACACAAGCATGTTTCCCGCCCTCCCAACCAAAAACTAGCACGTCAGCTGGGCGTAGGGTGGATCTCCCCTCCGACGGGTCTGTAAGAAAATTAACCGGTGCCTCTTTTTTCGCCGAGATCCCTGCTCGTCTGAGAATATCCATTAACGCGTCTCGCACAAAGTCATGGCGATACTTAAACCCCGGCAACTCTCTACAGTGTAACGCATGCTCCCCGTATTTATCCAGGCATGCTTTACGGCAGACTGGGCAAGTTTCATCATTCGGGAACATGGGGATCATCAAACGGTACTTAAGGATTGACCGGTACTCCACCGCTGACATACGTTGACCCAAACCTTCAATAGGAATAACAGTTAAGAAATCCTGAGCTTGTTATTTAAATCCAATATTCCAATAAAAAGAAAGCTAGAAAGATATATATATGGTCAATAAAAACCCATCTCTATGCCGTGTTTAAAGGTTTGGAATATCGTTCAATTCAGGACAAGCCTCATAAATATCTTTGGACTTACTCGGTGACAATAATTGATATAACAAGAACATCAATATGAAGATGTTGTTATCCACACTTCAATTATTAATCTTAGGAAACATAAAATTCATAAAAAATTTATATGGTTGGTGTGTATGATTGATTATACATGTGAATTGTTTACAAGTAAACAAATTTAGTTATACCTTTTGTTTGTTTTCAAGATATACATATATATAGTTTATACCAAATTCGACACTAAAGTATGCTAGGTAGAGCCGTAGAGTTATGGAATCTCATCGACAAAAGGGGTTCATGGTGCTGCCGGATCTCTTTCATAATTTCATTTTTGTATTCTCAAATATTCATATTCATAATGTGAGTCAACTCAATACAATGGGCCAAAATTCTCCACTAACTACACGTCTACACCTATACTTTATAAACAAGTCAAATTGTTCATTAGCTACTAAAGATCAGCTTAATAAAATTTCAAATCAGTCGGGCTTAAATTAGTTTAAGTCACACACGCTTAAGCCTAAACTAGTTTTTTATTGTCCCCGCTTCGCGACAGAAGTTTGGTCGTTTCCCCTAGATTACATGACAGAAGCTTCGTCGTTACCGGTTTGGAAAACGATCGGGTTCTTTATGGCACCACAACGATAACATCATTGGCTATAACTTATAATACAAAAAATAACTTCGTTTTCAAACTTACACAGCACAAAAATATTTGATTCTAAATATAACTTTGTTTTCAAATAAAAAGGAAAGTCAGTTTTATAAATACTAATAGAGTAATAGATATTGATCTATTAAAAAGTCATTTCTAAACTTACTATCAAATTCACCAACAAAACCACTACTGTTCATTGTGAGTTTGGTTTAAAAATATTTGATTCTAAATATAACTTGGTTTTCAAATAAAAAAGAAAGTCAGTTTTATAAATACTAATACATATTGATATATTAAAAAAGTCATTTTCTAAACTTACTATCAAATTTACCAACAAAACCACTACTCTTCATGGTGACTTTGATTTAATATATATAAATATAAATTGGGGTTCATAAAATATATACACAAATAATAAGTATCTCGTATACAATTATAACAAAATTAAATAAATTATATATTATTGTTGTTGTTATGTATAAAAATTGTTATATATATATATATATATATATATATATATATATAAACTATATAAACAGTAAAAGAGTCGAGGATAAACCAAGCTTGTAAAAAGTAATTGAGTTTGAGCTATAGATATAATACTAAAAAATGAGTCACTTAGAGAAGCAAATTAGATTTATTTACACCTAATTATACCCCACCTATAAACCATACAAATAGATATAATACCAAAATTGAGTCAATTAGAGAAGCACATTAGATTTATTTATACCTAATTACCCCACCTATAAACCATACAAAAATTGTTGAGTTTCCACACTTAAACATATAGTGTCATAACTTAATTTGATGTTTATGCCTCATAAGATCCTTAAAATTAGTTTATTACATATCAACACTTAAAATTAGTTTTTGATATATAAAGTATAGTTTTGAATGTTGATATATTAGGGTGAAGGGAGTGGTTAAACAGGTGAAAGTGGTAAACTTCAAAATCAACCAATGAGAGGGTGCCATGTCAACACGTCTAAAGAGTTTAAACTTTGGTGAAAAGTGTTGGCATTGGTTAAACACTTGAAAGAGGTAAACTTTTTTTTTTTAATTTAAAAAAAATATAAAGTCAAACATACACACACACATCACTGCAAATGTCTTGTCCCCTCCCTCTTTTGTCGATCGGTGACATGAAGCCGAATGCACCACTTTGCCGCGCGGGAAAAATGGATGGCGGCGGTGTTGCCGCTCGGCAATCGGCTTTGCCGATGCCTTTGCCGCACCACTCCCTTCACCCTTAGGGGATTGGGGGTAGTCACTAGTGATAGAATTCTATCACTCACAAGCATCCAATCAACTCCTGCCATGTCTTCAGCCACTATTCTATCACTCACATCTTTTTTTAGTGACAATGGTCATCACTCACAACACCTAACAATAAACCCCCACACCCCGTCACATCCACCATTTTACACGCGTGATAAAAATAACGACCGTGGACATTTAACCATTTATCACGCGTTGAACTAATCAGTGGCGGTGGTCATCACGGAAGTTTAACGCGTTAATGTTGGTTATCACGCAAAAACAACGCACCCCCCTGTGGCCTTATAATGGCTTTTCAAACGAATAAGTTTAAGGATATTATGGGGCAATCAATATTTCAAAGAAGACATCATTGCTATTTTTTAGTTATTGTACCGAAAGGAAACTCCATTTTCCATATTGGCTCTTCTACTACATGTTCGATATTGACAATCACGTTACGGATATAGAATAAATTTAGAGGTCGAGATTGAATAAAGGTTACAAAAAAGTCCTAAAGATATTTTGGTAGATGGTAGACTTTGGAATCTCACTACCATCCAAAAGAGATATTACAAAGATCAAGTGTCCTAAATTCGTGTTCCTTGATCATGATATTCTATTTTCAAAAGTAGTTTGGCTTTTAAAGAATATATACTAAAGTCTTTTAACCCCCACATGGTGTGGTCTCCTTATTTTTATGTTCTAACAATTTTCTCTACCATTTCAACTAAATCTTGTATCGTATTGTATTACATCATATAGATATAATGTTCTTTGTATTTATTTTTGTCATACGTGCGTTCGAACGTCTATAAGTGGGATTCTCATATGTAACTAGGTAAGAGTACATCAATACTTAGTTTGTAAGAAACAAAGTTGTTAGTTGTTACTACACGTAAATGATAATACGATACATCTTTAATGGACGTGTTTTCATTTCTTTGTCATGTGTTTGGACAACTTTGGCCAAACCCAACTAAGCTAAGGACCACACTAACATATTGGCCCCAACTAGCATAAATCAAGCCCATTATGGGCCCAAACATAGGGTAGATAACTAAATGTCCCGTAGGGTAACCAAGGATTTGTAGACTCTCTCTATGAAAAAAAAAAAAAAAACATTTTATAAAATAAAGTAAGGAAATGAATCATGTAAAGTTGAGACTTGAGACCTAACCATAAGTCTGTCTTTTCCGTGTTTACTAATAGAATTTCTGACATGTGGACAGTGGCGGACCTATCCACAGTCGTGGGTGGGCGGCCGAACCCCTTGAAAAAAAAATTAATGTATATTTTAGGCAAAAAAAACCCGACTGCATCCCTTGAAAATATGGTTGAACGTCTCATCCGCACCCCTAGTAAATAATTTCTGGGTCCGCCACTGATTATGGCATATTAAAAACATGAAGAAAAAAGTATATCCGACCTCAATCTTGTGAATACGCTATATACATGTATAAAAAAACTAAATTACTTTAATACTTGGCGTTTACAATACTTCAAACCATAAGTAATTTTGACAAAATTAATAGACAAAAACCTTAAGAAACACTAAACTAACATATGAAGACGAGGAAAGAAAGAGAGTTATTTTTAAGTGAAAGAGTTATAATATCTGGGATAAAGGTGAGATAGAAATGAAGCCTTCTTTTATTATACTAGTGGGATTCTCTCGTGCGATGCGGTGAGAATTCAGTTTTGATATATTGGCTTTGTTTATTACAGGATCAACACTTGGTATAACGAACAAAAGAGAACCATTAAAATAACGTTAACTTCAAATTTTATTCATAGGACTTTACCACGATCTCCACATCCCTTGCTTTGTGTCACACCCTGCCGAAGGCGGAAACATGAGGTGTGACACAAAATATTTTCAACCATCCGATTATCAAACATCTAATATGATTTAAAACATCAATACGATACAAATAGTTTAAGAGTTACAAACCAAAGTAAAATGTTTAGGTTTACATAACCCAAGATAGACAATTTGTCCAAAATACCCAACAAAAAACAATGTTTATAAAACCAAGGCTTTGACAAATACATCCCATATGCGAATGAGAAATACTAGGCAAAACCCACAAAATGGTATCGTCTATGATGCACGCAAGAACTCCTAAAGTTGTGAACCGTCGTTCACTTACCTAAAAACATGCTTAAAATGTCAACATAATATTGGTGAGTTCACAGGTTTAAATGAAACAAATGAAACCTTAATCATTTGATAAAATGTTAGTATGAATAGTTATGGAAATCACGATGATCAAATCATAGTCTTGCAAAACCATGACGTATGTGCTAAACATAAGCCCGTAACCAAACCATAACAGTGTTGTCTCCTCACATCGCACACCATGGCGACGTCTAACAAGTAGGACACAATTGCACCCAAGGTTACGACTAACCAAGGGTGGGCCTTGTTCAACCCAATAAATCTATTCGACTGTTCCGCGCTCTCGACAGACTAATGGTTACTAAAATGAATTACCACCACGAGGGCTTCCCAAGCTCAGACCAATAAACTTATGCGCACATAATAGACCGAATGGATTCCATCCCCAACTACCATACCCCGTACCAGGCATGTAATTCCCCCAATTTTAAATAAACAATTTAAAAATAAAGGGGTCGTGAAAACTCACCTAAGCGTTCCATGAAAAAGCTAGCAATAACAAATGTCCAAACAACATAATGATTGCAACCTACAAATGTCATAAACCATATAAAACAACAAGGCCTAACAATGTGTCTAGCCAACAAGTCGTTCACCAAACTTGTTTAGATAATACGAGATGTTAACCTTTTAATAAAAAGTGTTAAACGTTACGACGCGTTAGTGAGTATTTAAAGCTTGATTTTGCATAAACGATAACTTTAAACTAAAATACTTGTATTTTTTTAAACCCGAGTTTATATAAAACACTATTTTTAATAAAATTTCACCAATTCTTGTGTTAAAACTTAAAAAAAAAATATCACAAAACTCTTAATGATCATACCAAGATCATCGTCACTTATAATCACCAATCACTACGCTTGGTGATCCTTATGTCCAACCGCGTACTTAGATCCATTAAATAACAATTTTGTCAGAACATACTTAACATGTAAACCATGTATAAAAATCATGGTGGTAAAAGTCGCTAGGCGTTCCCTAGTCAGATTCGGGAGTACTCGGGAAGTACTCGGCTTAGGTGGGGATTACTCGGGGAGTAATTGGCCTGGGAGGAGAGTACTCGTGCCTCGGCAGCCTACCTTGTAGCGAGTAATCGGGGAGTACTCGGAGCCTAGGCGGGACTTTTACAACCATGATAAAAATACACTTGACAAATCCCAAATATTATCATACCAAATTTACCGTAACACGAACACGTCCTTAGTTTTAATATATCATTACAAACACATAAATATCATCAAATATCCATCCACACCCCACGACCAACATACATACATACAATTTCCCCATTTTAGATTAACATGCTTGAACATATCCCACATCATACAAAAATCACTACCAAACAAACTACCATTCAAGCACTTTCAAGTATACTCTTATCATCAACCATTCAAGAACATACTTGTTGTTTTGCCATAAATAATTATCTACTAATATCTAGCATGATCCAAGTTCAACAACCAACATCATACCACATACTAGATACTTTTAACTACTCAAATTTAGCATAATGACCACACACGTATTCCCCCGGCTACACAAACATTTCCATTTTAGACATAAATTTCTCATGACAACACCTTACACATTCCATGACTTTCACTTAACATGTTACAAGCAAGTGCTCAACATCTAGGTAGTGTTTGGTAAGAGGTAATGGAGGATGGAATGGAATAATCCATTCAAGGGTAATGAAAAAAGAAGTGTTTGGTTGATTATGTGAATGGAATAAAGCATTACATACCCCATTTCATTCCTTCTAAAATTGTTGAAATCTATTCCTGGTGTTGGAAATCAGGCCCTTGATCGAATAAACAAACACCGGATGAACGAACTGGTTCGACTCTTTATATTATTTATCAATAAAAGCACACTAATTACAATGACCCTAACCATCTATTTATACTAAACCTATTCTAGTCCTAACCCAACTCGAACTCTATAAATACAATAAATAAACAAACTAGATAAACTTATCTAATTCGAACTAACAATTATCCCTATAAAGACTCAATAAATAATTCAACACAATTATCTATAACCCGTCTTTATCCTTATCTCTTTAATTCAAGATTAACGTCTTCATTCTCCCCCTTAATCTTGAATTGTTCACACCGCTCATTTATGACACCCGAATCACGTTTCCTCTCGAACCATCTCGACTTCTATCCGACACCCGACCTTCACTCATAAACCATTAAACGTGACCCGATAATGCACCGATCCATGACCCGTAAATAACCCGCAACATCAAGATTTCCCAACATTCACCCCCGTAATCTTGATGTGGGTTCTTTCTTCTTGCTACTTGCTTGCTCGATTCTTGCTTGCATTCGTTCTTGCTTTCCATGCTAAAACCGGAATCGGTTTTCTTGCTTGATTTGAAACACTCTTGCATTCTTTATTCGAATCCGTTCTTGCCGACTTGCCATTCGAACACAACGTCCGATCTTGCTACGAACCACACGGGTTCGGTCTCTTGCTATCTTTCGACTTTCTTTCTTTCTTCGGGCTGTCGATTTCTTTCTTTCTTTCAAATCAACGCCTATTCTTTCTTCTTTCTTACCGATGCTTGCACTTTCTTTCTTACCGCACCGGTATCTTTCTTACTTTCTTGCGAGACCTCCTTTCTTTCTTTCTTTCTTACGAGGCCATCTTACTTTCTCCCGAAGCGACGCCGGCCTCTTTTTTCTTTCTTCTTTCTTCTTTCTTCTTTCTTATGGCGCCTCATCTATCTATCTATCTATCTTGCTTGCTTAATCCAAATTGGATTTCCTTTCAACATGAACCATAAGGTTCAAACTTGCTAACGTTTTCTCATCTTGCCAAACGAGACGAATCCAAAGCCACCTGCTTTGACGGATCTTTTTACGCCCGTTTATCACGCAACACGCCGGTCTCCTCTTATCACGAAACAACACGATCAAGGCACCTGCAAAACCTGCTGTTGTCACCGGATATATACAAGTTGCTCAAACCCGCAACCAATAACCGAACAGCCCTTTATTTTCCTCCTTTAATCACCACTAACAGCCACCTCCCGTTGTATTGATCCCAAGAAAAACCTCCTTGTTTGACTTCTAACTTTTAATCTTTTCAATGAAGGAATTTCTTATAATATTACAAACCATGTAATTCATTTAACAAAATAATAATCCCACACGGCTTTCATCCATGGAATTCGCTTATAAAAAAAATCCTATGTGACCATCCACATAATTCTTTTACTTCATCCAGATCCCACCATGCGGAACAAACAAGACAATCTTCACCACCTTCGCTGCCTTTTGCACCGTCTATTGCCATTCAAAAGTATGTGGATCGTTTCTGCGCTAATTTAGCGACTATAACACCACCTGGACAGCCGCTAACTACCGCCATAACGCTTTTGCACCCCGCTAGGGGCGCTCCCCCTTCTCGAAAACGACTCTCAAAACCGCCAAGCTCTGATACCAATTGTTGGAAATCAGGCCCTTGATCGAATAAACAAACACCGGATGAACGAACTGGTTCGACTCTTTATATTATTTATCAATAAAAGCACACTAATTACAATGACCCTAACCATCTATTTATACTAAACCTATTCTAGTCCTAACCCAACTCGAACTCTATAAATACAATAAATAAACAAACTAGATAAACTTATCTAATTCGAACTAACAATTATCCCTATAAAGACTCAATAAATAATTCAACACAATTATCTATAACCCGTCTTTATCCTTATCTCTTTAATTCAAGATTAACGTCTTCACCTGGCCTCCCCCCAGTTTTTTTTTTCATTCCGTTCAATATCAAAAGGTTGTTTCTCTATTTTGCCCCCTCCTCACCGATTATCCATCCCCTTCCATCGTTATCTGATTTGCACATCCTCTAAACAAGGAATGGATTATGATTTTGCTTATATATCGCCATTTCATAGAGCAAACGTCACTCCTCTGGAACCCTAATTTGCCCAGTTCGTTGTGATTTTCATCATCAGACACGAAATCAGGTAAATTGTTTATTTATTTGTTCAATTCTTGTGATTTTCGATGACTTTTGGATTATTTTTAATTTTTTTTTATTTTGCAGACCTTGGATGATTTTTAATTATTTTGGTTGGAAACTTTTGAATAAATTTTGAATTATGTTAGTTAAATACATTCTGTTTCTCATAATATATATTTATTATTATTTTTAATGGAAAATTTTGTGAAAACTAGTGATTTTTCTTTATTTTCAAACAAGGGTATTGTTGTCATTTTCAATGAATTGTATTCCATTCATTCGTCTTTTTTCGCATACCAAACAACACAAAGTAATGCATCATTCCATTCTCATAGGTTAACCAAACATGACCATGGAATGGTAATGACCCATTTCATTCCATTAATCATTCCATTCTTTTGTCCATTCCATTCACTCGTCCATTCCATTACCCCATACCAAACAGACCCCTAGTTTAATAAGCAAGGACACACTCACAAGCACCATTTCATCTTTACTTGTTTTATAAAAACACAATTTCAACATCTCATTTGATGACAAAGACACAAATAGACATCAAACAAGTGTATAATCAAAATGAAAACAAGATTCACATCACCATTCTAAAACTAAGGGTGGAAGATTCACTTGCCCCTCCTACCCTAACGTTCTCCAATCGTTAACTGTCACGTCAACCCGTTCATCCAATATCTAATAGTTAGGGGTGATAAAATCCAATAATCGTAATAATAATTGCAATACTTTAAATTTTTATTTATTTATTTATTTATTTATTTATTTATTTATTTAATCCTGGGTCAAAAAAAGGAGAAAATAATAATTAGTAAAAATAATAATAATAATAATGGGAGTTTGACGTGAAATCCCGGAACGGAAGGGTGCTCGGAGTGACTGAGTGTGCAGATAGAAAGAAGATAATAATCAAATCTAAATATCAATATCAATAAAATCACCACCGTCTTCTTCTCCGTCAACTTCTTTTCAGATCACCCTTAATGGGCCCCCGTCAAACCACCTACACCACCAATCCACACGACTACAACCTTCTAGAAGAAGTCGGTTACGGCGCCAGTGCCACCGTCTACCGCGCGATCTATCTTCCCTCCAATGACATCGTCGCCGTTAAGTGTCTGGATCTCGAACGCATCAACAGCAATCTCGTAATTTCATTGCTCCTTTAGCTTTTTACTTTTTATTCTCGCATCAATTTAGCTATTAGATAACTAAATAGTACTAAAAATAGGGCATTTTTGCTTCCTTTTTATTGAATCGGAATTGGTTTTGATTCCGGTTTGTTATCGTGATCGAATGCACGAATATGTTATGAAGTTTAATTAATGTAATTGTGTTTAAATTTGTTGGAATTGACATTGATCTTGAATTTTAAATTTGGGTCATTTGCAGTGGCGGATCTAGAAACGAAACTAAGGGGCTGTTTGTTTGCCTCTGAATGGCTTCATTCAGAGGTAAACCTCTGAATCGGTCAGAGGTATCCTTGTTTGGTTCACTAAAAAGCCCACCTCTGAACTGAACCATTCAGACTTAATGGTTCAGCAACTTTTAAACGCTGAATGAAAATTGGACTTGTATGCCCTTTGCTCCTTCTTCTTCACGAGTTCTCCACAGCCACCACCTCCACCTCCGACACCACCTCCACCACCTCCGACACCATCTCCATCATCATCATCATCATCATCATCATCATCATCATCATCATCATCATCATCATCAACTCCGACACCACCTCCGTAACGTTTTATAAATAAGCCGTAACGAAATCGAAAAAACGTCAAATTTTTCCAAAATTTACACTAATTTTTCCAAATTTTTCCGCGCCAAGCCGTAGCGGAGGTTGCCCCCCAGTAAGCCTTATGTCCGCCACTGGTCATTTGACATTAGAAGTGAAAAGGCATTGAAGTTTATGAAGTTTTATTTATGATCTGTGATATTTGTGCTTTGAGCTTTGCTTTAGTGTAGACGCATTAGTCTACTCGGTACGGGGGTCATCCGAGGGACGTCGTGGGGCGGTGCCGACCCCCTCTCCATTTCCTTAGCTTCGTCACCGTGCCTCCTTCGTCGAGATCGTCGGACCCTTGACGACGAGGACGTGCCTCCTCCTCTCACACACACATATACATACAACATATATATATATATATATATATTTTAGGCCCATCCCCCATTTCCTTGGCTCCATCCTCTTTGCCCCATCCTCACACCCATCCTACGTGGCGCTGACGTGGAGGCCCATCCTCCATCAACCACACCGAGTAGCCTTACCTGTATAAAGATTGGGGCTAATAGAACAGGGGTTTTAGTTGATTCACTTCAATAAGTTTGGGTGATTTTGGGATGTGTTTGACAATTATGTTGTTGTCATAAATAAGTAAATTCAGGATTTTTTGAATTTGTTATGGTAAGTCTCAATGTGTCTTCGGAAAAGTTAGAATTGATATCTCCACAAGCTGTTAACGATAGTTTATTGTTATGCTTTTGTAGATGTTAACCTCCACAAGCGGTTTATTTAGATAGTAGATACACAAAAATCCCATTTAGTTTGCCGGAGAAAATGACAATGATTATATAGCAATATGGCAACAAAGTACTTTATCCGTTAAACTTGAACATACCTAGGAATCTTGAAAAACATTAATTGATGCTAAGTTCATCATATTAAGCAAATATTAGTTATAATCAAATTCGCATTGATTCTCTTCATGGGCTTCATTGAAGTGCTTGGCCATAGTTGTTAATGGTGAATAGCAACAAATAACGATAAGCGGATAAGGTACCTATATGCTACATAGCGAGTAGCGATAAATAGCAGGCTCTATTTTATAAATAACGATACACTAGAAATTTTATTTATATATATATTATATGAAAATACCCTGGTATATATGCTATTTTACATGTATATTTAACAAAACCTAAAATCCAGCTATTTTATAGCTATATTTAATCGCTACTTATATTTAAAAAAAATTTTAAAAATAACTGAAATCCCGCTATTTATGGCTACATACCAGGTAGCGACCTTCGACCTATAGGCTACGCTATTCGCTATAGCGACCACTATTGACAACTATGTTCCTGACTTCATTTTTCCCACAAACCACATTCCCGTTTTGTCTTCTTTTTTTTTCCTTTTACACGCTTATATACTACATATATACAATCAAGGTTGTAGAACTCGCTAGTCGGCCGGTGAGGTGGGGACTAGCGACTACTCGGGATTACTCGGGATTAATCGGATCGGGAATTTTATATGTACATTTTTTTATTTTTATAAATATGTATATATATACTCACACAGCTTTCACAAGAATATTCACTAATGTAACTATTTGTAAGAAATAACCTATAATCGGCCAACTAAAACTTATTTGTAACAAACTGTAATCGGCATATTATTCATATAATCAGTCCACTGAAACTTAGTTATCCATTAACATCAATCAATTAATCGGCCAACTGTAAGTCTGTAACATATAATCAATCCACTGAAACTTAGTTATCCATTAAACTATAACAAACTGAATTAAACTACAATCAATTGGCCAACTGTAAGTCTGTAACAAACTGAAACTTAGTTATCCATTAACATCAACCTATAATCACTTAATCAGTCCAATAATGTTTTACAATTACATCATATAATCAGTCATTCAGTCCAATAAATTACCTGTTGGATTGGAGTATGGAAGAACCGAAGAATAAAGCCGCCGGAGAAGGAAGCAGGTCCGCCGGAGAAGGAAGTCGCCGCTGTCGCTGATGTCTCTGATGTCGCCGGTCACTTTTGTAGAGATTTTAGGGCAAGAATCGCTGATTTATGTTGCTGTCTTGCTGATAAGTGAATAACAGTGATTTACTGATTTTAGGGCATAAGAAAATGGGCTATTTTTTACATTTTGGGCCACTTTTGCAAACAATTTAGATGAGCCGACTTGGGCCGACTAGGCCGACTTGGGCCGACTAGCAGCGATTATCACCGGCTTTGACCGGCTTTGACCGACTAGCGATTTTTTCACTGATTAGTGAAAAATTACTCAGTAGGGGGCCGACTAGCGACTAGTCGCCGATTAATCGCCGACTAGTCGCGATTTTTGCAACACTGTATACAATATCACAAACTAACAGGAACAGTATATCTGAATACAAATGTTGCAACATGAGAGATGTATAGCAAATACACCTAAAGTGAAATTTGGTAATGATTATAACTTGTGTAAGGACTGGTTACAGGATGATATTCGAAGGGAAGCCCAAACAATGAGTTTGATAGACCACCCTAATGTGATAAGAGCATTTTGTTCATTTGTTGTCAACCAAAATCTTTGGGTGGTTATGCCATTCATGGCTGAAGGTTCATGTCTACATCTTATGAAAACAGCGTATCCAGATGGCTTTGAAGAATCAGCGATCGCATCTATTCTCAAAGAGACCCTTAAGGCTTTGGAGTATTTGCATCAACATGGACACATACACCGTGATGTTAAGGTCACTATATTTACTCTTCTTATTATTGTTATTATTATAAGTTATTCAACGTTATTTTGGTCCAGGCTGGAAATATACTTCTTGACACTAATGGGGTGATAAAGCTTGGGGACTTTGGTGTGTCAGCTTGTATGTTTGATAGAGGGGATAGACAACGTTCTAGAAATACTTTTGTAGGAACTCCTTGCTGGTTAGTACATGATCTACTAACTAGGGCTGTAAACAAACCGAACGAACAAGAACAAGGCCTTGTTCGTGTTCGTTCATTAAGGAATGAACATGTTCATGAACGCTTACCAAACAAAATTTCTTGTTCGTGTTCGTGTTCGCTAAGGAAATGAACATGTTCATGAACACTTACCGAATGTAAACAGACGCAAATGAACACAAACAAATGTTCATGAACATAAATGAACACAAACGAACGTTATATATTCATTTTAGAATAAAATTTGCATTTTCATCAGAAAGATTCGAATAAACCACCAAAAAAATACAAGTTCTTAACATAACTATCTGAACATAGTTGACATAATTATTATAAACATAATTAGCACGAAAATTTAGAAGTTTGTCAAGCTTTAACACAAATTGAAATTGAAATGGTCAAATGAGGGATGTTGGTGAAGGCTTACAGTATAACTATGGTTTAAATTTTTAAAAACTAAAAACAATAAAAAAAATATAACATAAAAAAACCCTTAAATGAACGAACACAAATAACATAAATGAATACATTACCGAATGTTCATGAACATCAACGAACGAGCGCAACCTCTGTTCATGTTTGTTTGTTTGTTTGTTTAACTTAGCGAACAAAATTTCTTGTTTGTGTTTGTTCATTTATTAAACGAACGGACATAAACGAACTTCCCGCCGAACGGCTCGCAAACTGTTCGCTGAACATTCGGTTCGTTTACAAGCCCTACTACCAACCTCTGACTTCTTTAAAATATATTTTTGGTTATTTTTTTCAATCTCTTAGGTCATCTGTGACTTGATTTTAATTCAATGTTACAGGATGGCACCAGAGGTGCTGCAACCAGGAAGTGGATATGATTTCAAGTAAGTGTACCTAAATCTTTTTATTTAGAAATTGTTCATGGTTAGAAAATATAAATGTTTAATGTTTTGAGCAAAGAATTACAATTTGGTAATAAGAGTATAAGACACCATAATCATCATTTACAGGGCTGACATTTGGTCGTTTGGAATTACCGCACTTGAGTTGGCTCATGGTCACGCCCCTTTCTCAAAGTATCCTCCAATGAAGGTTAGTATTTAAGTAATGTAATTAATATATATTATTATGGATATATATATTATACTTTTGTGTCATAGGTTCTCTTGATGACTATCCAAAATGCACCCCCTGGACTTGATTACGATCGGGATAAACGGTTTTCTAAGGTGTGTGTGTATATATATATATATATATATATATATATATATATTATTTTTTAGGAGCATGCAATGTTACATTCTTACATAAACATGAAAAAATTGACGGAAAGCCGCTTATGTGTTATATCTTTTTTACAGTCTTTTAAAGAGTTGGTTGCGATGTGTTTGGTGAAAGATCAAACAAAAAGGCCAACTGCTGAGAAGTTGTTAAAACATTCTTTTTTTAAACAAGCAAAACCGCCAGAGCTCTCTGTAAAGAAGCTTTTTGCTGACTTGCCGCCACTGTGGCACCGTGTGAAAGCTCTCCAGGTTTGCAATTCTTGTTTTATGGTGTATAAAGTGTCACGTTTTTTTTTTCTTAATTTTTGTTGCCTGTATAGCTTTGTATAATTTGTGAAATATGTGCATAGATTAAAGATGCTGCCCAGCTAGCTCTTAAGAAGATGCCGTCAGCAGAACAAGAAGCCATATCACAGGTTAGATGATTTTTCTTTGTATATTAAATCAGCTTTCTTTTTAAAATATAGTTTCATGTTTATCTAATTTTCTTTTCTTAATTTGTGTTGCTTATATCCAGAGCGAGTACCAGCGTGGCGTTAGTGCCTGGAACTTTGACATTCAAGATCTCAAATTCAAAGCATCCTTGGTATTATTCATCCTATACATCTTGTTAAATTTGCATCTTGAGTTCTTGTACTTATATAACTGACGTTAAATTAATTTTTTAAATTTTCGCTAAAGGTGCAAGATGATGACGAAAATCAAGATGCCAAAGAAGATGACGCGCATGCCACTTCATCTGCCAATCATGTAACGACATTTTATCAAAACCGTTCTTAGTACCCTTTGAATGCATATAATTGTACATCATAATGAAATATTGATATATGCTTCAGGATGCATCCGGTTCAAAGGCTACACCAGGCGAACTAAATTCCACAAGCGAGATTGTTTCAAGGCCGGTTCTCAATTCGTGGTCTTTTCAAGTTTTTACTAATTTTTTGATGTTTAGAGTAAAATGCCATTTCGTCCCTGAGATTTGGCCAGTTTTGCGACTTTCGTCCAAAGGTTTGTTTTTTCGCATCTGGATCCAAAAGGTTTGAAATCTTGCCATTTTCATCCTGCTCGTTAACTCCATCCATTTTTCTCCATTAAGTGAGCAAAAAAGACGGAAGTACCCCCGACTGAACGGAGAAAAATGGATGGGAGTTAACGATCCGGATGAAAATGGCAAGATTTCAAACCTTTTGGATCCAGATGCGGAAAAATAAACCTTTGGACGAAAGTCACAAAAACTGGCCAAACCTCAGGGACGAAAATGGCATTTTACTCTAATGTTTATTAGTTTCTAACATTTATAAACTTGCTTCAGTGATGAGGTGGTCCCGTTTGAATCCCCGAGCAATGAGGGAAATACTCCGGAAAGTGATACGCCAGACGGTAATAAAGGGAACACTCTAGAAAACAACAGAACAAAAACCGAGCAACTCCCATCTACCTCAGATAAAGATGCAACTCCAGCTAAAACTAGAATTTTAACGGGAAGAAATCGACAAACGCAAAGTGGGCCCCTAGTGGCGGGTGTGGTCTTAAATCATTCTAAATCTGAAAGAACTCGTACTTTAGAGAGGTTTCACCGTAATCTTTACTTATTTCATCGAGTCTTGTAGGGGTGTTCATGGAATCGAAATATCGAATAACGAATTTTCGAATACTTTTTTTTTGCTTGAATGCGAATCGAATTCGATTAAAAACTGCTCAATTCGATTCGAATTCGAATAAATTCGGTTTGATGCTAAGTTAGGTGTAAGTTATGGGCTTGATAATCGGTTTGGTAGTGGGCTATTAAAAGACTTGGAATAAATTTATAGATTAATTTATACTATAGACCAAATTAAAGTTATATGTGTATTATATATAAATATAATAAATAAATATGTATAGTTTTAATTCGAATTTCCAATCGAATCGGATTTAAAATTATAAATTTGTATTCAATTTACTGGACTCGAATTGATTCGAATTCTTGATAATCGAAATGAATTAAGTCGAGTTTCGATTTTTTCGAATCCGAATCGAATTCTGAACACCCCTAGAGTCGTGTGATTACTTACATGGAGATTGATGATTTACATAATTAATTCTTTTTTTAATCAGGCCTGACAATGAAAGCTCACAAGCAATCGATAAAAAACATCTGGTAAGGAGAGCTCCCAGTTTTAGTGGTCCTTTGAATCTTCCAAACCGCGCTTCAGGAAACAGTTTATCTGCTCCAATAAAACCAACAGGAGGTATTTTTTTTTATCTCTCACATTACTAAATATTAATGGAAACAATTGTTTTTTGACCCGCATGCATATATGTTGACTTTTCTACAGGATACAGGGAATCATTGGATGAAAAATCAAAAGCAAATTTAGTACAAATAAAAGGACGGTTTTCTGTGACATCTGAAGATCTTGATCTTGTAAAGGATATTCCGATATGTACAGTCCCTCGACGATCGCCTCAGGTAAGAAGAAGAATCCGCTATTGTTTGAGATTTAAACTTTAACGAACTTTTTAATGGTTCATACATTTGCCTCTGAATGGTTAAGCATTATACTGAGTCTGAATGGTTAAGACCTCTAATCTGAATGGGTCAGACATTTGCCTCTGAATGGTTAAGTATTATACTGGCTCTTAATGATTCAGACGTCTTACTAGTTCAGCACTTAATGGTTCAGACCTCTTACTGGTTCAGCACTTAACCATTCAGAAGTTGTCAAACAACCCCTAAGTGAAACTTTGTATAAAACAAAATCAAGTTGTCTATTACTTTAATGCTTTTTATAATATATTATAAAAATAATCTCATGTACTTTATGTATTACTTTATTCTTTTTATATAATCTAAAAATGTTATATACAAAAATATGTTTAAATAAGTTCCGTTTAGTTCCGTTTCTACTTAAATTTTTATGTAATACAACAAATGATGAAAACATCTGTATAACTAGTATTTTTGTTTTAATTATTTTTTACTTTTATTAAATCTTATCTTTAATATATATCTATTTTTTTTTTTTGCAAAGTGTTCATCTCTAAATGACTAATC
Organism: Helianthus tuberosus; assembly: GCA_030545235.1. Lineage (NCBI taxonomy): Eukaryota > Viridiplantae > Streptophyta > Magnoliopsida > Asterales > Asteraceae > Helianthus > Helianthus tuberosus. The sequence goes on from CM060422.1 coordinate 31,262,653, forward strand.
TATAAGTTTTTATCTAATGCGTTAAATATGTTAAAATAGGACTCATCACTGAGGAAGTCTGCAAGTGTGGGTGACTGGATATATGATTCAAATAAAATGGTTTGTATAATTGTATCCCATTCAACTTCCTCTTCATATAACTTCATAAAGTTTTTTATTCTAATTTCCTTTTTTATCTTTCCGTTTACGGTTAACCAGCCTATCCCTAGGGAGAACAATAGCAGTTCTGTACATAGCAATTTACCTGCATCATTCCTAATGCCACACCTTCAAAACCTTTTTCAACAGACATCACTTCAACAGGTAACTAATTACACCATATTTACTTCTAATACAATATTACAAACATGATTACATGACATTAACGATGTTCTTATTAAATAAATACCTTGTTTCGGTTTCCCCAGGATCTTATTTTGAATTTGTTGAATAGCTTACAACCAGCTGAGGTGGCAGAGGGTGAGTCGAAATTTCTATTGGATATTAATTTGTTTGTGAATGAGTTATGACTATTTTTTTATTTCAGCTTCTCAAAATGGGAAATTGCCCCCATTGCCTCGCACTCCCGAGAACAACGGATCTGTATGTAAATAAATTCAAATTTTACCTTAAATTCAAATACTATATTAATTTGGTATTCGTTACCAATTTTTCAGGTTGAAGTTTCTGATAGAGAACGTTTGCTGCTTACCAAGGTTTCTGAGCTACAATCCAGGTTCAACTAACATCTAAACTGTGTCTTTTTTTACTTTTATTATGGAGTCAAATGCCATTTTCGTCCCTGAGGTTTGACCAGTTTTGCGACTTTTCTCCAAAGGTTTGTTTTTCCGCATTTGGACCCAAAAGGTTTGAAATCTTGCCATTTTCATCCAGTTCGTAAAGCCATCCATTTTTCTCTGTTAAGCCAAGGGTATTTCCGTCTTTTTTGCTAACTTAAAGGGCAATTCGGTCCTTTTTAGGGATATTCGGTCTTTAAGTTTACAAAAAAGATGGAAATACCCCTGATTTAACGGAGAAAAATAGATGGAGTTAATGAGCAGGATGAAAATGGCAAGATTTCAAACCTTTTGGATCCAGATGCGGAAAAACAAACTTGTGGAAGAAGGTCGCAAAACTGGCCAAACCTCAGTGACGAAAATGGCATTTTACTCTTTATTATGCTTTTGTTTTGATTTTTTTTTTTCATATTAAGGTTAACAACCTTGACCGAGGAATTGACTGCCGAAAAGTTAAAATACTTACAAGTGAGTTTGTTTAGATTTTTATTTTGCTTCTCAATAAGTGTTAAAACATAATTCTTGAAGTTTTGTACTTTTGGTTAGTTATATTATTATTAAAAAAAAATGTTAAATTATCCGCTGCTTTCAGTTGCAAGAGCGAGTTGATGCAATAACAAGTCGGGAAGATGGGCAGAAAGGTGAAGCTGATGCTTGATGTGCTCGTGGAGATACGAGTGATGTAATGCTGTATATTCTGGTAAAACTAATTTATTCATTTTTTATAGAATATTTCGTTAACGGTGTCTTATTTAAACCTAACTAACTACAATCGCAAGCAGTGGTACTTATAATCAAGAAAATTGGGTGATCTTCCTCAGCTGTGTAATAAGTTTTGTTTAAAGATTTCTCGATCTTGAAATGCCAAAAAAAGGAAAAAATCGGGTAGTGAGGAAACCATTTCTTTGATTCATTTTTCATACAAAGAGAGAGTGCCTGGGTTTGCAGTTTGCTGTTATAGTAGGAAGCAAGATGGCTTAATTCTTTGGGCTGAATCTCTTGAAGCTCATTATATATATAATATATCATGTTTAATGTTGTAGCAAAATGTAATTGTGAAGGAACAAAGGTTTACATGATAAGTTTTTGATGTATGTTGAGATTTTATGCAACTGTTGTAATCCCATAAATGTGAATAAGACAATAAACTGAACTACTTTATGAGTTTGTTTTTATTTTTGGGTTTGGGAGAAAATCCTTCCTTGGTGAAATAAGGATGCAATAATGTAGCCTTTTCTTAATATTATAAAATTATGGTAGGGTTTTTTTTTTTTTTTTTTTATTGATTATGATGATCAAATTTAGTTAATAAGATGTAAAATAGGTAGAATGGTATTTAGTCATTTAATATCTAAAATTGTGGTTGTGGAAGTGTTTTGATAAATTCTGATTGTTTTAAGAATATAAAAAAGATATAGATGAATTAAAGTATGGTATTTAGTCCATTTGTGACTACTTAGAGTGCTTTTGTGTCCCGGTCGAGGTAATTCGACAACAGTCAAGGGGATTTGACACAGTCAAGGTGATTTGATACAGTCGAGGGGATTCGACTCAGTAGGGGCGGCCTCTTGAAAATCTAATATTTTAAACTATAAAAAATTAAAATTTTTCAGAAAAATTAACACTACAAACAAAAAGTCATGAGGTGGAGGGAGTACCCTGAGCCACCGTTAACCTCCGCCCATGGTTATTAACCCTCTACATGTACTAGTGAACATGAACAAACTAGTTAGGCAATGGCAACCAAAGAGTTACACAAATCGTTCTGATTTATGATTATATTACGGTCTTGGTTCCTAGGGTTAATAACCATCTTTGTCCTTGACACTAAAAACATTAAAGGTTATGTTATTCATCTTTTTTTTATAAATATATTTAAATATATTTATACTTTTTTTAATAAAATATGATTCATAGTTCCACAGTTGTTGCAGCTTTCTTCAATTGCTTTTAATAAGTTCTATTTTTATGTTTAAATAAAGCTGTTAGAGCCGTCTGGGTAAGTAGTTTCGCTATCACAAAGCTCTAGTTATTTTATAGGCTAAGTAATAACAAAAGTCGATTTTTGAATCCTATACTATTCCCGAGACCCACTTCATACACTAAGCTACCCTATTTCTAGTATCTACTTCCACTATTATACCATCATTATACTTAAGACCATATCTAATTGCAAGCGTATTATTTGTAGTGAAGTTATGTGCATACCTTGCTCATTCTTCCCAAGACCTTTCCCTTTCCATCCCATCTTTTGAAGAAGTCGAAAACCGACATTGGACGATGTTAATTGTGTGTCTAATGATGCCTGTTCAACATTATCAAGATCGACGTTTTCTACTGGCCTATGATTAATAGGTAGGCGAAATTCTTCAGCGAACTCCTCAAGAACAGAAGCCTCATATCTAGCAAGTTGATTTATATTGATTAATAAAGAGATTATTTAAACATATAATAACCGAATAACTGGGTTAGTTTAACAGAGCATTCACATTCGAGTTCTTATCCATATTCTTGTAATTTAACTAGAAGACATCTTTACCTTCTCGATTTAAAGATTTTCAAAAAAACTTTTACATCCAATTCCTTATATTTATCTCTATTCAGCTAAATATACTCTTTTAATCAATTTATACTATTTTTTTTATCTATGCCACTCACAAAAGTATCACAAGGATGAGATCAGGATTTTGAAAGGTTTTTAAAATTTACATTAAAATATAAGAATAAGACATGATTTACCAATTTAGATGTGAATGCTCTAACAAATAATATGATTATCATGAAGCATTACAAATGGTATGACCCTCCTTTGTTTGATAGCCTATTACATTTACACGTTCTAAACATTGGTCCGGTTAGTAGTTCAACGAGTCCGCCCCTTGGTAGTCGCCCATCAATGGTTTCTCACTACTTTTCATCAATTTTGGTTTGGTTTCGTTGGATTGTCTAGCTCACATCGTCATTAGCTCGTAATCAAACCGACTATATATTTAGTTACAGTTTCTTATCTAACCAACCGTAAATAATCAGGCTTCTCAGTGAAGGTGGTCAAGAAGGAGATTGTTGAAGGAAGAGGCGCTGGGAACTTTCAAATGATGTAGACAAATTGGGTTCCATTGAAATGTAACATTCATGCTTGGAGGGTGGAAATGCATCACGTATTGAGCTTGAGAAACGGAACATTTGTTTTGGTTCCATGACTTGTGTTTTCTGTGAAGAAGGTAGTGATTCGACTCTCTACCTGTTTACTGCTTGCATTTTTACTGCTGAGATATGGTGGAGAATTGCGTCTTGGTGTAAAATCCCGAATTTTTTTGCCTTTGATATCCGGGATTTGCTTAACATCTATAAAGGGGCTGATGGAGGATCGCGTGGTAGAAAGATAGTGCACGGCATTGCCGTGGTCACTGTCCATTTGGTTAGGTCGCAACGATAAATTGTTCAACGGGAAGAATGCTAAAGTTATGAAGGTAGTGCAAAACATCAAGTCTAGATCATTTTTTTGGTTTAGATATAGGTTTGATTGTAATTGTTTGCTTTGGCAAGAATGGTGTAAAAACCGTCTGTATTCGTTGCAGTTGGGTTGTTGTTTTTTTTTTTTTTTTGCAGAGGTCATCGCTTCGAGGACTTTCTGTGTGTTAATGAAGTTGATCGTTCAGAAAAAAAAAAAAATATATATATATATATATATCTAACCAAGCGTCTGGATTATGTATCAAGAATAACTCTGTAACCTTGAAATCATGATAAGATTAGAGAGATCAGACTTAAATTTAACTTTACGAAAACCTCATATATAACTAACACCCATACCACCCGCAAATAACTAACACCCACCCGATAAAAAAAAAACATTGTGACCACGTGAAGACTTCAACTTGACCATCATCGCTAACAGCCAATTCTCTCTCATGGCGGCACGCTTCCCCAATTGTTGTACGAAACTCAAACCACCTTCTTCTTCACCATCCTCGCCTCCACCCCCGCCGCCATCCACCGCCGTCTCCGCTCTTCCGGCGATCAACTCCCACTCTCTCACCCCTTTTCCCTCCGCCTGCAACTCATCTTCGCTTCCAAAACTCAACCATATATACGTCAACCATCAGGTCATCTCTGTTATTTTTATTAATGTTTGACTGGTGTTTAGTTTTAAAACCCTGGGTATTGTGTCTTTTTTTTTTAACAGAATAGGAGAATCAGGAATGGAAGGTGCAAGGCGGTGCTGTTGCACGACGCGCCGTTCGCCGGGGCTATCGGCGCGTGTGTACTCAACTCGTTGATCTCCCCACCCCCTGTGGGTCCCAATGACAATGAAGATGATGATTCGATTATTAATTCTGCTGATGCAAGGTTTGCAGTCATGGGGATTATTAGCTTCATTCCTTACTTCAATTGGATGGTAAGATTATATTTGTTGAATTCTTGTGTTTGTTTAGACCATGCGTAATGGTAAGGGTGAATAATGTCCCCACCCTTGGGCGTTTTCAGCCATGTGGCAGTACAGTCAGCAAGGGGCATTATTGGGCGTTTTTTTTTTTTTTTCTAAAATGGGTGTAGTGGGGGCGTGAGCATTATGTTAAAAGGGTGTAGAGAATTAAATGTAAATAAAAAAACCAACAAAAAAAGCTATTGGCCAAAAAAAGGAAGATTAAATGTGATTGGCCATTCAAAATTGCTCCAGGTGTGATTTGAAAAATGCCAAAACATCAAAATTCACCAAACACGCCCAGGGGGTGGTTCCCTGGCGTGTTTGGGCGGGATTGGGCAAAAAAAACTGGGCAAACACGACCAGTACGCATGGTCTTAGGATAGTTTATATGAATTATTGGTTTTGATGATGTTGTTTTATGTAGAGTTAGGTGTTTGCTTTGATGGATACAGGGGATAAGCGTTATGCTGCATATGCTATTGTTTATTTGGCTCCTTACATAAGGTTTGTTAAACTTGTCATCTGCTTATTGAATTTGAATTTGATTAGTTAGGATTCAAAGGGCTATTGATCTTGAAGTTATTCGTGAATCGTCGTAGGTCGAATTTGTCACTGCTTCCGGATGAAAGCTGGTTGCCAATTGCTAGCATTCTTGTCGGCATTCTTCACGTTCAGGTAAAGCCTCATCATCATAACTGTATTACGTTTTGGCCATAGTTGATAGTAAAGAATAGCGATGGGTATTTATATGCTACAAAGCGAATAGCGATAAATAGCGGGTGGCTATTTTATAAAATAGTAATACACTATAAATTTTTTTATATGTATATTATATCAACATACCCTGGTATATATGCTATTTTACATGTATATTTAACAAAAACATAGAATCCAGCTATTTTATAGCTATATTTAATTGCTATTTATATTAAAGAAACAAAAAAAAAGGTGTCGCTATTCTCGCTATCCATCGCTATAACCATAATAGCGACACTACATCGCTTCGCTACATAGCGCGCTATAGCGACCACTACAATCGCTATCGACAACTATGGTTTTGGCCGAGATTATCTTGATGTTTATAGTATTGGCAGCTAGAAGCAAGCATCAATAACGGAGATATTAAGAACTTCCCGTTATTTAATCGAAAGAGAGAAGCCAAAGTCTCGGAACAGGTACAGTACTAATAAGTTGATCCGGTAATATATGCTTTTTCCTTCAAAATATTGGTTATGGGGTGGTATGTGATGAAATGTTTTTGATGTATTAGGAGACAAGAAAAGATGAACAAAATCTACCTTCTGCAAGTGATGAATTAAGAAGTAAAATTAGAGATACTAAACGGGTTAAGCATTTGGATGAAGATGGAGAAGAAGGGAAAAAGCAGTAGTGATAGCATTTGGTTGTGAATTATGATTTGTGTCAATTGGTTTTGAATTTGATTCATTAATGCATTAATTGGACATATGACGAAAGCTGTGCTAATTTGAACACGCGGCTATAATCGTGGTTTTCAAGTTCACCGTTGTGTGAACCTGCAGCTGAAGTGTTTGCACTTGGAGAACTTGTATAGTTTTTGGATCAGTTAGATCAATAACTAACATTGAATGTAATACCATTTTGGCATAAATCTTATTGTCAACAAGAAAAATATTACTTCTTTCTACCAAAAGATAACGAATTAATGGTTAATAAAGCATGTTTTCACACGACAAGTACGCGTTATGACCAAGTGTTTTAATCCTGTTCGCGGATTGACGCTACTCAGGTACATGAACCTGAACATTCATGAACCTGGAAATTGTGTCATACACATGAAATTCGCCGACAAAAACAAAATCCGTTAAACTCGATTTTTTTTAATTTTATTATTGCTTTATTTTCTATAAAAATACAAATCATATTAATAGAAAACTTAGCTGTTTAGTTCCATTATTATTATTATTATTATTATTATTATTATTATTATTATTATTAATCTTATAATTATATTATGAAGTTGTTGAACATGTGCAACTTGTGTATCGATGATTCAGTGTAATAGCTGCCCAATAGTTGAGGGACTGTTATTGCACTTTTAGCTATTTTCATCCACGTCATGAATCCTAGCTGGCATTGTTTCTAGAACATTCTAGATTCTGTTAAACCAGAAGAACGAAAAACGAATTCGTTCATCATCTTCATCACAACAGAAAAATAAACGTTAACCTTCAACTGATGCTATAGATGTTGAAGTTCACGTTACGAATCGAACCTTCAAACCAGCAAAATTCATCATAAATCGAGTTTTATAATAACATTATGAAAACAAATTAAACCTATCGGAACTATAAAATGCAAATCGTCGTTTCATTGTCATTATCTTAATGCAAATAGATGTACCGTAAATTTGTAATACGATACAATCACACAAATCGAATCGAATTGAAATTGGAATGACGAGAATCATCGAACGAAATTCGGCATACAGTTCAGTTCACAATTCACAAATCAAACAAGTAAAACAAATTCAGATCTATAAACGCAATGTATAAAAGTATATAACTAATCAATTAGAGTATTGATTGCAGCAACATGCAGCATAGAAACAGGTAATTTTGTAAAGCAAAAACCAGATCTACGAACGCAATGCAAACAGCTAATGAATTGGAGTATCATTTATGCATACGGTTTTTGATCGATCAGATGAAAATCTGAATGTAGAACAATAACTGCAACTGAACAACATAAAGCATAGAAACGTACAGGTGAATTTTGCGAAACCTAGAGGATATCTGAATCGTCAAAGTCGTCGTCAAAGGAGTTGAAGAAGTTATCAATGAGTTCGCCATGGTGAGGTGGTTGATCGTCGAGAGGTGGTGGAAGGAGGTCGAGGAGTGCATCTGTTTCCGCTGCAACTGCATTTGCATCTCCGATCATGTCGGGTTGAATGTCTGCCGTCTGCTGCGCAACTTTGCGGAGCTCTTCGTCAATGTCAATTTCGTCTGCATAGCGTTTCCTCATTTTCTTTGTGTGCTGTTACGTTTCGTGATCCCGTACATGCGTTTTATAGTGTTGTTTGTACGGCAAGGATGATGGGAGATATGTTCACTTTACACTAATTTTTTTTTATGACAATATCAAAATACAAAATCTAAATTATAATAAAAGATTTCAATTAATATTAATGATCATGTAACCACACATCCTCTCCTTCAATTAAATATATTTTTTATCTTTAAATACTTCTTTGAATAAATTAAATAAAATTCATAACAATATTTGCGTGTTTATCTCATCATCCTTTAGTGCATGATAATATCCGAAGAATTATTTCATTTTACGTTTATATTATGTAACACAACACAACCATCCAATCTGGAATAACAAAAAAAAAACGAAGTTTATTTTATATTATTTAGATATGTAAAGCAATTTCAAATTATCTCATTTTTAAGTTTATATAAGGGGAGGGGGTGGTTACTAGTGATAGGATTCTATCACTCCCACTATCCAATCATATCATGTCATGTCAGCACCCAACATTCTATCACTAGTGATAGAAATGTAGTGGGGGTGGTATCACTAGTGATTGGATTCCAATGTACAAGTATTAATGCACAATGTACAAGATACACATTCATCACCATTGATCTTCAACGCGTTATATATATAGCGAGTTATACTCCATAACTCGTTATGGAAGTGGAGGCGGCGGTGTTCCACGAGTGATAGAATCCTATCACGGTAAATAACGTCCCCGCCCCGTGTGCCCTAATGTAACACAACTATCAAAATTATCTGGAATAACAAAAAAATAATACAAGTTTATTTTATATTATTTAGATATATAAAGCAACTAGCTTAGAACCCCGTGTATTACACGGGTTGAATGACGAAAAATGTAAATTATAAAATTGTATATAATCCTTATTGATGAAATGACTTATTTAGATATATTAGGGTGAGAGGGGCACTCCTCTAAGAGGAGAGTGACCTCTCTTACACACACCCAATCACCACGCGCCACGTCAACTTCCCCCTTAACTCCTTCCACACCCTCAATTTGATGGCGGCATTCCTCTCTTGGGGGACTTGGTTTTATTTTTTTTATATAAATATTTTTATAAAAGTAAAACATAATTTAAATAAATTAAAACTAAATAAAAATAAAAAATAGAACATTTCATTTAATTAAGGGGTATTGGATTTTAATAATCCAAAGTTTCACTAATTGGCCGGTAATAATCCCAACTTCAAAAATTGCCTATAACAGTCCAAACTTGTAAGATTTTGGCCACCAATGATCCTTGTCTAACTGGGTTATAACTTTGTTGGGCTGGTGACCTGCAACTTATTCCGGCGACCCGTTTTACCCCTGAAACCACCAAACGAGACCACCACCAATCATCTCCGACCTCCTGTAATCTCCACCGCTTCTCAAAAGTTTAAAATTTCCACCATCTACGCAACTCCGGTGACTTGCAACTTATTCCGACGACCTTCTTTACCCCTGAAACCACCAAAGGAGACCACCACTTGTCATCTCCAACCTCTAGTGACCTTCTCCGCCGCTCAAAACTTCAAAAAACTAACTGGGTTATAACCCAGTTAGACAAGGATCATTGGTGGCCAAAATCTTACAAGTTGGGACTGTTGTAGGCAATTTTTTAAGTTGGGATTATTACTGGCCAATTAGTGAAACTTGGGATTATTAAAATCCAATACCCCTTTAATTAAAAACAAATTTGAATGGTATTTTTAAAAGTAATAAAAAAAATTATAGAACATTTTATTATTTTTCTTCTTCTTCTTTCTTCCTCCTCCCCTTCTTCTTCTTCTTCATATTTGTTGTTCTTCTTCTTCTTCTTCATATTTGAAAGTGTAAAAGGTCTTAAAAATTAACTCACAAACTCAGCATGTATATTAGATTATCACAAGGAAAAAAAAACTCAAATATATACAAATCTCATCGGTGAACTCTCCCCGCTCCCGCTCCCCGATTAGCCTCCCCGATTTGATGGCGGCGGTGTTCCCGCTCGGGGACTTGGCTCACCGCACGCCTCCCCGCTAAGTGCCCCGGACACCCTTAGTAAAACAAAAGAACAGTTATATTTTCGTTACTTGTACATGTGATTTCATAATTTATTAGTAATTATTGTTTATATCCAAATAATATATTTCATCTTAACAAATATATATGGTTAGGGTAAAATGAAAACTTCTACGAGTTGTGAGAACTTAGAGAACTCAACCTTACAAAAGGTTTTTTGAATTTTTTACAGAGGGTGTGAATGAGCGGTTAGAGACTCAGGGCGTTAAACTTTTTGATTTTGGATTCAAGTGGTTAAAACCATTAAAACATAGGGACTTAAAAAGTAATTTACTATTAATTAAATTTGAAATTATACGTTTGATCTCTAACTATATTAAATAATATTATACTTATTATATTATTTGATACATTTATATTTGTTATAGATAAATATTAATTAAATTTGAATTTATACATTTATCTCTAACTATATTAATTAATATTATATTTTATTGTGTGTATAAAAATTAATATGTAATACTATTATTAAAAGTGAGTAGGCACAGAGAGTGACACGTGTACAAAAATATTTTTATTTATTAGTATAGCAAGATTTCAAGCTATGTAAAACTTAAAACAATGCGTTTACACTAAATTATTTTTTAGGTTTACTTTTAAATATTTTTTAGACATTTAAGTTACCGCTATACGGCTCTATAGGCCTGCTAACACGACTTTTTATTTATATTTGTATTTTAATCCAAGTAAATATATACAATCTGCCTGTGTCATATAAAAATGTAAATTTTAGGTCTTAAGACTTATAAAACCTTAATTTCTTGATATTTATATAAATAAACGCTTTAATCAAAGAATTGTTTTTTTAAACAGCGAGTGTTACTCTACTCCTATTTTTAAATTACACGTTATTAATCATAATTTACCAAATGTCAAAAATTGAATTCTATCTTATTGTATGTTGTTTTAGATTTTCACTATATTAATACTAGGTTAGTTCCCCGTGTGTTACACGGGTTAAACAATTTAAACTATATAGTATAGATATTTCCTGTAAATGCAAAACAAAGACAGAGACATTTACATACCATATTGACATAAATGAGTTAATATAAATGTAACCCATCAACTCGTACATATTAATTAATGTCGTAGAGTTCGATAAGACGACTCTAATGTTGGTTGATTGAGGTCAATCAGAGTCTATTTGATACCCTTTGTACGACTTCTTATTTTTTGAATCTTTGTATTTGATTCTAAACCTATTATTAATATTATTGATAATAATTTTAGTTATATATATCAATAATATATATTATATATATATCAATAATATATTTAGTTAAACATATTAATATTATTATGAATTTCGAAACTTGTTTAGCTAGGATTTAAGATTCTATTGAAGTTTTAGTTTAACAATAGGTTATTGAATTAATAATAAGAATTTGTATTAGATTAGATTAAATATTATTATTATTTGTATTAGATTAGATTAAATATTATTATATAGTATAGATAAGGGGACAAAACATTGCTACGTACACTTTTCCAAATTTTAAAAAACAAATGAGGGGATATTGATAGTATTGAATACGTACCGTTTTATTTATTTATTTTTACTTGAGATTTGATTTTAAATTTGTTGAAGTTAATAATTTTAATCAATTAAATGAGAGAATGACAAGTGTCTCAAAACACGTTTCTTTTATTATATGTATAGATTTGGATCATTATTATTACGATTATGATTATGATTATTACTTATTAATTTTATATTACAAGTTTAATTAATTTTGTTAGGTGAGTTATTATTATTAGTTGATTAAATACGTAATCAAATATTTTTGTTAATGAGATATAACTTAACTGTCAATGGAGGAGAAGTAAAGATTTGAGCTGAAGACCACAGGTCTTAAGTTCGAATCCGATTCCATCCGGGTTTTACCAAAATGGGCCTTTAGGCAACGGGTCTGCCCTGGAACAAGAGATGTTGGGATTTTGTTGTTACTGGTTTTACAACTGTATATAATAAAATAGATTATATAGTGACTTAAAAGAGAAGTGAAAACTAAAAAAATATATTTGGAAAGCTGAAAATCTAACTTTTTTGTTTTATATTTTATATAATAAAATAAGTCATTTCACTAATAACGATTATATGTAAATCTGTAATTTATATATTCTTATATTCAATCTGTGTAATACATGGGTTATAAGAATAAAAAGATAGAAAAGGAATTTGAAGGAAAATTAAGAGGATTTGATACTTTTTAAGGTTTTTTTTATAGTTTGTAAACAAATTGCAGATTTTGAAATTTTTGGATATTAATTTTTGTTGAACTGTTAAGGTTATATTTATTTTTGTTGTTGATTTTTGGTCTGGGTAAATTTGATTATAGAGTAAACTACAATTTTACCTTCTGGGGTTTAAGCCAATTGGCACTCTGACCCCCTCCCTGGAAAATATTGCTATTTGACCCCCCAACATTGGTGTTCTGTCGCAAGATTACCCTCCGCCATTAAAGAACTTAACAATTATGTTAAACGGTATGTAAAATGACTATATTGCCCTTTCTTCTTACCCCCCATTATTTGCTCTACTCTGCAATATTACTCCCTATGTAAAATGACTATATTACCATTTCTTTTAACCCCTTATGGTTCTCTGTATTCTGCAATATTACCCCTCAGTGTTATAGATTGTTCCAAACATTACCCCCTGCAGGAAATAAAAGTTTTTCCCGCCTAAAAACCTGCTGCAAAACACATATGTGAAAACACATACCTGCTGCAAATGTCACACCCCTATATTTCCAAGTATTACCGGTGGGCCCGGTGGGGAGTATCGTGACGTAGCTGATATCATCATAGTCAATTAATCACAGTTTAATGCACAGCGGAAGTCTAAAAGTAATTATACAAACCGATTTGAAAGTAGAATAAAATATTACACAACGGGTTCTAAGTGGATCCACAGGCGGATCTTAAAACAGAAAGAAATATTGTTCAACAGATTTTAAGTATCAGAAGCTTGCAAGACTCTTTATTTGATACTAGGAGTAGCCAGCCCATTACGCGTAGTACCTGCACTTAATCTTTTTGAAAAATACGTCAGTTTACACTGGTAAATACAATTAACTGACTCTTTTGAAAACATTTATAAAATTAGTTTGGATGCACACGGCATAAAATCTTTTATAACTTGGGACAATTATTTAAAATAATCTTGTATACAGATTTACATGTTTGTCGTCTGTTCAGGACCCGGTTAGAAGAGCCAGATTAGATTAATAGACACGCCACAAGTATAGGCCCACAAGAGAGTGAGATACCGTTTATACATACGCAACTGTCAGGTGTATGCCTACACCTAGGGCTGTAAACGAACCAAACGTTCGACGAACAGTTCGTGAATCATTCGACGGGAAGTTCGTTTGTGTCCGTTCGTTTATTAAACAAACGAACACAAACAAGAAATTTCATTCATTTAGTTAAATGAACAAACATGAACAGAGGTCGTGTTCGTTTGTTTATGTTCGTCAACGTTCGTTAACATGTTTGTTTGTGTTCGATAGTTCATTAGTGTTTTTAGTTTTTTTATCTATTTAAATACTTCAAAATTCCGACAAATTAAATATCTAATAAGTGTCCGTGTATTATATATTCTGTTTATGAACGATTGTTTGTGTTCGTTTGTTTCCATTTGTGTTCATGAACATTAGTTTGTGCTCATTTGTGTTCGTCAACGTTCGTTTTTGTTTGTTGCCTAAAATTAACAAACGAACACGAACAATTTCATTTCCTTAACAAACGAACACGAACATAAACGGTTCGCAAACACATATATTTCTTAACAAACGAACACGAACAAGGTCTTGTTCGTGTTCGTTCGGTTCGTTTACAGCCCTACCTACACCCCGTGCTTAAGCCGTGACAATTTCTAATGAATGAGCCGAGGATATCCAGGACATGGTCTTTAACCCCCCAAAGGCATTGCATCAAACAAGACAGATTAAAATGGGTTATCTCAATGATTTAACCACTAATCGATTAAATATTCAATACCCAACCAAGCGGTAATAATTTACCGTATCCCAAGCCCGTATAAGGGAAAATAAGTTAAAAGTATTTACCTGAGCTAAAATATAATTTTATTCTCAGTCGTATATAAATCAGCAAGCACAAGTAGCTTTTACTGGGCTCCTAATCTGGAACGAAGGTTTTTAATAACCTATTAGATTCCTAACAGGTCTTATTTAAGTCTTAACTTAGACCGGTTAGTTTTAATGAAAGGTTTACGGTTCAAAACGCAAGATTAAGCGAAGTCCGGATTAGAATGTGATTTAGACCCGACAAGTATGAAGACTTGTATAAAATGGGTAAACTAAACACATTCTGGATTTTGAAGTAAAAATAATAAGGTTTGACCGGTTTCGGTTAATTTATGCAAACTAGTTACATAAGCCGTAACGAACGCGAATATACATAACGGGTAAATGTAACAACTCTCACCAAAAGTCATATTTCTTATTTTATTTTTCCCAATAGGAAACCCTAAATTGAGACCCCCAAGTAATCCTGCATAACCCCTAAAATTTTCAGAATAATCGGAATCAGGATCAGGGCCCCTAAAACTCAGGGGGGGGGGTATTTCCTGATTGATATTATCTAAACAGTTTTCGATAGAATTCGAATTTTAACGAACCGTCGACTCACCCAAGCTACTGAGACACGTGGCTACCCTATGCTAAAACTGCCCCCTCGCGCCACGCGACAGCCCCTCGCGCCACGCGAGGGAGCTGTTTTTCCAGTATATATAGAGGGGTGTGGCACTTGATTTCTGGCGTTGGTTCGACGTAAAAACTCGTTTCCTACACTGAGATATCGTCCGTTTACTCCAAAAACACACACTGGCACGAATTCTGCCGCGATAACAGGGTAATAAATCGATCACTGCTACGATTTAATGTCCAATCGATAGAAACCAATCCAATGGATGTTTAAGTGTTGCTCAAACTTGGGTTATACTTTGTCATTCGTCGTGAATTCGATGGATGTTTAAGTATCGCACTTTGTCATTCGTTGTGAGGGTTTTAATCTCGTGAGTTATCGTAAATGCTGTATTAGTTGTTGACCTAGTTCGTGTGCATTGTCATTTAATTTAGGTTACAAGGCTTATCAGTAGGCTAAACTCTGCCCGTTTAAATCTGCAATGTGAGTCATTCTCTTTTTATCAAATTGCTTTGCAAAACCCTAAATGTTTTCCAGTTATAATTACAGGGATGAAGTTTTTGTAATCTTCAATTACAGCCGGTATGTGGGGTTTTGTATACATTACTTGATAACCGTCACCATTGGACAACGAGTTAGCCAATGGGTGATATGACCATAGTCACAGAAACAGGTCGAGTGACAAATACCGTTGGGTAATTGGTTGATATAAACAATGTAATCACCCTTAATACTGTAAGTTATAACAAAGTTGTAATTGCAGTGATTAAGTCTTTGCCAATCTTAAAGAAGCAAATATAAAAACTCTTAATGCTATGAATTATAACAATTGTGTTTTTGTACAAAAATGAATGAACTCACCAGTATTTCCTGCTGACCAAATTTTTTTTAAAACGCGTTTCAGGTAATTACAGTAGATGGAATAAGAGTGATGATACGGCACCAAGAGGCTTAAAGAAGTGGCTTATTTTATTAAATTGACTTAAAATAAGAAAACATGGTTTCATATATTCGGGTTTATCCCATATAAAAGCTACCTTTGTAAAACATGGGTTTTATTCCATCTATTAAATAAATAAAATCCGGTGTTTTCTAAACTCTGATATTTTTCCTACCTCACGGTCCTGATGAACATCTCCGCTGCAATACTTTTCAAAATAACCACCGGTACCACTTGGCTGCTCGCGTCTCCCGATTCCGTCCAGGGTGGGGTCGGGGGTCGTGACAGAAGGTGGTATCAGAGCCACTTATTTAAGCAATTGGGTGTTGTAATAATACCTAAGCTTAAACGAAAGAGTTAGGAAATTGTTATTAACTGGTAGCAACAAGGATAGTATTTAGACTTGTACTTAAGAAAGATGCCTTAGTATAAACTTCGAGATAAGCTAATTACTTGCGTAGATAAAATGTGATGGGTGATTAGTATGCCGTGAGGATGATGACTAGAACGTTGCAAGTATGGTAAATAAGCGATAACACTTGGCCACTGTTATTTCTTATTTATTGGTACCACTGGGTTCTAGAATATGATCCGTCATGGGAATACTAATTTCCTTGTTCCTTGATGAAAGCTCTAATAAAAGGTTCATTTTTAAATCGTGATTTAAGAAAATTCTATTTATGGGAAATATAAATTACCTCTCCGGCGAGAACCGGGTAAGATGGGGTATAGGATATGTCAAACAAGTGACAGAATTCCCTAAATAGTATCATGACATGATGTCTGACTTGTCTTTGGAAATATGAATCTGTTAAATACATTGACCTTATGAATGGTATGTATATTACAGTACGTGAAATATTAGATTATACAGATATGTATATCTCTAAGGAAATCCAAAAACCGTAAGGATTGACAAAAATTAGAATCAAGCACGAGCATGTGTGCCAACGACAATTCTAGATTTCTTTGTTAGGAATCTCTTGTATCCATCTATAATTCCGATATCGAACATTATTTCGTTTGATCATCTGTCTTTTAACTCGTGCGACAAGGAGTATATAAGCCCTTTATGTTGGGATGCCATCGAAAGTATAAGAATTCCCTTTTTCGTTACCTTAGATTATTAACACAGTAGGAAACCTGCAAATAAAGGTTGTACTAGATACCAAACATCTCAAAACCTACGCTAATAAGAGTAATCCTACTTTCCTCAAGAACTCTTGCGAAGATAGGAATAACCACGAATAAATGCACTTACAAAGACTCTCTTCACCTATAATCCTACTAAGATTACCAGTAATAAAAGAATTGCTACAACAATACATGGGCTTAAAGGACCGAAGTGTCATAACCATTAGTATACATGTTAAAAAGAATGAAGAAATGTATGCTTCAAAATTTAGACATTAGGATAGTGAGACCCGATCTTCAGAACACAAGATCACGACGTATGCCATGAAATAGAAAGAACTGATAGAGAGGAAATTATGTCTGCTTCATAAAAAGGAATAAAATGGCAACAATGATTCCTGAGGTGATCACTGACTTGGATTGAGATATGCAAGCCAACCGGAGAAGTGACCAGAAGGAGACAACACAGACCAGCTAATAAAGTTCGTCTCAGTAATAAAAGTTGCTAATTATAAACGAAAGCAAGGAATAGTGTATATAATTTCAGTAATCATTCGCACAAAGGGTAAGGAACTCAAGGAAATTCCTGTAATATCAGAATACTCAGATGTATTCCCAGAAAAACTACCAGGATTACCACCAGATAGGGAGGTAGAATTTAGAATTCATTTGATTCCCGGAACTACACCCGTAGCTAAAAGCACCCTACCGATTAGCACCCACTGAAATGTTAGAACTGAAGAAGCAGTTAGATTAATTGCTTAGTAAAGGATTCATACAACCTAGTTCATCCCCTTGGGGAGCACCAGTGTTGTTCGTAAAGAAGAAAGATGGTTCGATGCGAATGTGTATGTGTAGGATCGTTGTTGGACCCAAACGAGTCGTTCAGAAGAGCTTGTAATCCGATTCAAAGGCGGAATCAGTGAAACGGACGTGGAAATAGCTTGATACTATTTAATTTGTCACTTATATTGATAATAACACTGATTACAACCTGGACAAACTTTGGCAGCACTTCGTTACAGATTCTGAAGTCGTACCAAGTGAAATGTCAAGTGCCCTATATATACTAGTGGGAGGTTCGCTTGAAATGAACAAGTGCACGTTCAAGCGAACTCAGTTGTTGATGGTTTCGCTTGAAATGACAAAGGCATGTTCAAGCGAACTCAGTTGAGTTGGTTTCGCTTGAATGTGTCTTTGACCCTTTCAAGCGAACTCACCATGTAAACTCAGTTTCTCGCACCTCGAGCACTAGATATCCTATCCTATCCTATTACATGATACAAGACGAATTCAATAGACGTAGTGCACTAACAGACTCCCCCTCGGATATTGACGAAGTCCTCAGTGTCTAATCTTCAGCATGACACATCTTCAGTCTTGATCATTCTGCCTTCTCGTTCAAATTGTAACACTATAAGCATCCATCAATCCTTCTCTTCTTCCATCAGCTTCAGGCTCCCCGTTTCATCAAGCTTCCGTGCTTTGGGATCGACACCTAGCTTTCCATTTACAAGCTCCTCCTTGCTTCAAGCTTGTCTTCAGACTCCCTGATGTACTGTAAAGTACATATGTTTATAGTGTATATTTTGGTCAGTTTTCAGTTGTTTCGAGTCTGTTTTAGGTTAGAATTGTGATACTGGTGACGTTAAGCTTTGATTTCAGGTCCCGTAGCTTAAAGTGTTGAAAAACGAGTCAAAACGAGCAGTTCGGAAGAAAAACGGGATTCGTACGCGCGTCGGAGAAGCTGGAAATTGGAAATAATAAAAAAATAAGAAAAATCACCTTTGGAGGCGCCGCGTGACGCGACACCCCCTTGGCGTCACGCGAGGGGGTGATTTCTGATTTGATGTTGGCAGCTAGGGTTTGGTTTAATTAATTCCCAAGAAACTTGATTAGAAACCCTAATTACGAATTGAGAGTTCTTTGGAGCAACTTTGGAGCATTCTTGGCGAGCAATTGGAGATTTCAAGGCAAGGGAATCATTGGTACGAGTCAAAGTTGAAGAATCGAAGAATTAATCGGGTTTTCTAATCCCTTGTTTTGTCGATTACTTTTCTTGGAACTTTGTTACAATGAATTCATGTTTAGACATCTTTGTTTTGTTTTCATTTACTGAGATGCTTGGCTAATTTCATAAACCACCTAGACTTGATGAATGGATTAATATAAAGTTTTTACCGGTTTTGTTATTTGCATGATTGTTATGGGTGATTGTGTTTAGTAAGAGGTTGGATTTAAGGATTTTATGTGTATGCATACTTTGAATTGGTTTATTGTTATTACTTGCTTCATATGATTCTTAGTGACGGTCTATATCATAACGTAGAGTCATATTAGGGTTTAGGCTTTCGGTGAGTGTCTATATCACGTTAGAAAACCTTAACTCTTTAGGGAGAATTGGCCAATAACCCCTAGAAGTAACTGATAATAATTTGCTAAGTCTTAGTGTTCTACTAGTCCTAATACCTGGGAAGTGAGGGGCTATTGGTAGGTCTTACCCGGCGAATTGCTTTAGATAGGCCTTGGGAAAGGTTATGTCTTGGTTTACCTGTCGGTCTTATTAGTCTATCAAGTCAAATTAATTACTTCAAACTACCCTAGATCTAGGATTGGGAAAGAATAGGTCAACATTAGGGTACTTACACAATAATTAGACAACTGGGAAGGCGTCTAATAACCGGTAGAATTAACAGCCTAGGTAGCTCCACAGGTTTCTCCTTGAGAAGGGTCGAGGGGCCTCGTTGGTTCTTAATAGGTTTAGTATTTTAAGATCCCGGTTCCATAACTCGTGCATTTAACTTAATCGGTAATCTCTTAAAAACAATCCAGGATTCTTGTCTAGGTGGTCCCGGTCTCATATAAGAAAAGTCTTCAGTCTTTATTCGTGTTTAGTCTAGCTTTAGTCTATTTAGTAGTTTAATATAGATTTCCTAGATTTTCAGTAACACCCCCCCCCCAAAACAAATAAACAAGTTTTAGTCGTGTCTGTCAGTGTCTAGTCAGAGTCTAGTCTACGTGATAAATAGAGTCTCGTGGTTCGATATCCGGACTTCCTAGGTTATACTACATTGATCGGTACACTTGCCGATTGTGTGGTTTAGGTCGAGTCTAGAATTAAAGCTTTTTAGTGTCTAGCTTAGAGAGTCTAATTTAGTTGTTTTTAATAGTCTGTTTAGCACACATCAAGTTTTTGGCGCCGTTTCCGGGGACTCTTGGTAATTGCGTTCATTAGCTTTGATAGATTTACTTGACAAATACGTGCTACGTGTCTACTTTGTTTTGTGTCTTTTCTTTTTATCTTGAGTCGTAGTAACTATTGTTTGCTTTTCTTGTGTTCAGGTTTTTGCTTGTTGTGGATGCCACATCTGTGCTCGCACGGACCACCACCACCAGTCAAGCAGTCATCATCTCAATTGGGCGAAGGCCCACAGGTTACTTCTACATCCTCTTCTCGTTTCCCCAATTTCGATTCCACCCCGTTACCCACCCCACCTCCTACACCACCACCTTTGCCTAACCAGTCACCTAAAACCTCACCTAAGGTTTCCCCACCCAATAGCCCTACTTCTAGTACCTCCAGCAATCTAGCAAACTTAGAACCAATGGCACATCCTAGGCAAACCGTCCATCAGCAAGCCACTCAGGATTTCACCGGCCTTGCTTCACCCATCACCGTCCCACCCATAGTTAGTGACAATTCATGGCAGATTCCATCTTATGCCATGCAGGCTATCACCAATACCATCCAATTCCATGGCCGAGACGATGAGGACGCCCCGACCCACATTAACCGTTTCTCCCGCATCCTAGCCACCTTTAACCTTCACGGTGCACCCAACGATGCCACCTACCTACAGCTTTTCCCATTCTCATTAGCCGGCCGTGCGGCTACTTGGTTGGACTCTCAACCAACCGGCACTTTTACCACTTGGGCGGGGCTTCGTCAAGCCTTTTTGAATAAGTACTTCCCGCCCGCAAAAGCCTCACGTCTTAGGGACCAAATCCACTCCTTCCGCATGGAGCCTGACGAGCCTTACTACCTTGCTTGGGAGCGTTTCCAAAACCTTTGTGCTCATTGCTCCCAGCACGGTCTTTCTGATTGGGCTTTGTGTGAGAAATTCTATAACGGTCTTACCCAAGAGACTAGAGATAGGTTCGATACTAACGCAGGGGGGCATATGATGGGTATTCTTACAGTTGCAGAGTGTCTAGAGCGTTTTGAGACATTTGCTCAGTCTCAATCCCAATCACGATCCGATCAGCGATATCAAAGTGGTAATTCTAATACCACTACTAGTGCACCCGCCCGAGGGGTGAACCATGTCACCATGGATCCTAGTTTAGCCGTTGTTTTGGAAAATGTGACTAGGGAACTTAAGGAAATTAAGGCTAAGGTAGACAAATGTGAGTTTTGTCGTGGGGGTCACGACACGAGTTCGTGCCCATTACTTGTTGGAGAGGAGCAGGTCAATTATTTAGGAGGAGGGTTTGGTAGAGGTCAGTCTAGCGGTTTTGGGGGTAATAATAATTTTGGGTCGGGTTGGCGTAATAATAATAATAACTTTAATAATAACACCTTTCGCTCAAATGGACCCCCTGGCTTTCAAATGGCTCAAAACCCAAATAGGGGCCAAAATTCACTCTTTGGTGGGGGTTCAAGTGGGCAGTTCAACAAAGGGTTCAATGGGCAGGTCAAGGATGGGGGGTCAAATAACCCAGGTCAAACAGGTCAAGGTTCAAGTTTTGATTTAGGGGGTAGCATAGAGAGAATGGAGTCCATGATGAGTCAATTAGTTGTTAGGGACCAAACCACTCAAAAGACCCTTAGTGAACATGACCTAATGCTTAAGAACCATCAAGCATCCTTCCAAGACCTTCAAAGAGTCGTAGGGGACATGTCTAGAAAGCTAGAAGAGAGATTACCCGGTCACTTCGCGGGTAACACCCAACCGAACCCTAATGCCCATGCTAAAGCCATTACCACCCGTAGTGGCAAGACCGTAGGAAACCCTAGAGTCGAGGAGAGGGTAGTTGATGAAGATGGAGATATTATAGATGAGGAGATCCAAATGGAGGCTCCTGGCAAAGTGCAATCTAGGTTAACCCCAGCAAGTACCGCACAGCCCGGTGAGTCTCAAAGTGAGAAGAAAGTTGAGAAAACCCCAATAGATGTTAGACCTTCACCCTACGTGAACCATGCATATGTCCCGTTTCCCTCACGTCTTAAAAACCAAAAATACTCAAGGGAATACGGGCAGTTTTTGGACATCTTCAAGCAATTGAAGATTAACCTTCCATTCATAGAGGCACTCCAATCAATGCCTAAGTACGCTAAGTTCTTGAAAGACCTCCTTAGGAACAAAGAGAAATTAGGAGAGTTGTCTAACGTCCCGTTGAATGGGGGATGTTCCGCCGTTGTGTTAAATAAGCTTCCCGAAAAGCTTACCGATCCGGGTATTTTTACCATTCCTTGTCTATTCGGTAGTAATACCAACACTCGAGCCTTAGCCGACTTAGGAGCTAGTATCAACTTGATGCCCTTTTCTCTTTATGAGAAGCTAGACCTAGGAGAGCTTGCACCTACCCGAATGACATTGTCTTTAGCCGATCGGTCCGTTAAATACCCTAGGGGTATAGTAGAGAACTTGCTAGTTAAGGTAGATAAATTCGTGTTTCCCGCCGATTTCGTAATTCTAGATATGGAAGCGGATGAGAGAGTTCCCATTATCTTAGGTCGTCCTTTCTTACGCACCGCCAAAGCACTCATAGACGTTTACGATGGTAAGATCACCCTTAGGGTCGGTGAGGAGAGAGTTACTTTTGAGATAGATCGTTCCATGAACCACCCGAGTGGTTCGGATGACTATAGTGGCCCTTGTCATTCCGTCTACTTTTTGAACTCGTTTATCTCGTGTGTAGACCATTGCTTAGAGTACATTAGTGGAGCGGACCTAGTGGTAGGAGAGAAGGTAGAAGAGGAGTTGGAGAGTGTAGGTGAAGTTGAAGAGGAAGGGATTCCTTTAATCCCCGATGTGTTAGCGGTTAGTGATGACACCACCCAACCCCCACCCTTAGAGCTTAAGGTACTTCCATCTCATTTAGAGTATGCTTTCTTAGGGGAGGGTTCCGAGCTACCTGTTATTATTTCATCCGAGTTAGAGGAGAGTGAGAAAGTGAGGTTGTTAGATGCGTTGAAGGCCAACAAAGAGGCCATTGCATGGAGATTGTCTGACATTAAGGGCATAAGCCCTTCCTATTGCACCCACCGGATACTCATGGAGGATGATTATAAACCGGTGGTGCAACCCCAAAGGAGGCTTAACCCTAACATGCAAGATGTAGTGAAAAAGGAGGTTCTTAAACTCTTAGATGCGGGGATGATATATCCCATTTCAGATTCACCTTGGGTTAGTCCCTCACAGGTTGTCCCCAAGAAGGGGGGGATGACCGTTGTCATGAACGAAAAGAACGAGCTTATCCCTTCACGTACGGTCACGGGTTGGCGCGTGTGCATCGACTACCGAAAGTTGAATGATGCCACCTGTAAAGACCACTTCCCATTGCCTTTCATAGATCAAATGTTGGAGCGTCTCGCCGGTCAACAATTTTATTGTTTTCTAGACGGCTTTTCCGGTTACTTCCAGATCCCCATCGCACCGGAGGATCAGGATAAGACCACCTTCACATGCCCCTACGGCACCTATGCGTACCGACACATGTCGTTCGGGTTATGTAACGCTCCGGCTACCTTTCAGCGTTGTATGGTCGCCATATTTCAGGATATGATAGAGACTTCCATGGAGGTTTTCATGGATGATTTTTCAGTTTATAGTGATTCTTTTGAGATGTGTTTGAAGAATTTGGAGCGGATGTTGAAGCGGTGTGTAGAGACGAAGCTTATGCTAAATTGGGAGAAGTGTCACTTCATGGTGACGGAAGGTATATGTCACACCCCGAATTTCCACGTGTCACCGGTGGGCCCGGTGGGGAGTATCGTGACGTCATGGTTGGCAACGTAATAGTCAAACAACACAATATTATTAAGCACAGCGGAAGCAATTGCAAATATAATACAACCGAATTTATTATTGTAATATCAATTATCACAATATTCGGAAGTCTATCCACAGAAGGATCGAACATAAAATGGAAACAATAGTTCAACAGACTTCAGGCATCTTAAGCTTGCGAGACTCTTTATTGATGCTAAGGAGACAATCCAGCCAATTACGTTTAGTACCTGCATTTAGTCTTTTTGGGAAAATACGTCAGTTTACACTGGTAAATACAATCAACTGACTCATTTTGGAAAATGATTTAAAAATTGGTTTGGATGCACATGGCATAAATGTTTTATAATTTGATTAAAATGCACAGAGGCAAGATTAATCTTTTTAACTTGGGAGAATTATTTAATACTATAATCTTGTGAACGAATTACATGTTACTTATGCGTTCAGTAGCCCGGATCTAGTCCGGGTTAAAGATCAATAGACACACCACGTTATTGAGTTATACACTGACAGGTGTACGCCTACACCCCATGCTCAGGTCGTGGCCAATCTCGTAAGATGATGCCAAGGATATCCGGGACATGGTCATTAACCCCCCAAAGGCTGTAAAGTAAACAAGACTGTTTAAACGAGCCGATCAAATTATTCAACTACCCACTAAGCGTGGAGATTTGATGCCCGATCAAGCGGTATGCTATATACCGTAACCCAAGCCCGTATAGGGAAAATAAGTTAAAAGTATTTACCTGATGCAAAGTATAAATCACAATAAGCAAAATGCACGTAGCTTTTACTGGTTCTCCTAATCTGGAACGAAGGTTTAATATAACCTATTAGAATACTAACGGGTCTTTTATTAAGCTTAAGCTTAGACCGGCTAGTTTCAAAGATACGGTTCGTACGCACGATTAAGCGAAGACCGGATAGAATGTGATTTAGACCAGGCAAGTTCAGAGACTTGTTTAATATGGGTTTATTATTCACATTCTGGATTTTGAGATGAAACCGATAAGGTTTGACCCGTGTTGGTTAATTTATGTAAACTTGTTACATAAACCGAACCGAACGCGTAAAATGCGTAACGGGTATCCGTAAGAGCCATATACAGGTTTCCTAAGTTAATATGCTTCAAATATGTTGTGACATCAGTAGGATGTCTTTCATTATTCCCCGAACTAATTTAAACACAAAGTATGCCCCGTAGGGGTAGTTTGGTCATTTTAAAGTTTGTAAAAGCGCTTAGATGTTTAACTGAGTTACAGGTCTGATGTAAACAGCAAACATACTCATTTTGATGAGTTATAACAGTAGGCTAAAGCATATATGTGAAATTTATCATTTTTAACCAAACTATGCCCCGTGGGGGTATTTTGGTAATTTCACATAAGCCGAAAAGCTCAAAAACGAAGTCTGAGTTAATCAACCTTTTATTACCGTTAAAATCTCATATTTTGCCTCATATATCAGTAGGTATCAACCCGGGTATGTTCAATATGATTTTAAAACATACTATGCGTTAAAAACGCTAAATAAGGCGATTAAAGGCCATTTCCGGGTTTGATACTTAAATTTGATATTTTTATATTTCCAGAAGGCTTAAAATAAATTATTTGTCATATGTGATCAGTAGAAAAAAGGTTTGGAGTCGTTTCAATAAGTAAAACTCATTTTATGGCCCGTAAGGGTAAAACCGACAATTACCGGATTAAGCCTACGACTACTAGTTATGCTCAACCTAAAATTAATTAAAAATCTTTAAAAATCCCAAAATAATATATTACATCAGTGGGTGTTAAGTTTGATACCAAAAAGTAGGCTTAACTCGGCTATACGCTAATTACGCCATTTTATTAACATAAAGCATTAATTTAGCGATATTGAGCATAACTCTTAATCTACAAGTCAAACTGATGTCAAACTTTGCATACAAGTTTATATATCAGTATTTAAGGTTTCTACACTTTTACATTTTCATAAATCACTTTTTAAGGTAATAAGGGCATAACGGTCAACATATGAGCAATTAACGGAAACATGCATATTAATTGGATAACTAATGAACCAAGGTGTATAATCACAGAGGGTTGTTCTAACATGTATCCTAATCCAATTAAAGCTCTGAGGTATTTCTAAAACATACCTAAACGGGTCAGAACTGAAAGTCAAAGTGAAAGTCAAACTAGGTGACTTTCGGTCCCGAACCGGGTCTAAACAGGAAATAGTCGGGTTGAACATGTTCGGACATGTTCTTACACTTATTACTAAGTTATAACAATGATCAAACAGGTTATATATGTTCTAGATAGCTAATTATGCATAAATGACATTTTAAGCATCCTGTTGACTTTTTACATAAAAGTTTGACCCGACTTTTGACCTGGTTAGAGTGGTGATCAGGGGAAACCCTTTTGAGGTTTTATTACCCACATAAATACCAATCTATAACTACTTTCAATTCGAGATATGACTGAGCCATTATTGACTAATCTCGAAGTCAAACCGTAATTACGACGGTTTGACTTTTAGCTAATTAAACAAGCTAAACTCAACTACAGAAGGACTAGTAGACTTACAAGAGTCCTATGCACGACTTAAGATCAGTTGGACCTGCTTGAGAGCTCCAGGAATGATCAAATTATGCAAATGAAGGTGTGAGGAGTTGTGTTGCATAAGGTGGCCTTTTATAGTGAATTACACACCACAATTGGGTGACACTTGGGTCTACAACTGACCACAACCCTTCAACACATGTCCCTAAGTGTTTAGGGGGTGCCTAGGGGCCAAGAAGAATGAGAAAAATTGGTTAAAATCGCGTCTAAGAGCAAGGGCAGCCGAGAAAACGAAATCAGGAGCTGGCACCCCCTCGCGTGGCGCGAGGGGCTCCTCGCGTGGCGCGAGGCCTACCTGCAGCCTATCTATATATATATTTTTTTTGCGCATGGGTCCTTGGCTCTTCAAATTTCGAATAGGCACTTGTTTATTGCATTATGAACCCTCACAATTGATCTATAAGGGCTTTAAAACATATACCCACTTTGTTAGGTCCCCGGTTAAATTAATTGTTACCCGAAAAGTCCTAACTTTCAACGTTTACGCTTTAACCCTTCGTACACGAATTTGATCATAACTTTCTCATACGATAACGAAACTTTATGAAATTTTAATCATGCATTCTAGTGAGCATAATTAACCGTTACAAAGCTTCGGGTTTGCCAAAAGGTCACTCAGAGGTATAACTTAAACATGTTGACACATTTAGCCCCTGTAGTTTGTAATCTCTCACTTATTGCTTCGTATGATCCATGATTTATTCGTTTGAAGGTATGAGCACCATGTAGGGTTAATGTACATTATATTTATTCACAGTTGACACTTAGAATACGTATATTCACATACTTTCCATGTTTGTCAACTTCAGTCCTTCTATAGTATTTCTTTCACACGTTTAAACATTTGACACGTGTCTACACATTATAGGACGTGAATTTTCGAGTTGTTACATCCTCACCCCCTTAAAATAAATCTCGACCCGAGATTTACTTAAATAAGTAAGGGTACTTTTCTTTCATCGTGGATTCAACCTCCCACGTGAATTCGGGACCTCTACGGGCATCCCATTTGACCTTTTCAATAGGTACACGCTTCCTTCGAAGCTTCTTTACTTGTCGATCTTCAATCGACAAAGGTTTTTCCACAAATTTTAAGCTCTCCTCTATATGCACATCTGTATACGGTATAACCAGTGATTCGTCAGCGAAGCACTTCTTCAGATTGCAGATGTGGAACACATTGTGAATTCCACTGAGCTCTTCTGGTAAGCTTAACTTATAGGCAGCTGACCCGACACGTTTGATAACCTCGAAAGGTCCTATGTATCTCGGGCTTAGCTTGCCTTTCTTACCTAACCGCATCACTCCCTTCCATGGTGACACTTTAAGTAGGACTTTGTCACCTACTTCGAAGTGAAAATCCTTACGCTTAGGATCAGCATATCTCTTCTGTCTATCCCGGGCAGCTTTGAGACGGTCACGAATCTGGACAATCTTGTCCGTCGTCTCGAACACTATCTCTGGTCCTGATAACTGGACATCTCCAACTTCCGCCCAACAAACGGGCGATTTACACTTTCTACCGTATAATGCCTCAAAAGGCGCAGCCTTGAGGCTGGTATGGTAGCTATTGTTGTAGGAGAATTCGATTAACGGTAGGTTCTTATCCCAACTACTGCCTAAATCGATTGCACGTGCACGTAGCATGTCTTCCAACGTTTGAATAGTACGTTCACTCTGACCGTCTATCTGAGGATAGTAAGCTGCACTATAGTTCAAACGTGTGCCCAAAAATTGTTGGAAACTCTTCCAGAAATGTGACGTGTATCTAGTATCTCTATCAGAGACAATAGCCACAGGTATGCCATGTAAGGCTACAATCTTATCAACGTATAACTGGGCTAACACATCGGAGCTGTAAGTCTCCTTGATGGGTAAGAAATGAGTTGACTTAGTCAGTCCATCTACTATAACCCATATTGTATCATTTCCTTTTCTTGTCTTGGGTAACTTGGTAATAAAATCCATAGTTACCATTTCCCACTTCCACGTAGGAAGTTCAGGCTGTTGTAGCAAACCTGATGGTTTCTGATGCTCGGCTTTGACTTGAGCACTTGTCAAGCATTTAGCTACATAGGTGGCCACAGACTTCTTCAAGCCTATCCACCAATAGTTTGCCCTTAGACCCTGGGTAGCCGATGGAAATTCTTAATCGTTGCCTAATTAGGGTTGCGGCATGTATGCATAAGCAATATGAACCGTCTTTCTTATTTAATAATATAAAACCCTCAGAATATTGAGTCTGGCTATATGAGCCTATGTCTTAAAACCTACTTAATCAAGGTTTCGTTTATTCCATAATCAATATGGAGTTTTCACAATACTCCAGCCCACGGCGGGCTACAAATCTTAATTCTACCTGCCTTCCAGGAGGTAAGCAGGGATAACTTTTGAGAAGATAATTAAGATACAAGGAGGCTACAGAGATTTTTCCATATCTCAGGCTCCAGTTCATTCATCATTGTTCGTGTCAAATGAGTGACACCTTTATGTTATAAGTCTTCGAATTCCTTAATCGGGAACATTTACTTGGGAAAAAAATTTCCATTTTTGGATATCTTATTTGAATACTACTAGTCGACTTTAGTACAATATGATCATTGGGATATCTTAGGGTTCCATGTATTAAACCTCCATGCTGATCAGACATGGAAATAATCTATGGGACACACTAGGATACGCCAATCTTCATATGACACTTTAATCAAACATAGTTTGGCATTCGCAGGCGATAGAAAACAATGAGAAAAATAATTAAAATAACATATGTTGTCGTACTCTATGCAAAGAAGGAGTGCTCTTAGATTTTCGGAAGGATTCCTTGCCGATCTATAAGAATCGGTTACTATGGTTTCCTTGGTAGTTATACCTTGTGGATGATAATAAAAATTTTGCTAAGTTTATGGTTCATGAAGATTTATTATTTCCTGTATTAAAAACAGGACACTTAGCAGAAATTATCATTGATAAATGATAAGGGAGTTTATTGTACAAGTGCTTATATCTAATTAATAATGGAAGTTTCACAAACTAGGCACCTAGCTCAGTTGGCTAGGCTCGCGAAAGGGTGCGGCCGGCCTAGACCCAGGTTCGATTCCGGGGACGGCCAGTTCCACCATTTTTTATGTTTAATATTAATTAATCGTACGGATACGTGTAATTATGAGAGTTGTCTCATAAGGAGTCTTGATAATTAATTGCTTCTTATTACCCACAATATGGGCTTGATTTTTATCACTAAATTGAGTCCTTGTATTTAACGGAACTAGGACATCAAAAATGATTCCTAATGAATATAAAACATCCATCGATTAATGCTGAAGCAGTCTCAGAGGTATATTGGCTTCTTACCGAACTTTCGTTGCTTTTTATTAAGCCTGTACTTGCTCTCTTTCTCAGATTTCTGGGAGTTATTCTCCTTCTTTTGGTTCATCCTTCATATACGAAGTGTGAACAAAACCTCTTCTCATGAGTAATTGAACATAGTTTTTTTTAAATGAAATTCAGAGCGAGGAGCATTCGGCTCTTTAGATTATTTCATGATCTTTCCATGGTCCTTTCAACTGCTGCGTCAACCACAGCTTGAAGATTAACTCCATTAATATTGAGGTTTACGTTTGTAGTTTTATTAACTTTCGTCGCCTTATTAGCATTGCGACTTTCGTCTACCTCATCCGAGTTTTCCATACTCGAAACTTGGTACCAATCACCAAGATTTAACCATTATTAGTCATCATCCTGATGACCTGACTTAGGTTAGCCACGACATTCATAAACCGTATGGGCTATTCTGTTCCGAACACTCATAGTGAATGTTATTTGAACGTATTTCCATTATATTTAGCCTAGGTCACAACGGGACCATCAATGGCATGCAAAGTTTGGAGCGAGTCCAATACCTGCTTGACAGGGGACCATAATGTCACAACTGTCTTTGTCACTAGGACGATTATAAATAGCTCAAAGGCTTTTATTATATATATATATACATATATGGCATAGAAGCCTGTCTCGAGGGACGTAGAAAAATATGGCATAAAGCACAGTCATGAAGGACATAAGTAATCATATGGCGCGAAGGCCTTGTCGTGATGACATTTAGATATGGCACAAACGGCCTTGTTATAAGGACATTCATCAAATTTGGTACAAAGGCATGTCACCAGAAATGTTAACATTTAATATGTTAACTTGTCACGAATGACCAATTATAGCACATAGGCTTGTCCTGAATGACTTTAAAACATAACTCGATGGTCATTTTTTTTTCAAGGACCTTAATTTATAAGCCGCAATCTTATTAGATTAGGGCTTCAAGGTTTGAACGTGGTTCTTCACCTTTGGACAGGGAGTCATAGACTACTACTGTCATCGTCTTGAAAGACGATTCTTTTGGCAGAAAAATAAGCCAATCAACATCACTAATGGATGTTTATATATAACCATCGTATCTAATGATATTAGTCATGATCACATCGATCATATTGACTATTAGGTTTGGGTATAATTACACCATTTTGAACAGGGGATCATAAAGATCACTACTATCTTTGTCTAACCGACACTAGAATAAAGTTTAGCCCGTAGGCATTTCATCACGATGGGTGTTAATATTATGATTATCATACTGAGGATACTAGTCAGGATCGCACTGATAGTATAGACTATAGGAATTGAGTATAGCTCACCCCCTTGGCAGAGAATCACAAAAGATTACAATTGCCTTGTCTCAGTTGGACGATATAATATAGCCCTTAGGCAAAACATCATTACGGATGTTAAAATTTTTAATCATCGTATTGATGATTTTTGTCATGATCGTATTGATCATATGAACTATTAGGCTTGAGCATAGCTCACCACCTCGGACATGGAATCGTAAAGATCACGATGTCTTTGTCACACATGGACAGTATAATTTGGCCCATAGGCGAAAACATCACTCATGGATGTTTATAATTGGTTCATCCTGTTAGATGCTATAAGTCATGATTGCATTAATCATATTGACTATTTGGCTTGAGCACAGCTCACCACCTTAGACAAGGAATCATAAAGATAACAATGTCAATGTCTCAAATGGACAATATATTATAGCCCGTAGGAAAGACATCACTAAAGGATGTTAAATAATATGATCATCGTACTAGATGATATTAGTCATGATCGCATTGATCATATAGACTATTATGTTTGGACATAGTCCAACATTTTAGACAGGAGGTCAAAGACCACCACTGTCGTTGTCTTATCGGACAACAAGTTTAGTTCGTAGGCACTTCATCACTAACGGATGTTTATAATATGATCATTTTATAGGATGATATAAGCCATGATTCCTAGATCACTAGGCTAGATTTGAGAATTGGAAGAATCCAATATAAGGATGACTGTTGTGATTTTCTCGAGTCACATTTGTCACGAGTGCTAACACATTCCTAGGTGTTAACAAGGATCTGAATCCCTTGAGTAGGTTTCACCATCTTGGCCGCGTAGGCTAGGTTTCACCTTTAAGATTCCATTTTAATTGCATACTGACAGAGAAGGAAGGATATTTATTTTATTCAGGATTTTTATCATAAATCCTAATTCATAAGTTAATAATAGCACCAATGGCCTAGTCGCGTAGACAAGTTAAATTTATAAGCCATGATTTCAGAGAATCGTGGCATTAAGGTTTGAATCAAAGTTCATTACCTTTTCCTGACAGGGAGCTGTAGGCTACCACTGTCTTTAGTCTCAGAGGACATTAACCATAGCCCGTAGGCACTTCCCTTACAAGAGATATTTATTACTGAATTGCCCCTTAGGGAAATTCATTAACCATGGTAAACAGAGACCATATTTGGTTAATTTATTAATCATATTTATTTAGGATTTCTATTGTAATTTATCCTAATTATAAAACATTAACAGTTTTATTAGTGGCACCCAATGGCCTGGTCACATGGACATTTATAATTTATAAGCTTATGATTTCAGAGAATCAAAGCAACAATAACAGTTTTATTTAATAGCACAAAAGGCCTAGTCACTGGGAACATTTTTAAATCATAAGCCAGGATTTCAGGGAATCAAGGCCTTTAAATATATTTAGCACAACAGGCTTAGTCACAATGACATTTATAAGTTTATATGTTATGATTTCAGAGAATCTAAGCATTTGAGGTTTGAACCTAGTTCATTACCTTTTTCTGACAGGGAGTCGTAGCTACCACTGTATTTTGGCTCATGTGGAAATGAGCAAGGCCCGTAGGCACTATATTACCACGTATGGTTAAAATATGATCATCTTAATTGATGATGTAAACCCAGGATTCAGCGATCATTAAACTGGGTTAGGGATCTTTTGAAGAATCCTTAATAACGTGTGTGATTTCCAACGAATCACATCTGCTGGGAGTGTTAACATGTTTTCAGATGTTAACTGGAATACGAATCTTTTAAACAGGTCTTACCATCTTGGCCCGGTCTTATAATTGACCCGAAGGCTAGGTTTCACACTTAAGATTCTTAATTTAATGGTTTGAATCTTTTTAACAGGTCTTACCATCTTGGCCCGGTCTTTTAATTGACACGAAGGCTAGGTTTCACACTTAAGATTCTTAATTTATAATTAACGCAGAACAATTTTAAATTGAGGTGTTAATATGGATCTGAATCTAATTATGGAACTACCATCTTGGCCGGTCTTAAAATGACACGTGGCTAGGTCTTGTCCTTTTTAGACTTTGCCATTTTATTATAATGGTAGATCTTGCAAAAGGAAATGTTATTTTCCATTTATTTAATATTTCTTGTTTAGAATGAAAGTTTAAACTTAATCATTCCACTATGTAAAAATAAAAGTATAAAGTTGCCCTAAGCGGGACTTGAAAGGAATAATGTTGTCCTCGCACGGACTGAAAGATAATTATGTCCTTATAAGGACTAATAAGGAAACGATCTTCAATAAAAGGAGTTTCTTCTTCCTTTTATTTCTGGATGCTTTCTCCTTGGATGCTCGTTTCATTCTAGCCGCGGTACGAAGCTCAGTATCTCAGGGCTCCGGGTGTGGAGAACTCCTATTACGGCTTCTTCGCTTGGCGACGTATCCAATAAAAATTTGGAAGTAAAAATTTCTTAGATTAGGATTGAGAATATTCCTAAGTTAAGTCTAGACTCAGAAGTTTAGATATGTGCAATTGTGTAACTGAGATTAAACACAAAAGGCTAGTGTTTAATTCACTCAGTGTTGGCTCTGATACCAACCTGTCACACCCCGAATTTCCACGTGTCACCGGTGGGCCCGGTGGGGAGTATCGTGACGTCATGGTTGGCAACGTAATAGTCAAACAACACAATATTATTAAGCACAGCGGAAGCAATTGCAAATATAATACAACCGAATTTATTATTGTAATATCAATTATCACAATATTCGGAAGTCTATCCACAGAAGGATCGAACATAAAATGGAAACAATAGTTCAACAGACTTCAGGCATCTTAAGCTTGCGAGACTCTTTATTGATGCTAAGGAGACAATCCAGCCAATTACGTTTAGTACCTGCATTTAGTCTTTTTGGGAAAATACGTCAGTTTACACTGGTAAATACAATCAACTGACTCATTTTGGAAAATGATTTAAAAATTGGTTTGGATGCACATGGCATAAATGTTTTATAATTTGATTAAAATGCACAGAGGCAAGATTAATCTTTTTAACTTGGGAGAATTATTTAATACTATAATCTTGTGAACGAATTACATGTTACTTATGCGTTCAGTAGCCCGGATCTAGTCCGGGTTAAAGATCAATAGACACACCACGTTATTGAGTTATACACTGACAGGTGTACGCCTACACCCCGTGCTCAGGTCGTGGCCAATCTCGTAAGATGATGCCAAGGATATCCGGGACATGGTCATTAACCCCCCAAAGGCTGTAAAGTAAACAAGACTGTTTAAACGAGCCGATCAAATTATTCAACTACCCACTAAGCGTGGAGATTTGATGCCCGATCAAGCGGTATGCTATATACCGTAACCCAAGCCCGTATAGGGAAAATAAGTTAAAAGTATTTACCTAATGCAAAGTATAAATCACAATAAGCAAAATGCACGTAGCTTTTACTGGTTCTCCTAATCTGGAACGAAGGTTTAATATAACCTATTAGAATACTAACGGGTCTTTTATTAAGCTTAAGCTTAGACCGGCTAGTTTCAAAGATACGGTTCGTACGCACGATTAAGCGAAGACCGGATAGAATGTGATTTAGACCAGGCAAGTTCAGAGACTTGTTTAATATGGGTTTATTATTCACATTCTGGATTTTGAGATGAAACCGATAAGGTTTGACCCGTGTTGGTTAATTTATGTAAACTTGTTACATAAACCGAACCGAACGCGTAAAATGCGTAACGGGTATCCGTAAGAGCCATATACAGGTTTCCTAAGTTAATATGCTTCAAATATGTTGTGACATCAGTAGGATGTCTTTCATTATGCCCCGAACTAATTTAAACACAAACTATGCCCCGTAGGGGTAGTTTGGTCATTTTAAAGTTTGTAAAAGCGCTTAGATGTTTAACTGAGTTACAGGTCTGATGTAAACAGCAAACATACTCATTTTGATGAGTTATAACAGTAGGCTAAAGCATATATGTGAATTTTATCATTTTTAACCAAACTATGCCCCGTGGGGGTATTTTGGTAATTTCACATAAGCCGAAAAGCTCAAAAACGAAGTCTGAGTTAATCAACCTTTTATTACCGTTAAAATCTCATATTTTGCCTCATATATCAGTAGGTATCAACCCGGGTATGTTCAATATGATTTTAAAACATACTATGCGTTAAAAACGCTAAATAAGGCGATTAAAGGCCATTTCCGGGTTTGATACTTAAATCTGATATTTTTATATTTCCAGAAGGCTTAAAATAAATTATTTGTCATATGTGATCAGTAGAAAAAAGGTTTGGAGTCGTTTCAATAAGTAAAACTCATTTTATGGCCCGTAAGGGTAAAACCGACAATTACCGGGTTAAGCCTACGACTACTAGTTATGCTCAGCCTAAAATTAATTAAAAATCTTTAAAAATCCCAAAATAATATATTACATCAGTGGGTGTTAAGTTTGATACCAAAAAGTAGGCTTAACTCGGCTATACGCTAATTACGCCATTTTATTAACATAAAACATTAATTTAGCGATATTGAGCATAACTCTTAATCTACAAGTCAAACTGATGTCAAACTTTGCATACAAGTTTATATATCAGTATTTAAGGTTTCTACACTTTTACATTTTCATAAATCACTTTTTAAGGTAATAAGGGCATAACGGTCAACATATGAGCAATTAACGGAAACATGCATATTAATTGGATAACTAATGAACCAAGGTGTATAATCACAGAGGGTTGTTCTAACATGTATCCTAATCCAATTAAAGCTCTGAGGTATTTCTAAAACATACCTAAATGGGTCAGAACTGAAAGTCAAAGTGAAAGTCAAACTAGGTGACTTTCGGTTCCGAACCGGGTCTAAACAGGAAATAGTCGGGTTGAACATGTTCGGACATGTTCTTACACTTATTACTAAGTTATAACAATGATCAAACAGGTTATATATGTTCTAGATAGCTAATTATGCATAAATGACATTTTAAGCATCCTGTTGACTTTTTACATAAAAGTTTGACCCGACTTTTGACCTGGTTAGAGTGGTGATCAGGGGAAACCCTTTTGAGGTTTTATTACCCACATAAATACCAATCTATAACTACTTTCAATTCGAGATATGACTGAGCCATTATTGACTAATCTCGAAGTCAAACCGTAATTACGACGGTTTGACTTTTAGCTAATTAAACAAGCTAAACTCAACTACAGAAGGACTAGTAGACTTACAAGAGTCCTATGCACGACTTAAGATCAGTTGGACCTGCTTGAGAGCTCCAGGAATGATCAAATTATGCAAATGAAGGTGTGAGGAGTTGTGTTGCATAAGGTGGCCTTTTATAGTGAATTACACACCACAATTGGGTGACATTTGGGTCTACAACTGACCACAACCCTTCAACACATGTCCCTAAGTGTTTAGGGGGTGCCTAGGGGCCAAGAAGAATGAGAAAAATTGGTTAAAATTGCGTCTAAGAGCAAGGGCAGCCGAGAAAACAAAATCAGGAGCTGGCACCCCCTCGCGTGGCGCGAGGCCTACCTGCAGCCTATCTATATATATATTTTTTTTTATTTTTGCGCATGGGTCCTTGGCTCTTCAAATTTCGAATAGGCACTTGTTTATTGCATTATGAACCCTCACAATTGATCTATAAGGGCTTTAAAACATATACCCACTTTGTTAGGTCCCCGGTTAAATTAATTGTTACCCGAAAAGTCCTAACTTTCAACGTTTACGCTTTAACCCCTCGTACACGAATTTGATCATAACTTTCTCATACGATAACGAAACTTTATGAAATTTTAATCGTGCATTCTAGTGAGCATAATTAACCGTTACAAAGCTTCGGGTTTGCCAAAAGGTCACTCAGAGGTATAACTTAAACATGTTGACACATTTAGCCCCTGTAGTTTGTAATCTCTCACTTATTGCTTCGTATGATCCATGATTTATTCGTTTGAAGGTATGAGCACCATGTAGGGTTAATGTACATTATATTTATTCACAGTTGACACTTAGAATACGTATATTCACATACTTTCCATGTTTGTCAACTTCAGTCCTTCTATAGTATTTCTTTCACACGTTTAAACATTTGACACGTGTCTACACATTATAGGACGTGAATTTTCGAGTTGTTACAGTATAGTACTAGGGCATAAGATTTCTAGAGAGGGTATTTAGGTAGATCGTGCGAAAATAGATACCATTAGTAGGTTACATCCACCCACGAGTGTTAAGTCAATTAGGAGTTTTCTAGGGCATGCGGGCTTCTATAGACGCTTTATTAGGGATTTCTCAAAAATCACCCGCCCCATGACCCGGTTGCTAGAGAAAGAAGTTCCATTCGTCTTTGACGAGGAGTGTCTTAAGGCCTTCAACTTCTTGAAGGAACAGTTGGTTAGTGCACCTATTCTTATCTCGCCCGACTGGAGCTTGCCCTTTGAGCTCATGTGTGATGCGAGTGACTATGCCGTTGGAGCGGTATTAGGACTGAGAAAGGATAAGCACTTCCACCCCATCTACTACGCGAGCAAAACGCTCAATGATGCTCAAGAAAACTACACTACCACGGAGAAAGAGCTTTTAGCCGTAGTTTTCGCATTCGATAAATTCCGCTCGTACCTCGTTTTATCCAAGACTATAGTTTTCACCGATCATTCCGCGTTGCGTTTTCTTTTTCAAAAGAAAGACGCTAAACCCCGACTCATTCAGTGGATTCTTTTGCTTAGCGAGTTCGATATTGAGATTAGGGACAAGAGAGGGGCCGAGAATGTGGCGGCCGATCATTTATCACGGTTAGAGGATCCCAAGAGGGAAGAGATTCGTGAGGAGGAGATTGGAGACACATTCCCTCATGAGTCTATAGAGTTTGTTGAAGCTGAGAAAGAAGGATTGCCATGGTTTTGCGACATAGCAAATTATCTCTCTAGTGGTGATGTGGTGAAAGGGATGTCTACACAACAAAGGAAGCGATTGTTTAGTGAAGCGAGAAAGTATGTTTGGGATGATCCTTTTCTCTTTAGGATAGGAGGAGATAGAGTTCTTAGACGTTGTGTGTCGAGAGAAGAGGGTTGGAACATTATTAAGCATGTGCATGAAGGCCTCACGGGAGGACATCATGGTGCACACACCACCGCCCAAAAGGTATTCGATTGTGGTTTCTATTGGCCTACCATTCTTAGAGATGCCGAGGAGTTCATGAAGATGTGTGATGCATGTCAACGAACCGGCAATATTTCCGCCAAAGATGAGATGCCTCAAAATCCGATACAAGTAGTAGAGGTTTTTGACGTTTGGGGCATCGATTTCATGGGACCCTTCCCAAACTCCAAAGGAAACCGTTACATACTCGTGGCAATCGATTACGTTTCCAAATGGGTTGAGGCTCAAGCTCTTCCAACAAACGAAGCCCGAGTAGTATTAACGTTTCTTAAAAAGCTCTTTTCACGATTCGGTACTCCTAAAGCCTTAATTAGTGACTGTGGCACTCACTTTTGCAATGCATTGATGGATAAATTGCTTGCACGCTACGGTGTCACTCATCGTTTATCTACCGCATATCATCCACAAACGAGTGGACAAGTGGAGAATGCGAATCGCGGTATTAAACGAATCTTAGAGAAAACAGTTGGTAAGAATAGGAAAGATTGGTCCGACAAGCTAGACGATGCATTGTGGGCGTTTAGAACCGCCTACAAGACACCTTTAGGAACTACACCTTTCATGATCGTCTACGGAAAAGCTTGTCATCTCCCCGTAGAATTAGAGCATAGAGCGCTTTGGGCATTGAAAGCCGTTAATTTAGATATGACCGAAGCCGCTAGGAAGCGTTTCTTTCAAATTCATGAGCTTGAAGAGCTTAGGGATGCGGCGTATGCTCGATCGTTGGGAATAAAGGAGAAAACGAAGTTGTTGCACGATAGGAGGTTGAGGAAAGTGAAGGAGTTTAGCAAAGGCGATAAAGTGCTTCTCTACAACTCGAGATTGAAGCTTTTTGCGGGTAAGTTGAAATCCAAATGGTCGGGACCTTTTATGGTTCATTATGTGTTTCCATATGGAGCGGTGGAGATCATGGATGAGAAGGATGGCCGTAGTTGGAAGGTGAACGGCCATCGTTTGAAGCATTACATTGGAGGAGCGATAAACAAGGATGAGAGGGAGGTAACTCCTCTCGAAATCCCACCTAAAGCCACCAATTAGTGTTTTGGGTGAAAGCCCAAGTGTACATTTTGTATCGTTTGTATAAGAGTCTTTATTTGAGTATTTTCGTGTTCTAACGCGTCTTTCCGTAGTTTTTCGGTTTGTGTTTTGTGTCGTTGAGAATTTTGCAGGATTCGTCACCGCTATGGAACAGGAAAAAGCATGAGAAAAGAGGTTGCAGGTAAGTTTTCTTGATACTTAGAAAAAAATTCTAAGTGTATTGGATGAGTGGAAAAGTTTTGAAAATTTTTCTAAGGCATGAACAAGGTTTTTGGATGAAACTCCCTGGAAAAAACAGCCCTTGGCGTGACGCCAAGGGCCGTCGCGTCATGCGAGGACCCCCCCCCCCCCCCCGGGACCCCTGGCGTCGCGCGAGGCCCATATGAACCGGATAAAAACGTTTTAATTGAATCTGTTCGCTGAAATCATTCCTTTTTCATATCTACAAACCCTAAGTCGCGATTTTCACAAAATTCACCATAACTCACTCAATTCTTCACCAAATCCCTCCATTCTTCTTCCTAAATCACCACAATCACATTCCCCACAATCTTAACCATCAATTTCACCCGATTTCGCGCTGCATTGTCGCGTTTTTGGACAAATCCGTGCACCACAACTTCAAGGTCTCAATTTTCTTGCATAAATCCGAATCCAAGGTATGATTTCTGTGATTTCTCACTAGTAGGTAACTTTATTGCTCGTTTGTAGTGTCGGGTCAGTCATGTTTTAGATCTAGGGTTTGTGTAGGTTGCTAAAGTTAGGATTTTTGACCCGTTTGTGATTTTAGTGGTAT
This sequence comes from Helianthus tuberosus, assembly GCA_030545235.1. Lineage (NCBI taxonomy): Eukaryota > Viridiplantae > Streptophyta > Magnoliopsida > Asterales > Asteraceae > Helianthus > Helianthus tuberosus. The sequence continues at coordinate 31,302,987 of CM060422.1, forward strand.
GCGGGTGGTTATGTTTGGGATGTTTACATACAATGGGGCTTGCGGATGGATCGGGTTGGTTTGCTTGGGGTTGTTTGAGACTTGTGGGGTATGTTTGGACAACTAGACAACATGTTTGAGCTTTACGGGTTTGTTTGGCTATAACTAAAGAATTTTTGCTAAAAAAATAGGTTGTTGAACTGATTTTTGCAAATGTGATTAGTTTCTAAACGGATTTTGTTGCCACAAACGTTAAGGTTTAAAAAGTCAAACTCTCACGTGTTTCGCCTCAAGTGTGGGGATATTTCGGCACTTATGCTTAATTGAGGACAATTAAAGTGCCGGGAGGAGATAGTGTACATTGAGTCTTAGGTTGTTCGAGTTAGTGAGTCTAGTAGTCGTCTTAGAAGTAGTATTTAGAGTCTAGTGTCGGGTTTACTTATATGCATGTACAAGTTTACAACATTTTGCCCGTACTCAATCTCCATTCGGGTAGAATGATGTTTAACTTACGCTTTTGTAAACGGTAACCCATTGTTTTTCTTTAACTTTATTTTCAGAATTAGCCGCGAATGAAATGCTATACGGCTATTATATTTAAAAAAAAAATTAAAAAATTAAAAACACCAAAAATAGTTTGTGATTACTAACTTTCTGCATTGTTTTCTTGTCAAATCTTTCTTGTTTTGCAGAAACATGTCGGGTGAAGGTTCATCATCAAACTTAAGGAAAAGGAAGATCAAGTATCGGGGGTTTGATAGGAGGGTGTATTCCCGTGTCGAGAGGATTATTGATCACCCGGTCTTAGACTTTGAAGAAGACAGTGAGGAGAGGAAGAAACTGAAGAAGTATGCGGAAACTCACATGTTGGAGCACCGTACGATAAACTGGGAATGGTTGCAAACTATGGGAGCGAGTGATCGGGTGGCGGAGTTGTTAGGGCCACGATTGAGAGCGGCAATGGATTGCCGTTGGCCGCAGTACACTGAACTTACACTTGAGTTCCATTGTACCTTCCATCATAAAGAGGGTACTTTTGCGGAACATAATGCGGTGTCGTTTTCTTTGGCCCGAATTTTGTATGAAATGAGTATTCCTCAATTTGGAGTGGCCTTGGGTTTTTATACGGATGAGGAGGTGAGGACATATGAGTTTGTGAATGGTTTAAGGGGTGTGTATAATCATCCTCGGCCGAAGTGTTTGGATTCGACAGAGTTGGAGCGATTTTGGGAGGAGATTGCGACCCAACCGTTCGCCCAGACGAACCTTATCACATCGGTTCGTGATCCTATACATAGGTATATTTTGAAAATGTTGGCGACTACGGTTGTGGCGAGGAAATCAGGTGAAAATAAAGCAAACTGGTTGGATATTTTTGCTTTAATGTGCATGGTGGAGAATAGAAACTGGAACTTGGCAAGTTTCTTTGCATGGTCGTGCAGTAGGCCGCGTAGGGGAGGAAAAAGGGCTGCCATGAATCTTGGGCCGTACATAGCTAGGTTGGCAGGGAATATACGGGCCTTAAAAAAATATCATGTGGAGCAGATGCATTTGAGTTTCCCAACGGTTTATTGGGGTATTGCGGAGCTGCAGTTAGCGGGGGTTTTAACAAATACGGACCCGCCACAATGGAATTATGAAGTGGGTGCTCCTCCGGCACGACGACCGGTACCTAGACAGAGGCGTGAGACTCCTCCACAGCAGCCAGTTAGACAGCAGAGACCTGACCCGTTCACCCCTGAGGCTGCTTTTGACTACACACAGCAGAGATTTAATCAGATTGAAGATAGGATGCGGGTTAACCACGAGTGGATGATGCAGAGCCACCACCGACAGGACGACATGCTCAGGTATATGATGTCGGGTATGTCACTGAATGCTCCGATACCTCCACCCTTTGCCGGATTATTACCTCCACCAGTTTATGGAGGCGAGCAGCAGACCCCATATGTCTATGGTCAGTACCCGGGGTATGACCAGTGGGGAGGGCAGAGTGGTTATGCTTATAGTGGTCAGTTCGGGTGGCAGCAGGCTGGAGGTTCAGGGACCCAACAGATGGAGGAAGATTCTGAGGATGAGGAGTGATGTAGCAGATGGGCTGAAGCAGCATATATCCTTTGATGTTTTATTTTATTTATGCTGTTTTGGTAGTTCGATATGGTTGTATTAGTAGACATATTTTTATTTTTCATTTGAACTTGGATTGTTGGAACGATGAACGTTCGGTGGTATTTGGTTTGGTATGCTATGTTTGTTTTAGGTTGATGATTTGGAGCCGCTTTCCGTTCGTGTGTGAGGGAGTTTGGTATTGTTTGCTGAGCACGTTCGGTATTGGAGGGCTTATGTGGAAACGACTGGCACTTTGACAGTCTCACATACTCAGCTAAGTCGTTTCCCTTTTTGTTGTTGTTGTATATTTTATTTATTTCATTTGCAGTTTTTATTTTTAGGTAGTTGTTGAGTCGTATTTTCGTTCTTGCATTAGGGACAATGCAATCTCTAAGTGTGGGGATGGGATACTTGTAAATATTTGAGTCATAAATATGAAAAACACAAAAAAATTAAAAAATTGAAAAAATCCAAAAAAATTGAAAAAAATAGAAAATGTCTTTCGAATAAAAAAGAAGTTTGCAATTAAAGCGGAAAATGATAGAAAAGATGAATTTTTGCTCGGGTTCGAATAATAATAATATGAGATTTTAATAAACCGAGTTTGCGTCTAGTTTGGGATATGTGGATAGGCCCGGGTTTGGTTTTAAGTCCCTTTGATCTAATATACCTTAATTGTCGGTCTGCTAGTGGGTTTTCGCCTGGGAAATATGGGAAACTAAAACTGCCAATAAGAGTATAAGGGGCACCGTTATAAGTTAAAACCGTTAGAGTTTGTGGTCATGAAAAAAAAATAGAATAAAAAGTGAGCTAGAAACTAAATGAAAGTAACACAGGTCTATGTAATCCGAGTTGGGGATAGCGACTCTACAGCCGGAATGCCTATGGGATGTGTGAAATCGATTTGCCGAATAAAAATACCGAAACCTAAGTAATCTGTGGTTGGGGATAGCGACTCTACAGCCGGAATACCTCTTGGTTAGGGAAAGCATCGTCTAGACTCACGAAAGAAAGAAAAAAAAAGCAAAAAGCAAAGCAAAAATAGAAAAAAAAGGAAAAAAAAAATGATTGTAAACTCTCTTGGTTTTGATATAAGACGGTTAGAAATTGGTCCAGTGATCGTTCTTTTAGTCCTATAAGCTTGAGGTGGGAGTATGTGGACCGTAGATTCTAGTGTGAGACCCTAGGTAGACTGACCGCACTTAAATTAAATTCACATGATAAGGGCTTAGGATTGGACTTGGGTTTAAAGTGGACAAGTATATTCGCAATCGCGGCTAACGCAAGTCTTGGTTTTTAATTAATTATACCTATACTTTTGACCCGAGTGATTATTTGTTTCTGATTCCGTTGCATAATTCTTTTTTGAGGACGAAAAAAGAGTAAGTGTGGGGATGTTTGATGTACTGTAAAGTACATATGTTTATAGTGTATATTTTGGTCAGTTTTCAGTTGTTTCGAGTCTGTTTTAGGTTAGAATTGTGATACTGCTGACGTTAAGCTTTGATTTCAGGTCCCGTAGCTTAAAGTGTTGAAAAACGAGTCAAAACGAGCAGTTCGGAAGAAAAACGGGATTCGTACGCGCGTCGGAGAAGCTGGAAATTGGAAATAATAAAAAAATAAGAAAAATCACCTTTGGATGCGCCGTGTGACGCGACACCCCCTTGGCGTCACGCGAGGGGGGTGATTTCTGATTTGATGTTGGCAGCTAGGGTTTGGTTTAATTAATTCCCAAGAAACTTGATTAGAAACCCTAATTACGAATTGAGAGTTCTTTGGAGCAACTTTGGACCATTCTTGGCGAGCAATTGGAGATTTCAAGGCAAGGGAATCATTGGTACGAGTCGAAGTTGAAGAATCGAAGAATTAATCGGGTTTTCTAATCCCTTGTTTTGTCGATTACTTTTCTTGGAACTTTGTTACAATGAATTCATGTTTAGACATCTTTGTTTTGTTTTCATTTACTGAGATGCTTGGCTAATTTCATAAACCACCTAGACTTGATGAATGGATTAATATAAAGTTTTTACCGGTTTTGTTATTTGCATGATTGTTATGGGTGATTGTGTTTAGTAAGAGGTTGGATTTAAGGATTTGATGTGTATGCATACTTTGAATTGGTTTATTGTTATTACTTGTTTCATATGATTCTTAGTGACGGTCTATATCATAACGTAGAGTCATATTAGGGTTTAGGCTTTCGGTGAGTGTCTATATCACGTTAGAAAACCTTAACTCTTTAGGGAGAATTGGCCAATAACCCCTAGAAGTAACTGATAATAATTTGCTAAGTCTTAGTGTTCTACTAGTCCTAATACCTGGGAAGTGAGGGGCTATTGGTAGGTCTTACCCGGCGAATTGCTTTAGATAGGCCTTGGGAAAGGTTATGTCTTGGTTTACCTGTCGGTCTTATTAGTCTATCAAGTCAAATTAATTACTTCAAACTACCCTAGATCTAGGATTGGGAAAGAATAGGTCAACATTAGGGTACTTACACAATAATTAGACAACTGGGAAGGCGTCTAATAACCGGTAGAATTAACAGCCTAGGTAGCTCCACAGGTTTCTCCTTGAGAAGGGTCGAGGGGCCTCGTTGGTTCTTAATAGGTTTAGTATTTTAAGATCCCGGTTCCATAACTCGTGCATTTAACTTAATCGGTAATCTCTTAAAAACAATCCAGGATTCTTGTCTAGGTGGTCCCGATCTCATATAAGAAAAGTCTTCAGTCTTTATTCGTGTTTAGTCTAGCTTTAGTCTATTTAGTAGTTTAATATAGATTTCCTAGATTTTCAGTAACACCCCCCCCCCAAAACAAATAAACAAGTTTTAGTCGTGTCTGTCAGTGTCTAGTCAGAGTCTAGTCTACGTGATAAATAGAGTCTCGTGGTTCGATATCCGGACTTCCTAGGTTATACTACATTGATCGGTACACTTGCCGATTGTGTGGTTTAGGTCGAGTCTAGAATTAAAGCTTTTTAGTGTCTAGCTTAGAGAGTCTAATTTAGTTGTTTTTAATAGTCTGTTTAGCACACATCACTCCCCCTTAGACTCTGCTCTTGGGATCATAATCTGGACTATCTGCAATCACTCAAACATCTATAAATACAATGTTTTCATATTATCAATCAAATTCTCTAAATCAACTCCCCCTATCAACAAACTTAATTGATATGGCAAAGTTTAAGAATCCAACTCCCTCACAGTAAATCATCCAAGTCCAAACTAATGACCTTGGAGATATCACAAACTGTTTTTGAAATTTTTGATTTTTAATTCAAGTTTCAAATTAATGAACTTGTTTTATTTTCAGAAACACAATCAGCTTACTTAGATTTTGAAACTCAGCATTTCAGACATCGGTTGTCGAAAATAAAGCAGAATCAAAAATCTTTTTGTATTTTTCTGAAAATATATAGCAGTAAAGAAATATGTACAAATATTTACAGACAATATTTTTGTTTGAGTATGCGTTAGAGGATCATATCAGTTTTTGACAAGTCACAAGTACCGTTGAGCTTATTTACACATTAAGAATTAAACAATTCGCTTAGATTGTCGATATACTGATCCACTTAAATTTTCACACAAATTTCAACTGATTCAGGATACGAATTAGGTGTTTTAAGAACTTAAACTTATTCATGTGTCCCACCTCTTGAATATACTCCCGTATCCAGATCCCAATATTCAGTCTTACAGGTGAGTATACCTAGATGATATTTGTAAGGTGTCACGGCCCTTGGCCCCGGTTTGACCTGGTCCAGAGCCGCGAGGCAGGAAATCCGATGGTATCTAATTTAGTGACAGCGGAAGTCTTTTTAAACAGGATCAGTTATTATTAAAACTGCTCGTTTATATATATAATATAGGGATAAATCCCATAATTTACAATAAAGTGATTTCACTGGGAAATCTTTATTTCTTAAAACATGTTTCTTTATTTATTTACATTGAGCCACTTTTCTAAGCATATAGTGCTCCACGGTACTTTTCCTGTGCTCATAACAGATTACCTGAAACATGTTTGAAAAAGGTTTTGTCAGCAGGGAAATACTGAGTGAATCATTCTATTTTGCATAATGATGCATAGTTATTAATTACAGCATAAGAGCGATTACAATGGCTTTTATCTTATTTTTATCTGGCATCCTGTCACAATGGTGACATGTCACAATGGTGACGATGGTCATACCACTATTAGATCAATGAACCTAAATAGTGATGATTATCCCTGTAGGTCAATGAACCTAACAGTGATTATCCCGAGTAGGTCAATGAACCTGACTGGGAGAAAATTAGTAATGTGCACAATACCCCACTAACCAGTAATTCAAGATATCCACGACTTAGTCCCTGTAATTATAACCTTTGAAAATAATTTGAGGTATTGTAAAATAGTTGATAAAAAGAGAATGACTCACATTGTAGATTTAACGAGCAGAGTATAAGCCTACTGATTAGCCTTGATTAACCTAATTTAAATAATAATGCACGCACAAATAGGTTAGTAACTAATACAGCAGTTACGAAAATTCACGAGATTAAACCCTCACAACGGTTTACAAGTGCAATACTTAACAATTCAGCGGATTCACAACGAATGACAGAGTATAGTCCGAGTTCGAACAGCACTCAAACATTCAAGTCGAAATCACGATGAATAACAAAGTATAAACTCAATTTGAGCGTCACTTAAACATTCGTTAGATAGTTATAATCGATCGGACGTTGAATCGTAATAGCGATCGAGTTATTACCCTGATTGCGGTATCAATTAGTGATCTGTGTGTGTTAATTGTGATAAACAGAGCATATCTCAGTGCCTAGAACGAATTTCTTCGTCGAACATACGCAGAATTTCAAGTGCCAACCTCTGCTATTTATACACGATTTTTTCCCTCCCTTACGGACCGTAACAAATAACCCTTACGGTCCGTAAGGGTTACCTATTTTTTTATAGAGTAGCCACGTGTGGGACTAGGCCTGCTGAGTCGACGATTCTTGAATTTTTTATTCTAATAACGAATTAAGAGGATAATCGTCAAGTAGGAAATGCCCCCCCTGAGTTTTAGGGGCCCTGATCCTGATTCTGATGATTCTGAAAATTTTAGGGTTTGCGCAGAATTACTTGGGTGTCTTAATTAGGGTTTCCTATTGGTCAATTAAAATAATAATTAAGACTTTTTGATGAGAGTTGTTACATAAGGGGTTAGATGCGAGGGCCGTGAGAGCTCAGGTCAGAACTTACATTCAGCAGAGAGATGACGATTCGACTTTAGGTGTGTCCCCTTTAGAGGATCTTTTCTTCAACAGCAATGATTATCAATTTTATTGTTTCATCATTTTTGCTGAGGGCGGTGCTATATTTCAAGCAAGCAGAAAGTATTCTCCAGGGACTAGGCCATTGCTTCCGCAAAATCAGAAGTCCCGAGATAATACCCCAGATATCACTAAGTATAAAGACCTAGTATCTCAGAAAGAGGGACCTTTCAAACGAGATTTCAGGGGTTACCTATATATCCAAGTAGTGTTCCCCACGAAATAAGCAAGTTTGAATTTAAGTTTATATCCCGAAAAAGTTTACTAAATGTATAAAAATCTACCGACATATCCACAGTGAGATCGTTTAATACATTTTAACTTTCCAATTCTTTAGCGTACCGTAACTGTCTACTGATGTACTATCATTTCCTCTTTTTACACAAAAACTCAATTTTTGAATTTTATCATGTTTTTGACTTTTTCAAATTTTCAAATGTTTTTGTATTTTCTAACAAATTTTCTCCCCCTAAAATGCAAAATCATTTAAAGAAAAATTTGACAACACGATACTGATAGCTTTGACTCGCCATCCATTTTCTGCTAACTGTGCTCTGTTTTGCAGAAAAACTAATATAAAGTACCCCCATGATTTATAACCCATTGATTTTCGACAGTTTGAAAACCGTTTTTCAATCTTGTGAAAGTAATTATGTTTGTTCAGCCGTGAGGGTTTCGGCGTATTCAATCAACACATATTTTTGAAATTTTCTATTTTAACAAAAATTAAAAACAAACATATTTTTGGTTTTTCAAAATTTTCAATTTTTAGGGTTTAGAAAATATTGTTTATTTATGTACAGAATGAAAATAAACTTCTTGTTTCAACCAACACAGGATCCAGCAGCCTCCTCTCCTTGTTGTGCCAGGCTGCTCCAACTTCCATTCTCACAATCTTTGAATTTGTTGAGCACCTGCACATTCAGACTACTTGATTACTTGAACAATTTAGCCCAGGTCTTTTGAACCTTAGGCATTTCAACACAATAATTTTCATTCAATGCTGTTTCCTGCAGTTTCGGAAAATCTTTTTCATCAAAGACTTTTTCATATTTGACTTCAACTATCTCATCTTCTACCGAAGTCACTTGTTTCTTAATAGACCATGTTTGACCTTTCGGCGTACCTCTTTTATAAAAATGAGACTCTTTTTGAACATTTTGTTTTTGAACAACTTTTGGTTTCCAAAACTCTTGTGGTTTTGTCATATCAACAGTTGTTTTCCAACTTTGAGTTGTTCTGACTCTGGGTGTATGAGAATTCCAGGTCTGTCTAGAATCGAACCTGTTCGTGTTTGATTTCCAGTTTTGATTCAAAGCAAACTTGTTTGTGTTGTACCTCCAAGTTTGTTTTGAGTCAAATCTGGTTGACCTTTGTCTCTCATTCTCAGATTTTTGTTTCTCAGCATCAATCTTCTTTTTATCAACATCCACAGGTTTCAGATTTAGACACTTGCGAGCAAGATGTCATTTTTGATCACATTTAAAACATGTTCTCATGGACACATCTTTGACCTGTGCTTGTTGCTTTTTCATTTGATCATAAAACTCTTCAATAGGTTTTTCCTCTTCTTCAAAACTTTTTCCTTGAACAAAACTCATTTTTGTCTTTAAATTCGGAGTTTCATTTCTTTTCCAACTTTGTTTCTTCTTATAACCCAACCCAACCTTCATGTTTTTCTTTTTAAAACCAGGTTTGTTATAAAAAGTTTTGTGATCTTTACCAGCAAACTTTGAAATCTCAGATTTCTCAATCTCAACCATCTTAAAAACTTTATCAACCTTTTCTGAAATCACATTCTGAATCGGGAATACAACATCTAAGAATAATTTGTCCGATCCAATCATGGTATAAACCAATCCTTTTGAATCATCATTCAAACTTTTCTCGGATTTTGTGTTTTTCAGATAACTATCATGAAGATTTCCTTCATCTTCATCCTGTGATTCAGATTTACCTGTATCAACCGACTCTTCTTTCAACACACTTTCAACAACTTTACCTACCACCTCTGAATCATGAGTATCATCAGATTTGGAATAGGTTACATCAATGTTGTCTGGCAATTGATCAACCGGGTTGAAAGCTTTTTCGACCTTTTCCTCATCATAAAATGCAAATTTTCCTGGTGGTGGAACTTGATGAAATTCTGAACCAATGCCTTTCTTGTTTTGCTCAGACTCACCATCTCCCGGTTTTATATTGAAAATACGTTCAAGCACATATGACGACACGTGATAACTTTTTAACTTGTTGTTATCCTGTTCTAAATCAGCAATCTGTCGCTTTAGCTTAGCAACATCCTCAATATAGGAATTAACAACATCTTGTTTTATGGAATACATTCGTTTAAATTCTTTAGTTGTTTCAGAAAGATAATTCATTCTTGATTGAGCATATTTCATTTCATCTTTCACCTTTTCGTATGACTCTTTTGTAATGTGATATGCCAGTTTCATTGAGTCATATTCTTTCTTCATTTCTTGACAAGCAATTTCTTTTTCAGAACATTTTTCTGTCATTTTAGAAACATTTTCTTTCAAAACTTCATTTTCTTTTTCTAACTTTGTACATTTTTTTGAAAAATTTTCATCATTTTCTTTTAAAACCTTTTCTTTTTCAAGCATTTTTTTGCATTTTTCTTTAAAAATGTTTTCAATTTTAGTGAATTCAAGATCTCTTGTTCTGAATTGCTCATCTTTTTCAGTACAAGCTCTGCACGGTTCCATGCATTTCTTGCACTGATCAATCGCTTTTAAGATTTCAGAATCAGAATGTACCTCAGTGATTGGCACTTCGGTATTTGATGCATTTGCCTCAGTTTGCTTCTGATCAGCATCATCTTGCTTTTCTTCAACACCGACTTCATCACCAACATTACCAGCTTCCAAATTCTCATTCTTTACTTCTTCTTCTTCTTTCCTCATCTCTTCTCCAATCTGCTGTTCTTCAGTAACAGCTTTCTTAATCTCTTCATTCACCTCAACTTCTTCACTTTTGATTTCCTTCACAACCTCAACTTCAACAGCTTCTGCTTTAACCTCTTCAGCAACCTTCTTCAGATTGTTCACCATTTCTTCAACATTCTTCTTCATTCTCTCTTCATCCCTTTTTCTTAGACACGATGTCATGGCATATCTGATCTCCTTTTCATGCCTTTTAGCATATATGTCATCTCTCATCACATTTCTATAATATTCAGCTCTCAAAGGAATTATGAGAAGAACATCATCAAAGATTATGTCTTTCTTTGGAACAACTGGTTCTCCTTCTCTGTTGTAGTAGCACTCTCTCTTCTTATCCCATCTTCTGCTCATAACAACACTCTCATATTCTTCCTGCATCTCATCCATTCTGTTGTAAACAACATTTCTTTCTCTATAAGTTTTCTCACTCAAGATCTCTTCTCGAGTTTTCTCCTTCATCTCAACTTTATCTTTTTCTTCATTGTTTTCTTCACGGATTTCAGCAACGAAAACAAACTTTCTTTCCTCTGTTATAGCTTTGCCATGAGCTGTTTTTCGAACATTCTCCAAACGATCTTCTTCTGGACAAATTGAGCTCCAGTCAAAACCTTCATCATCTTGAATTACAAAACAAGCTCTTGATTTGGTTTTATCTTCAATCAATTTCGGCTCTTCTTTGCTTCGGTGATAGATCGCCTTTCGATAATAATCATCGTTGAAAAGACGTTCATTTTCTTCAGCAACTTCAGAATTTCTGCATTCTCTTTTGAAATGACCCTTTTGCTTGCATCTGAAGCAGGTCACTTTGGATTTGTCAAATCCAAGCTTCGTTGACGGACCACCCAACGATTGCTTCCCGGTAATCTCCATATACCTCTGCGCTCTTCGGATGCAACTTGCTAAGCACCAACGGATGTCAATGAGCTCCATCTCTTCCGGATCAATCTAGTCGTAGTCTTCTTTGGTCAATTCGGAGTTTCCAATTTTACCAGCTACAAGACCTTCATACGATTCCAGAACAGATGCAAGAAAACTCATTTGCTGCTTAGCTGCATTTATGCTCATCGATGGAGAATTCTTCAGTTTGAGAGCAATGTTGCACAGAATTTCCTCAGTTTCATTAGAAGTTGATTTTGAAGATGAATGATATCCAGAATGATAACTTGATTAAGTTGTTTGAGGTTCTTTCATTTTCTCTCCACTGAATGCTGTATTTGGTGAACCAACACTTTTCTCCAAAGGTACACTGCCTTTGTAATATAGACCAACATTCTGTTGATGTGAAAAACCAGTCATCTTGCTTTGCTTCTGTAACTCCAGATCATGACTCTCTATCTTTTCAAACAATGCATCAAGAGAAATCGTATCATATAAAGCATCATTTTTCAAAATAAAAACAAACGTTTGCCACTGATCAGCTCGTGGTAACGCTTCAATGACTCTATCAATAATTTCCTCTCTTGTTTTCTCAATTTTAAAACGTTCAAGTTCAATTTTGAGATGACAGAATCTCTCTATCATTTGCCTCACCGACTCTCCTTTTAAACTATCAAATAAATCGAATTCTTTTTTAAGCAATGCAGTTTTGTTTTCTCTAATCTGTTTACCCCCCTCAGCTTTAACACGTAAAGCTTCCCAAACAGATTTTGACGACCCATCATGATTAAGCAGTGCAAAAATATCATTTCTAATTGCCGTCTGGATTAAAGCAATCATTCTCTGTTCAGCTGCATAATCTGCTTTGTCTTCTCTCGGTAATTTCTTAAATGAAATTACTTCGCCTTTATCATCCTTCGGTCGTTCGTATCCAAACTCTAAACAGAACCAGCTTTCATGCGCATACGCTTTCTCCCAGTTAAGAAACCGTTCTTTCCACCATGTATAATCCTCAATGCTTTCCAGAGTTGGTGGCTTTGAATGTGTTCCGTAGAAGTTATCATGCTTGATGTTCTCATTGATCGCTTTCGTGATGGTTTTTGGTGTAACATTTGTAATCTCGGAAGACTCAGATGTGAACGCGTTGAAAAACATGTTGTAGAATTCTTCAGCCATGATGTAATCCTGGACAGATTTAATCAAACAAACACAATCAGTATCAATAATATCAAATATTCTGAAATAGACTGACACTCAATTGACGTGAAATGATCTTGACTCAGAATTTTCACTTTCAAGCGAACTGAGACTTCAAGCGAGATAACAAGTTGAAACTGAATATCAGCTTTCAAGCGAACTGACACTTCAAGCGAGATAGCACTCCAAGCGAACTCAACTATATTTTCAAGCGAACTGACTATTTGAAGCGAACTCAAATATATTTTCAAGCGAACTGACTGTTTGAAGCGAACTCAACTATATTTTCAAGCGAACTTAGACCAAAACGCACTCTCAAACGAACTCAGCAGCTATTTTCAAGCGAAACCCAAAGTGTTCGTTCAAGCGAAACCTAGTTTTTGGTCCAATTTTGTCATTTTTACTTCGAATTTCAGTCTCAAACTCTCAAGGCTTTGTTAAAACACTGTTTTACATGTTTGGTGGAAAAATCGTGCCATTTTGACCATGAAATTTCGTTCAGATTTGAAAAGAAGGTGTAGAAGTCAGAAAATAGATGATATCAAGCTAAACTCTTCTTCCTGAGCTCTAATACCACTTGTAGGATCGTTGTTGGACCCAAACGAGTAGTTCAGAATAGCTTGTAATCCGATTCAAAGGCGGAATCAGTGAAACGGACGTGGAAACAGCTTGATACTATTTAATTTGTCACTTATATTGATAATAACACTGATTACAACCTGGACAAACTTTGGCAGCACTTCGTTACAGATTCTGAAGTCGTACCAAATGAAATGTCAAGTGCCCTATATATACTAGTGGGAGGTTCGCTTGAAATGAACAAGTGCACGTTCAAGCGAACTCAGTTGTTGATGGTTTCGCTTGAAATGACAAAGACATGTTCAAGCGAACTTAGTTGAGTTGGTTTCGCTTGAATGTGTCTTTGACCCTTTCAGGCGAACTCACCATGTAAACTCAGTTTCTTGCACCTCGAGCACTAGATATCCTATCCTATCCTATTACATGATACAAGACGAAGTCAATAGACGTAGTGCACTAACAGTATCGATTATAGGGAATTAAATAAGGTTACAATTAAGAATCGATACCCATTGCCTAGGATTGATGATCTTTTCAATCAACTTCAGGGGGCTAGATATTTTTCTAAGATAGATTTACGCTCCGGATATCATCAATTGAAGGTACAAGAAGAAGACATACCTAAAACCACTTTCAGAACTAGGTATGGTCACTATGAGTTTACAGTCATGCCCTTTGGGTTAACAAATGCTCCTGCAGCATTTATGGACATGATGAATAGGATCTGTAAACCGTACTTGGATAAATTTGTAATTGTCTTCATCGACGATATACTTATTTATTCCAAAAGCCAGGAAGAGCATTGTGAGCACCTACATGCATTCTTAACTTTGTTAAGAAAGAAGAATCTTTACGCCAAATTCTCGAAGTGTGAATTTTGGCTACAGGAGGTGCAATTTTTAGGTCACATGGTAAATCACGAAGGTATTCACGTAGATCCTGCTAAGATAGAAGCAATCACCAAATGGAAGGTCCCGCAATCAGCTATGGAAGTTAGAAGTTTTCTAGGATTAGCTGGATACTATAGACGTTTCATTAAGGATTTCTCTAAGATAGCTGTGCCATTAACTAAGCTAACCTGTAAAACAGTTAAGTTCGAATGGGGACCTAAGCAAGAAGAGGCTTTTAAGGTTTTAAAGCAAAAGTTAACCAACACCCCAATTCTTGCTTTACCTGAAGGAACAGAAGATTTTGAAGTTTATTGTGATGCTTCAAAGCTAGGATTAGGATGTGTGCTAATGCAACGCAAGAAGGTAATTGCGTATGCCTCAAGGCAATTAAAAAAGCTCGAGGAAAACTATACGACTCATGACTTAGAATTAGGAGCCATAATTTTTGCCCTTAAGATTTGGAGACACTATCTGTATGGAAGTACGTTTACTGTCTATATAGATCATAAGAGCTTAAGATACATATTTGGGCAAAAAGAATTAAACATGAGACAAAGGAGATGGATGGAAATCCTAAGTGACTACGACTGTGATATTCAATATCACGAAGGAAAAGCAAACGTAGTTGCAGATGCCTTAAGTCGTAAGTATCATGAAAAGCAAAAGCGAGTTCGTGCTCTTAGATTAAGTCTACAATTAGACTTAATGGAACAACTAAAGAATGTTCAAGCCACAACAATTAAGGATGATGTTGAAGGAATGAAAGGACGAATAAAAGAATTAGAGCAAGGAAGTGATGGAATTTGGAAATTCCACAAGAAAAGGATTTGGGTACCTAAGCAAGGAGAATTAAGAAATAAGATTTTAGAGAAAGCACATAAATCTAGGTATACCATGCATACTGGTAACAATAAGATGTACCAAGATTTAAGAAATAACTTCTGGTGAATAGGAATGAAAAAGGACTTAGCTAGATATGTTTCTAAATGTCTTACTTATTCACAAGTTAAGGCAGAACACCAGAAACCCTCAGGTCTACTACAACAATTAGAAATGCCTGTTTGGAAATGGGAACAAATAACTATGGATTTTGTTACTAAGTTGCCCAGAACCAGAAAGGGTAATGACGCAATTTGGGTAATTGTGGATCGATTAACCAAATCAGCTCATTTTCTACCCATGAAAGAAACCTTTAGCATGGAAAGGTTGGCAAAGTTGTATGTAGATGAAGTAGTATCCTTACATGGAATTCCACTCTCCATTGTATCGGATAGAGATAGTCGTTTCACTTCCCATTTCTGGACCAGTTTCCAGGAAGCAATGGGAACCCGACTAAACTTAAGCACGACTTACCACCCTCAAACAGACGGACAAAGTGAAAGGATGATCCAAACCCTGGAAGACATGCTTAGGGCATGTGTAATAGATTTTGGTAGGAAACTGGGATGACCACCTACCCTTAAGTGAATTCTCCTATAACAATAGTTATCATGCAAGCATTGAAGCTGCCCCATTCGAAGCCCTGTATGGACGAAGGTGCAGAACTCCAGTTTATTGGGCAGAAATAGGAGAAAGCCAATTATCAGGTCCTGAAATCGTACAAGAAACCACCGACAAGATCACTCAAATCAAGGAAAGACTAAAGACGGCTCAAGATCGCCAGAAGAGTTATGCAGACAATAGACGCAAGCCGCTAGAATTTCAAGTCGGAGATAAGATACTCTTTAAAGTTTCTCCTTAGGAAAAGGAGTAGTTTGGATCGGGAAAAAAGGAAAGCTAAGTCCAAGGTACGTAGGACCATTCCCAAAAATCCAGCGAATAGGACCAGTTGCTTATCGCTTACAACTACCAGAAGAATTAGCTGGAGTACATGACATGTTTCATGTATCAAATCTCAAGAAATGTTTATCTGACGAATCCATGGTAGTACCTCTTCAAGATGTAGAGGTAAATGAAAAGTTAAAATTTGTTAAGAAGCCACTGCAGATAGAAGACAGAAATGTCAAGTTTCTCAAGCATAAAAGACTGATACTAGTCAAAGTCAAGTGAGATTCAAATAGAGGACCTGAGTACACTTGGGAGCTGGAATCAGAGATGAAGCAAAAATATCCCTACCTGTTCCAGTAAATCTCGAGGACGAGATTTTAATTAAGGTGGGGAGGATGTAACAACTCTCACCAAAAGTCCTATTTCTTATTTTATTTTGCCCAATAGGAAACCCTAAATTGAGACCCCCAAGTAATCCTGCATAACCCCTAAAATTTTCAGAATAATCGGAATCAGGATCAGGGCCCCTAAAACTCAGGGGGGGGGGGTATTTCCTGATTGATATTATCTAAACAGTTTTCGATAGAATTCGAATTTTAACGAACCGTCGACTCACCCAAGCTACTGAGACACGTGGCTACCCTATGCTAAAACTGCCCCCTCGCGCCACGCGAGGGAGCTGTTTTTCCAGTATATATAGAGGGGTGTGGCACTTGATTTATGGCGTTGGTTCGACGTAAAAACTCGTTTCCTACACTGAGATATCGTCCGTTTACTCCAAAAATACACACTAGCACGAATTCTGCCGCGATAACAGGGTAATAACTCGATCACTGCTACGATTTAATGTCCGATCGATAGAAACCAATCCAATGGATGTTTAAGTGCTGCTCAAACTTGGGTTATACTTTGTCATTCGTCGTGAATTCGATGGATGTTTAAGTATCGCACTTTGTCATTCGTTGTGAGGGTTTTAATCTCGTGAGTTATCGTAAATGTTGTATTAGTTATTGACCTAGTTCGTGTGCATTGTCATTTAATTTAGGTTACAAGGCTTATCTGTAGGCTAAACTCTGCCCGTTTAAATCTGCAATGTGAGTCATTCTCTTTTTATCAAATTGCTTTGCAAAACCCTATATGTTTTCCAGTTATAATTACAGGGATTAAGTTTTTGTAATCTTCAATTACAGCCGGTATGTGGGGTTTTGTATACATTACTTGATAACCGTCACCATTGGACAACGAGTTAGCCAATGGGTGATATGACCATAGTCACAGAAACAGGTCGAGTGACAAATACCGTTGGGTAATTGGTTGATATAAACAATGTAATCACCCTTAATACTGTAAGTTATAACAAAGTTGTAATTGCAGTGATTAAGTCTTTGCCAATCTTAAAGAAGCAAATATAAAAACTCTTAATGCTGTGAATTATAACAATTGTGTTTTTGTACAAAAATGAATGAACTCACCAGTATTTCCTGCTGACCAAATTTTTTTTAAAACGCGTTTCAGGTAATTACAGTAGATGGAATAAGAGTGATGATACGGCACCAAGAGGCTTAAAGAAGTGGCTTATTTTATTAAATTGACTTAAAATAAGAAAACATGGTTTCATATATTCGGGTTTATCCCATATAAAAGCTACCTTTGTAAAACATGGGTTTTATCCCATCTATTAAATAAATAAAATCCGGTGTTTTCTAAACTCTGATATTTTTCCTACCTCACGGTCCTGATGAACATCTCCGCTGCAATACTTTTCAAAATAACCACCGGTACCACTTGGCTGCTCGCGTCTCCCGATTCCGTCCAGGGTGGGGTCGGGGGCCGTGACAGTAACCATATGAGTCATGTACAGGTTCCACAAGTTAATATGCTTTAAATATGATATGACATCAGTAGTATATCTTTCATTATGCCCAAAACGAATTTAAAATCAATTTAAGCCCCGTAAGGGTATTTTGGTCATTTTAAAGTTTATAAAAAGGGTTAAATAGTAATCTGAGGTCCTGGTCTAAAATAATCAGTAAAAATATTTATTTTAACAAGTTACATCAGTAAGATATCACATATGTGTGAAATTTATTATTTATGGCCAAACTATGCACCGTAGGGGCATTTTGGTCATTTCACAGATGCTATAAGGGTCAAATTTGGAAATCTGAGTTCAAGACTTTTACTTCCTGTTAAAGTATAAAAGTTTGCTTATAATATCAGTAGGTATTAAGTCTTAGGTGTTAAATATGGTTTTAAACCATATTATGCGCCTAAATCGCATAAATAATCGGTATTTGACGATTTTCGGGTTATTTAAGGAAATCTGAGATTTTGATCAGTCTCAACTATTTAAAATATTTTATTTAATATATGAAATCAGTAGGAAAAGGTTTGGTATCAAAATGTTTTGTAAAACTCATTTTATTAAAGAAAAGGGCAGTTTCGTCAATACCGAATTTACACTAGAACTCTATAATATAATCAGTATAAAATTTGACAAAAATTTTTAAAAATCCCTAAATATTATATTACATCAGTGGGTAGAAAGTTTGGTGTCAAAATTTGGGTTTAAATATGATTTATGCCAAAAATGCATTTAATTAACAAAAAGCTTTTGTTTTACGATATCGTGCATGACTCTTATTTTAGAGCAGAAACAGATGTCAAATTTTTAGGACATACTAATATATCAGTAATAAAGGTTTTTGTCCTCTCACATTTCCAAAAATCTAATTTTAATGATAAAATGGCATAATGGTCAACATTTAAGCATTTAACGGAATCATGCAAATGATTCAGATTTCAAAGGAACCATATAGTATAATCTCAGAGGGTTATACTAACATGTAATATGGTCCTAAAGGAACCCTAAGGCATATCTAAACTAAGCTAAATCGGGTCAGAACTGAAAGTCAAAGCAAAAGTCTACTTTTGCGACTTTCGGTTACGAACCGAGCCTAAATTCAGAATTGTCGGGTTGAACATGCCTAAACATGTTTTTATATTATTTACCAAGTTGTTTAAGTGTTAAAACATGTTCCATAACCTCTGCATTATCAGTTATAAATTATTTTGTAAAAACTGACCCGTTTGACTTTTTGTTAATAAGTTTGACCCGACAATTGACTGAGATAACGTGATAATTTGAAGGTGCCCTTTTAAGGGTTTAAAACCTACATAATTACCAACACATAGCCATTTTTAATTCGAATAATGGCTGGACCGTTTGTGATTAATCACTAAGTCAAAGCTTAATTACGCTAACTTTGACTTTCGGTCATTAAGCTAATAAAATTTTAACTAAGGAAGCTAACAACACTTACTAGAGTCCTTAGCACGAATTTAGAACTTGAGAAAGCTTCCTTTAGCTCCAGGAGGCTTCAGAGAGTGAGATGAGTGAAAATATTCAAATGTGCAAGTTCTAAGTGCAACACATGACCCTTTATATAGGAAATTCAAGGCTTCCAAGATCAATCCACCTGCTATCTAGAGTAATCTGATGATCCCAAGTGTCCCTAGGGAAGTAAAAACCAGTTGCCCAGTCCCTGGTATCGAAAACAACCATGCAATGGCGGTGGAACAGGCTGCAACATGCACCTGTGCAGAAATCTGTCACTGGCACTGCTGTCGCGGCCCACGTAGACTTTAGAGGGAGTCTACGCGGCCCGCGAGAACCTCCTAATCCGGTAAAAAAGTTTCCAAACTTTGCAATTTCATTCCCTGGTCCATTTTAAGTTTATTTAACTTTCTTTTATTGCACTTTTGACCCCCATAGTTAACTTTCAAGTGTCTTGGGTCATTATTTAACTTCGTTAAGCTCCCGGGTAGTTACTAGATCAACCGAAAAGTTCCTTAAGTGCGTAGAAACTTCATGGAATCAAATATTCGACATTCGTGAGAACATAATAAAATATTACAATGCTTTGGGTTCGTTAAAAGGTCACTCAGAGGTAACATTTAACATGTTGACACGTTTAACCCCTATGCTTTGTTAAATTCTCAATTTAAGCACGAACGGCTTTCTATGTCCCATAATTTATTCATTCATGAATACGATCATCTTATGAGGTCATTAAGAGGCACGAGTTTGGCATGATGACACATTTGATTCCTCTATACACATACTTTCTTTGATTGTCCACTTTAGTCCATCGAAAACAATTCGTTACATGATTAAAGTTCATGACACGTGTCTTTATTATATTGGACATGATTTTGGGAGGTGTTACATCCTCACCCCCTTAAAAGAAATCTCGACCTCGAGATTTACTGAAATAAATGAGGGTATTCCTGTTTAATTGTGGATTCAACCTCCCACGTCTATTTCTCTTTCCTCTCTCAAAAATCATCATTCCTTTTCCACATGTGCACTTTTCTGTGTGAGCCACTCCTGGCCTTTTTTTCTCGTCATGTCCTGTTGCACAATCTTGACTCTTCCACCTCATTCAACAAACACCTTAGAAGCCTCCTGTTAGAGATGGTCAAACGTGCATAAAGCTAGTAGGAATAAATCTATTCATGGGAAAAGCTAGTTAAAACATATGACATTATTTGTAAGTTTCTATAATAAATCTAGTTATGCATAAAGCCAATTAAAACATATGACATGATTCGTAAGTTTCTATGAAACAAGAAGATAGTCACTACGATCTTAAATTTAATAAGGAGATAAAGTTGTCATACATACCATAAAGTGTTCACAATTCAACAAAAGCTAATAACATTAATGTTCAATGTTTAATTCCAAAGATATCATGCGACTCAAATGTTCACTTTTAGGCACACATGGCACATCTTCAATTGGGAGGAGGTGTAGGGACGATTCAAACACTTACTTATTAGGGGTGAGCAAAAGGAAAAACACGACCATTACCCGACCTGACCCGAGAACCGATCAAACATAAAATACAGAACTGATTCACTACCCTAAATATAGGGTCGGTTCCGGTCCATAGGTCCAAGTCGGGTTTCACCATGAAAAGAACCGAGACCCGACCCGACCCGACCCGACCCGACTTTAGATAAAATATTGGAACCGATCTAAATACCTAGGTACTTGGGTTCGGGTCGGGTTAGGTATATTTTCGATTCGGTTCTCAGTTATTGTCGATCCGGACCTAAACTTGCTCACCCCTATACTTTATGCTATGTGTTACCGTTTCACAATCTACATCATAAAGTTTCTGCCACATAAATTCTATATAACCATGAGCTCTAACTCACTTTTTTCACATTTAGTGTATAATAGTTTCATAAGTTTCACTACTCATTATCCTATTAAAACAATATTTTAAGTGGAATAGATAAAAGAAAAAAAAGTGAGTAGATGCGTATTTTTTTAATTGATCCCGCCAAATAATTCATCTCCTTTTTTTCTCTCACTTTTTTCTTCACGCGTCACCTCCCCCACAACTCTAACTTTCACGCTGCCATGAATTGGCGTTTAAGGTCCCTCTCACGCCCCTGAACCATCACATCACCGTGCGTGGGTCCATAACAATCACTCTGTCTGAAGCTGCGATTAATCTATTCAATGTTTTAAAAACCGGTTCAACCGGCCGGTGGTACTGGTTGAACCGTCTGGTAGAACCAGTTAAATAATCGCCCAGTACACCTGGTATACACCTGATTAAACCGTTTCTAATAGGGCTGTAAACGAACCGAACGAACACGAACAAGGCCTTGTTCGTGTTCGTTCGTTAAGAAAATAAATGTGTTCACGAACGGTTCATGAACACTTACCGGACGAGATTTTGTGTTCGTGTTCGTTCATTAAGGAAATGAGCGTGTTCGTGAACGGTTCACGAACACAAACGAACACAAATAAATTTGGCGAACGCGACGAAGGATAAAGATAGATGGCCTAGAGAGTAGCACTCGAACTTGAATCCCTTATTGTGGAACGGGGGTCGATCGTATTCGCTGATGTAAATAATGAGAAATGAAAGGGAAATAATGAATAAACAAGGTGAAAGAGGGTTTCCTAGTTTAATTGTTAGGGTAATAAAATAAATAAAAGTTTAATAATATAAAAAGCACACATAAAATATATGTAAGTACAAAGATCTTCAATTAAAGCATAAACATACGAACATAAAAAAACGCAAATCAACGAATGTTGATGAACACGTTCACGAACACCTTACCGAACGTTCACGAACACAATCGAACGAACGAGACCCTTGTTCATGTTCGTTCATTTAACTAATCGAACGGAATTTTTTGTTCATGTTCGTTCGTTTATTAAACGAACGAACATAAACGAACTTCCCGCCGAACGGTTCATGAACTGTTCGCTGAACGTTCGGTTCGTTTACAGCCCTAGTTTCTAAGCCAAATCCGATACGGTAAGTATAGATCTGGACTAGAAATGTCATTATAGCTAGTATTCCAAAGTATTAAAACCAGTTTTAACCGAATATCACACCTAGAAGTTCTCTTTTCAAAAAAAAAAAAAAAAAAAAAAAAAAAAAAAACCCGAATACCACACCTTTCGAAATCAGTTACGTTTGCAGGGGGCAACTCAACTTCCTAATTTCAGAAACCCTAGCAATGGCGAACTCAACAGACCCCAAGATGAAGCTGATACAGAACCTAATATGGTACGCCGCTAGCGCTGCCGTTAGTTGCTGGCTACTCCTTGCAGGCGTCCGTCATATCGAGAACAATCGCGAAGAAAACAAACGAGCCATTGAACATCGCAAACAGCTTTTCAAACGATTAGGTCGCCCCTTAATCCACACCACTCCGTACGAGGCAAGTTGATTGATAATTGATTAGTTTCTACATTCATATATGTTCTGTTTAATTTTTACCTGTTTCTGGATGTATGAAATTGGATGAAATTGTGTCAAATTTAGGGTTGCAAACGAACTGGACGAATCGTTAAGAAAAATGTCCGTTCATTAAGGAAATGAACGTGTTCGTGTTTCTTCGTTAATTTTAGGTAACTAACACAAACAAACAAACAAACGATCGTGAACACAAATAAACATAAACCAGCGTTATCAATAGAAACACACACAAAAGATCATATATTAAAAGGTATGAGTATATCACAAACGAACATATATTAAATATATTATTAGTAGGAATTTTGAAGTATTTAAATAAAATTTAAAATAAAAAATCCTAGTGAACTATCGAACACAAGCAAACAAACATAAGCGAACATGTTACCGAATGTTCACGACTTGGTTTTAAAAAGCGAGAGGCGTACAAAAGCGACGAGGTCTTAAACGGAGGCGCGAAGCGCAAAAGCGGCAGGCTTTTTCGTACCCGAGGCGCGAGCTAATTATATATGTTTTTTATATATCCCATAGGTTTTTAGCTTTCCATACCCAAAATATAGCTATAAGTAAGGTTTTTGTATGATTTTAGCTGCATGTACAAGCCAAAAAACCCAAGGTACAACGGTTAGATGCATAAAAACGCCTCGGGTACAAGAGGCACACGCCTCAGGCCAAAAAAGCCCAGAATTTTTTTTGGCACTTCTTGTGATTACTCTAGGCGCTGAGCGAAAAAGCCCCCGGGTGTGCGCCTTGTTGCGCCTCGCGCTTAAGCGTGCCTCAGGCGCGCTTTTTAAAACTAAGGTTCACGAACATAAATGAACGAACACGTTCTCTGTTCATGTTCGTTCATTTATTAACGAACGAACTTCCCACCGAGCGATTCATGAACTGTTCGTTGATCGTTCGGTTCGTTTGCAGCCCAAGTGAAATTGTTAGATAATTAGTTGAATTTGAAATTTGAGATATTATTGAATAATACAGGATATGATAGCTTGTGATGTTGTGAATCCAGACCACATAGATGTGGAATTTGAATCAATTGGAGGATTGGAGAGTACGAAACAGTCATTGTATGAATTGGCAATACTTCCTTTACGTAGGCCTGAGTTGTTCGCTAGTGGGAGGCTTCTTAGTCCGCAAAAAGGCGTTTTGTTGTACGGACCACCTGGAACCGGGAAGACGATGCTGGCTAAAGCTATTGCGAAGGAGTCTGGAGCGGTTTTTATTAATGTTAGGGTTTCTAATTTGATGAGCAAGTGGTTTGGTGATGCTCAGAAACTTGGTAAGGTTATAGGGAGAATTATCATTTTATCCTCGTGTTAATACGCAAAATTGTTTTTTTTTTTTTTTTTTGTTAATAAAATTGTGTGTATTAACTCATGATTACCTTTCAGTTTCAGCTGTTTTTAGTTTGGCTTATAAACTTCAGCCGGCGATTATTTTCATTGACGAGGTTGATAGTTTCCTTGGGCAGCGTCGTTCGTCAGATAATGAAGTTTTAACCAATATGAAAACTGAATTCATGACATTGTGGGATGGATTCACTACCGACCGTGAGTGTTCTCGTATTAACTATATAGGTCATAAGAACTATGTGAAATGAACGGTATGGTTATGTATTTATTTATTTTGTATAGAGAATGCTCGGGTGATGGTGCTTGCAGCAACTAATCGGCCGTCGGATCTTGATGAGGCAATACTTAGACGACTTCCAATGGCTTTCGAAATTGGAAAACCTGGAAAGAGTGATAGAGCAAAGATATTGAAAGTGACACTAAAAGGAGAAAGAATTGATGAAAATATTGATTTTGATTATATATCTAGTTTATGCGTAGGTTTCACCGGTTCTGATATTGTTGAGCTTTGCAAGCAAGCTGCCTATTTTCCATTAAAGGAGTTCTTACAAGACGAGAAAGATGGAAAACAAACTTTAGTGAGTACATAATGCTTGCTTGCCTGCAAGCTATTAAAACGTACTTAAAAAAAGTGTTAACTGTAATTCATTTCATTATCTGATTTCAGTTTCTTTTTTCAGGAACCAAGACCGTTGTCTCAGATTGACCTAGAAAAAGCTGTTGATGCAACAAGAAAAGCAAAGATTCCAACATATGTAGCTGGCGGGTCAACCTATTGGTCGCCACGTGTTGACCCTGTTGATAATTTGGTATACTTTCTTCCCTAAATGCCTGAAATTTCTTGAATATGTATGTTTATAGTCAGTCGCATGATGTATGATATACATTCTACTATAATTATTTTTCAGGATTTCTGAAGCTGAAGGAGAAGGCTAACAGCTTTGTGTGAAGTTACTTGTGGTTCTGGATATCAAACGTCGTACTCGTATGTTCATTTCCGCAACTTATAGTGATTCTTTTAAAACAATTGTTGTATAGTAATTATTAAGTTAGTAACTACCACTTGCTAGTCAAGTATAATAAATTTTCTTACTGATCTAGAAAAGTAATACAATTTCTGGTATAATTGTATTTGTTTGTTACATTTTAGCTCTTTTTTCTAGTGGAAGTGGACTTAATATTCCCATCGTAATAGTATATATCCAGACCGGCAGCAGCAAAAAGAAAAATTTAAACGTTTTCTATAAACGCAAACTGCACCACTGAAAGCATCCCGTCCATCAAGTGTAGCACCTGCTGCATCATAAA
The DNA here is from genome assembly GCA_030545235.1 of Helianthus tuberosus. Classification (NCBI taxonomy): domain Eukaryota; kingdom Viridiplantae; phylum Streptophyta; class Magnoliopsida; order Asterales; family Asteraceae; genus Helianthus; species Helianthus tuberosus. Next base: position 31,328,124 of record CM060422.1, read on the forward strand.
GTTTGCAGTTTTAGTGATTTTTATGTATAAACTAGTAATAAGCACCCCCGCGTTGTGGCGGCGGCGGCGAACGCCAATGTCACACTACTGCCAGCGACCACCAACACTGAAGTTGCGGTGTGTTAATGCGGAGAAATTAAACCGAAACGTAAAACATAGAATAGAATAACTAAGTCGATCTCGGGCCCTCGCGTTACGATGAACCTATGTCTATTTTTTTCCACTTTGATATCAAACCCAGGTTGGCGGCCCGCCACCCCTGGGCCTCTTTCATTGAATAGCCTTGTGCACGTGGTTTGCCCTTTAATATTGAAATATTCGCACATCTAATTTGTATCCGCTTATCGTCATAAAAGACTTACAAATATACAAAACTTCAGTAACTTTATACATTTTTTTATTTCATGAAACACTTTTCTTTAACTCTATTTTTTTTTATCGTAAGCACTCTTAAAAGTCCATATTAATTTTCTTAATATGGTCATGTTCGCCAGAAAATCCTAATGATACACGACTATAAAGTAGATATACAAATTTAGGGGTTAGTTAACGTACAATTGGCCTTAACGTACGATGCGTACACGCTTAGAAATCCGCACGTTATAAACCTCAAAAAACGAAAACCCAGAAGTGAATTCAAGGGGTGTTTGGGATTCCTTTTCAACTTCTCATTCTCAAAAAGTCCTTCTCAAATCCAGAAGTGAGAAATCCTTACTTCTCAAAAATCCTTTTTGAAGACATAATTAGTACTGAAAGTCCTTTTTTTCATGGTGTTTGGAATTCCTTATGCTTCAAAAGTTCTTCTCAGATGATGTTTGGGTTTCCTTTTCCTTATCAAAAGTCCGTATGAGCTCCAAAAGTCACTTTTAAAAGGAATCCCAAACACCCCTTCAGATCGGGTTTCGGGTAAAAATAACAGCCCTGGAAACTGTATTTGGAGACCTAAAATGAGGGGGCCAAACTGAAAGTGAAGAAGCCCATATAAAAACCGAAATTGATTTGTTTGCAACAAGCCGAGGCATGTTTACGGTGGCTACAAAATTACTCGCACCTTCAAGACTATTCATTTCTCATAAAACCTTCAGTTTCTCCTCCTTCACCTTCATGGCCGCCGCTACTTTCTCCACCTCAGAAGCCCCTTTGAAAAGGAAGCTTTCTCCAACAAAGATTGGCACACACAATGGAAGCTTTCACTGTGACGAAGCACTCGGCTGCTTCATGCTTCGCCTCACCAATAAGTACTCCGGAGCTGAAATCGTACGCTCAAGAGACCCACAGGTTTTGCTCTTGCTCTTGCACTTGCACACCAACTGTTTGTGTTAATGCCCAAGTGAAAGTTTTCTCTTTTGATGGAAATTTGGCTATTGGGTTTCAGGTGTTGGAGACTCTTGATGCTGTGCTTGATGTGGGTGGAGTGTATGATCCTAGTCGAGATCGCTATGACCACCACCAAAAGGGTTTTGCTGAGGTTTTTGGTCATGGGTTTACCACTAAGCTTAGCAGTGCTGGTCTTATTTATAAGGTGTACTTTACATATCTGTTTCTCAAGTACAAGTTTAAATTTCTAGCTTTGTAGACTGAAAATTCTCTTATATATATAAACTTTTGTGTATACAATGTTAAGATCATGCTCACGTTTTATACTTGTTAGCTGTTAATGGGTATAGTAGAGTGGTTGAAGCCACTGTTAAAGTTTCAAGATTTAGCATAATCAAGTTCAATTGTCTTACGCCCCGCTTGCGGTATGCGCATATAATGTATATATGTGTGGGCGCTCGGGGGCAAAAGTGAAAGTGCACTAATTTAAATGTCATTTTACTAATTTCGTGAAAATAATGTTAAAAGAGGGGGATGGTTAATCATGCATCATGTGGTGGCGTTGATAGCCGAAAGACAAGGGAGTATGTGCACTAATTGGCCTTTGTCTTAATTGCCGAGTGTTATGTGCCTTATGTCCAAGGCTTGATGCAAAACTACCATCGAGCCGGGTGGGATTTACTGAGTATGATGATGATGAAGTTCAATCGTTTGGATAGACTAAAATAGAATTGATTGCAATCTTATAAGTGGATCTCGTTTATGTAATTGTCTAATTACTTTATATAAAATTGTGTTATTGTGTATGGGTTCTAAAGCATTTCTTTGATTTAAGCAATCTAATAACCGGTTTTCTTTTATAGCATTTTGGTACAGAGATTATTGCAAAAGAGGTTCAGCTTGATGAAGGCCACCCGGACGTGCATAGGTTATATTTAGCCATCTACAAAAGCTTCATGGAGGTGATGCTTATATTAGTGTTATATTGTTATTCTTTTCTTAAAAACTTGATGGTTTTTCCCTAAACAAATATACGGATACAGGATACCGATATGCAAATTATGAAGCATACACAAAACCTTGAGCTGTTTAATTTATTTTCTGCCCATTCTTCACTTCGTATACAGTCTTAATTTAAAATCATGCCATGAAAACGGTGTATACTATGGCGCTTGTGTTTTTACGTTCTTTTAGAAAGGCCATTACGGACTTTGCTTGGGATAATCGTATTTCTCAATAATCTCACTCGTATTTACATTGTATATATACATGCTTTAAGCCTATGACTTTATCTAGTGATGGGAAGTCTTGAAATAATGATAGATGTTTGTGCTGTTGCCTGTTGGTTATATGGGTTACTGATCTAAACCTGATTTATTAGTCTTTGTTTTCTTGTAAATTAGGCAATTGATGCAATCGACAATGGGATCAACCAATACGACACTGATCAACCTCCAAAATACGTGAACAATACACACTTGTCATCAAGAGTTGGAAAGTTCAATCTTGATTGGACTGATCCAGATCAATCGTTCGAGAAGGAAAACGAAGCCTTCCAACGAGCCATGGCTCTTGCTGGAACTGAGTTTCTAGACGTAAGTTTTAAACTTATTTATAGAAAAAAGAGTAAAATGTCATTTTTGTCCCTGAGGTTTGGCCGGTTTTGCGACTTTCGTCCAAAGGTTTGTTTTTCTGCATCTGGATCCAAAAGATCTGACATCTTGTCATTTTCATCCAGCCCGTTAACTCCATCTATTTTACTTCGTCAAGTCAGGAGCATTTCTGTCTTTTTTGCTCACTTAAAGGGCAATTTGGTATTTTTCACTTTATGTAAAAAGACCAAATACCCCTGAAAAAGACCGAATCGCCCTTTAAGTCAACAAAAAAGACCGAAATACCTCTGACTTAACGGAGAAAAATGGATGGAGTTAACGGGCTGGATGAAAATATCAAGATTTTGAACCTTTTGGATCCAGATGCGGAAAAACAAACCTTTGGACAAAAGTCACAAAACTGGCCAAACCTCAGGGACGGAATTGGCATTTTACTCTAGAAAAATAAAGTTTTTTCTGCTTGCTTAGTTTTGACTTCTGTGCACAGAGCGTTCGTTTTCATGTAAAATCATGGCTCCCAGCGCGCTCAATTGTCATGGCATGCCTTGCGGCAAGAACTGATATTGATCCTAGTGGAGAAATCATGGTTTTGGATAGATTTTGTCCTGTAAGTTTAGTAATTCGATAACTTGGTTGCTATACGTTAACTTTTATTGCTGCTTGCTAATGTGATTGTTATTTTCTTGTTAACAGTGGAAGCTTCACTTACATGAGCTTGAACAGGAGTTGAAGATAGAACCATCTATCAAATATGTTCTTTATGAGGTATCCATCCATATACATGATTCTTTTTTCTGTAATTTCAATACAACTTTTAATGTTTTACCTATGAGGCTATGAAACACGTTTTTTTATTTTAAATTTTGATACCAACAGGATGAAAGGAGCAAAGGCTGGCGGGTGCAGGCGGTAGCAAAATCCCCTGAGAGTTTTGAGAGCCGCAAGGCTCTTCCTTCTCAGTGGAGAGGGCTAAGAGATGATGAATTATCTAAAGAAACTGGGATCCCGGGGTGCGTTTTTGTGCATATGAGTGGCTTTATTGGCGGCAATCACACCTATGAGGGTGCACTTGCTATGGCTCGAGGTGGCTTAAAACTATAAGCAGGGCGGAGTAACTACAAAATGTTCCCAATTTTCTTATTTATGCACTAATGTGATTTCTCCAATTTTTTGGAGTTCTCTAATTAAACATATTTGTTGGTTTTGGCAATCATCGTTCACAAGTGTGCCAGATTGTTGGGTAAACTATGGTGCAACTCAGGGAAGAGTTAACTATTTTAAAGTTGTTTTAGTTTTACTGCATTATCACTTGCCATTCGCTTGACTTGGATGTGTTTGTGGGAATATACTCGACTTTATTTTAATTGCACTCCGCTATGGTGACTCTTGCTTTATCGGCATCATGTCTTCACCAAAACACTTGACAAGAAAACCCACCTTAAATTTCCCATCTCGAATCCTAAGCAGCATATTTGACTAATGCTAACAAGCCTAAAACAACTTTAAGACTTTAAGCATCTCCTTCCCTTTCGACTTACTGTGTCATTTGTACTAAAATATATATACGATGTTTGCATCCAGAATTATACTCACTTAACCATTGGATAGGAATAAAACACATCAAGTTAGAATACCAGAAGATAGATTTAACTCAGTTTTTGACGCAATTGGAGCTATGTGTTTTAACAATTTTATCAGCAGTGGAGGCTTTCATGAATATAATATGGGAGGTATGAAATATACTTTCTTATCAGGAGATGGCACAAACCTCAGTAAGCTAGATCGAGTACTAGTTTGTGGGAATTTTATGATGAAATGGCCAAACGCAACTTTATTGGCATTAAATAGGGACATTTCAGATCACAGCCCAATCATTTTAACGACAGTCAATAACAGCATCGGACCTTCTCCATTTAGATTATTCAATAGTTGGTTCACATTGAACGAGTTTGATGATGCGGTGAGAAAAGGTTTGGAAAAATCGTGCGATTCAAGATTTAGGGATGAAGTGTTGGCTGTGAAATTAAAGGCAGTAAGAGACGAACTAAAAGCTTGGCGAAAACGGAAAAAAGAAGAAGATGAAAAGGAACTGGTAATAGCGCAAAACAAGCTGAGAATCCTGGATGGGCAAGCTGAAAACAGACTACTAAGGGTCTGTTTGGTATGGGGTAATGGAATGGACGAAGGAATGGAATGGACGAGGTAATGGAATGGACGAGAGAATGCAATGGATCATTACCATTCTATGTCTTGTTTGGTTACCATGTGTGAATGGAATGAATTATTATTGTGTGTTGTTCGATAGGCAAGAAAAACGGAGTAATAAAATCAGCGGTGAGTGGTGGTGGTGGCCGGTGGTAGTGATTGCGGGTGGTTATAGTTGGCGGTGGTCGGTGTCGGTGGCGGCGATGGGTGGTGGTGGCGGCGGCGGCGGCGAGTGGCGGTGCGGCGGTGACGACGAGTGGTGGTTGCGGCAAGGTGGTCGTTGGTGGTGGGTGGCAGCAGAGGTGGCCGTTGGTGGCGGCGGCAGCCGTTGGTGGTGGCGGTGGTGGTGGTGGCGGTGGTGGCGGCGTCGACAATGGTAGTGGGCGGAGGCGGCGAGTGGCGTTGGCGGTTAGTCGCAGTTGTGGGTGATAACGGTGGCGAGTGGGTGGTGGCGGCGGCGGTGGCGGGTGGCGGCTGTCGGGGTGAGGTGGTGGCGGGTGGCGGCGATGGCGTCAGTGGTGGGTGGTGGTGGTGGGTTGTGGCGAAGGTGGTGGGTTGTGGTGTTGTTGATGAATGGTGCAAGAGGGGATGGAATGGAAAAAAAACATGGGGGTGGAAGGAATGATTTTGAGGGAATGGAATGCCTTTTGGAATGGATGATTCCATTCCATTGACCAACCAAACAGCCTTTTCTTCATTCCCTCGTAATCATCTATTCCATTCCACCTCTCATTTCTGCATACCAAACACTACCTAACAGAGTCAGAATTGATATCCTGGCAGGATTGTAAGAAAATAATCAAAGAATGGCACAACGTTCAGGCCATGGATATGCAACAGAAGCCAGAAGGCACAATCACCTTGGGTGGGACTAGGAGACGAGAACACAAGTTATTTCCATGCTATTGTAAACAGTCATGTGGCAAGGAACAAGATTGGTGGCTTATGGATAGAAGGGGCTTGGGTGACGGATCCAAACGCCATAAAGGATCAATTTATGAAGACCTTCCAAACAAAATTTAAAGAACCGGTGAGCATCAGACCTAGAATCGGACCAGAAGGCTTCAAACGTTTGAACACAGATCAAGCTACTGGCCTAGTAGCACCACTCACTACGGAGGAAGTTCGAAAGGCTATATGGGAGTGTGGCGTAAACAAGGCCCCTGATCCCGATGGAATCACGTTCAACCCGATAAAGACATACTGGGAAGAGCTTAAGGAGCCAATAATGCAGGTTATGTAACAATTCTTTATACACGGATCAATCCATCATTCTTGCGGAGCATCGTTCATCGCAATCATCCCTAAGGTAACAGATCCTATGACTTTTTCAGACTTCAGACCGATATCACTGATCGGTGTGGTAAATAAAATTATATCTAAAGTGTTAGCAAATAGAATGAAGGGGGTTATAAAAAGTGTGGTATCTAACGTCCAGTCGGCCTTTGTGTCCGAAAGGAATATAGTTGATGGCCCATTGGTAATTAATGAAGTAGTAGGGTGGGCAAAAAAGACAAAACGTAAGATTTTTGTGTTCAAAGCAGATATAGAGAAAGCTTATGATACGCTAAATTGGAAATTTTTAATCTCTATATCAACACATATGGGACTTCCACCAAAATGGAGGAATTGGGTTATGGGAATCCTGTTTGCCAGAAGAGGTTCGGTATTAGTGAATGGATCCCCAATTGGTGAGTTCCAATATAAAAGGGGATTGAGACAAGGGGACCCTTTATCCCCTTTTCTATTTATTGTGGCAATGGAAGCACTACACGTAATGATGGAAATGGCGAAAAATATAAATGAGTTTTTGGGCATAAAATTACCGAATAACGGCCCATATTTAACCCATATGTTATTTGCGGATGATTCGATTTTCTTGGGGGAATGGGAGGAAAACAATGTAAAAAATTTAAAGAGAATACTTAGAATCTTTTATCTCATATCGGGTCTAAAGGTAAACCCACGTAAAAGTCAAATATATGGAGTCGGTATCTCGGAGGGGGAAGTCACATACATGGCATCGGTTTTTATGTGTAAAGCCGGGAAACTACCATTTATCAACCTCGGTTTAAAAGTAGGTGCGAATATGAATAGAGTAGTACATTGGAAGGAGATAATAGAAACATTTAATAAGAGGCTATCTAGTTGGAAGGCCAGGCACTTATCCTTTGCGGGCAGGGTAATCCTGGTGAAAGCAGTACTCGGAAGCCTGCCAAACTACTATATGTCTCTATATAAGTGTCCGGCAACTGTGTTGAAGATACTCGAAGGGATCAGAAGAAAGTTTCTATGGGGAGGGTGTAGTGCGAATAACAAAATTAGGTGGGTCAAATGGGAAAGAGTGGTAGCATCAAGGGATTTCGGCGGACCCAACATTGTCAACATAAGATATCTAAATTTGGCTTTATTGCTAAAGTGGTGGTGGAGACTGAAGATGGAACCAGAAAGTCTATGGGTAAGAACAATAAACTCGCTGCATCAAAGCCAAAGAAACATAACATCAGTACCGGTTAAAAGATTACTATCGGGAGTGTGGAAAAATATTGGCGAGATAGACAAGGAATTCTTAAAATATAATGTTGACGTCAATTCAAGATTAAGAAGTAAAGTTGGACAAGGGGAGACCGGGAATGAACCATTAAGAAAGCAATTTCCAAATCTGTACCAATTAGCAACAAATAAGAGGGCAAGAATTATCGATTGTTATCGGCTGAACAGCGGGTGTAAAGTGTGGGATTGGGCGTGGACGAGAGTACCAAACACTGAAGAAGAAAAGAATGAGATGGAGTTGGTGGACAGGCTACAACAAAGTCCAACATCACCAAACGGTGATGTGTGGTTCTGGTGCGGGTCCGATCAAAACGGTTTCCAAGTTAAGGATGTGAGACAATCGTTTAACCAACAAACGGATCTAAACGAACCTGCATCTAGCTTCATATGGAATCATTGGACAACTAAAAAAAGTCTGATGTTTGTTTGGAGAGCTATCGAGGAAAGAATCCCAACAGCTACGGCCCTCTCACACAGAGGCATGAATTTGGCCGAAACAATTTGCAAAACATGTGGTGCAGCAGAGGAATCAGCGGCTCATATCCTACTGCAATGCAACTTCGCTAAACGGGGTTGGGAAAAAATAACAAGGTGGATTAGGATACCTATGTTTAATACCGAGGGTAACCTAAAAGAGTTGTTACCGGATCTGAACGAGTTAAGCCGCTGCAGAAAGATGAAAAAAGCGATACATGCAATAGCTATCCAAGCAATGTGGTCTCTATGGAAAGCCAAGAACGAGAAGGTCTTCGGTGATAGTCAAAGCACGGTACAAACGATTATGGCGACCATAAAGGAGGCAACCTTTCAAGGAATGAGGATGAGATCAGAATATAAAAGCATCACACGACAAGAGTGGTGGGACTTTAATGTAATTGGTAGTGAATATAGGGAATAGTTTCCTGTAATGATTTTTGTTTTGGTTTGTTTTTTGGACAAATTGAATTGCTAGCTCCTGGCTGGTAGTTCTATTTTGGCAGATTAATAAAAGGTTTCGCTTGCTATTCAAAAAAAAAAAAAAAAATATGACACCGGTACCCAACCTAAATCTGCGTGTGGCCCGAGTAGCATCTTTGGAACTCTCATGTCTCTATGACCTCATTGCTGCTCATACTTCTGCGATCTGGACTCTTTGACACGATGTGGCTAAGCTTTGGATCTCGGACCTCAGGACACACCATGTTCCCCATAAATGAGCCAGAAAACGGCCAAAAAAGCAAAGAGAGCCGGTGGTTTTTCCCATACCCTAATCCCATACCCGCTAAAATTTTTAAAACTAATCCCATAACCGGCCCAATACCCGTCGGGTATAGGGTATACCCGTCCCATTTGTGTTGGGTTTTGGGTATACCGTCGGGAGTGAATAAAGTGTTGCAGCATGATTTAACTAAAATGCAACTTTTGAAATCCATTCTTCTTCACGTATAAGAACACAACAATATTACATTTCATGCATAATCTTAAGTTCTAGCAATGAAAGAAAAATCTAATCATACAAAAATGTTATTATCCGGTTGTCATCTCGACATCAAGATTCCTCGAATTCGATTCACCTGCTGCTGCATAGGTTGTTGACTCTGGAGGTCTAACATCAGAAAACTGGGCCGACATGGGCTGCGATTCACCTCTCGCAAACGGGCTTCTTGACTCCACTTCCATAGCAGAGGATCTAGGTGGAGACAGTGGTTGCACTTCAACCTCAGGGTAAGCCGCCTTAAACCTTGCCCTCAGACCTTCATCCACTAATCGAGCCCCGTTTAATTGATTACCAAGTGACATCCACCTAACGAATACATCATCAATCAATCAAGCTAAATGTATAAACTAATCACATTGTGAATACTTATATAAGAAATCATTAGGGCTGCAAACGGACCGAACGAACACGAACATTTGTTTGTTAAGGAAATGAAGTAATGAACACGTTCGTGTTCATTTGTTAATTTAGGCAACACACGTTGATGAACACAAATGAACACAAACTAATGTTCATGAACATGAATGGAAACAAACAGACACAAACGTTCATGAACAAATATATAATACACCGACACTTATTAAATATTTTATTTGTCGGAATTTTGAAGTATTTAATTAAAATATAAAAACTAAAAAAATAATGAACTATCGAACACAATCAAACATAAGCGAACATGTTACTAAACGTTCACGAACATAAATGAACAAACGCTGCCTATGTTCATGTTTGTTCATTTAGTTAAACGAACGAAAATTCTTGTTCGTGTTCGTTTGTTTAATAAACGAACGAACACAAAAGAACTTCCCGCCGAACGGTTCATGAACTGTTTGCAGCCCTAGCAATCAACATTCAGAATCTTACCCTGCATGCGTGTTGTGCATCCGAGCAAATAATTCAAGTTTTCGTGTCCTTGGACTGATTCTCTCCAACAATGGGTACATCTGAATCATATATTTTCACGCTTAAAGATAAACAATATCAACAAAATCAAACAGAACATCTAGCTTACGAGTAAAGATGTAAATTAACCTCGTCTGGTTTACGGCTGGTTTCTCGAACCTCAGCAACAATGACATCAGTATCAATATTCCTGTTGACAATCGGATCGCCTTTGATGCCAACGAGGCAATGTTCCTTGCTATGATTGAGCCAATGGCCTGTGCGTCCTGTTCGTATAATCCTCTGAAGTTGATTCGTTTTCACCCATATAATCTCCTCAACACGCTTGTATCCCCACAGTTCCAAACTGCAAATCGGTAATATTAAAATCATAACTTCGGAAGACCCATATTTAGGGGTGTAAACGAGCCGGGCCGAGCCCGAGCTCGACCAAGCTCGAGCTCGGCTCGGTATGTTTTTATGAAGTTCGAGCTCGGCTCCGTTCGAGCCTACTTCTTTGAGCTCGAACTCGGCTCGCGAGTAAAAACCAAAGCTCGAGCTCGGCTCGACTCGACTCGGCTCGAACTATTTTGAGAACAACCTTAAACGAGCTAAAAGCTCAGCTCGAGCTCACTTCATCATCGCTTAAACGAGCCAAAGCTTGGCTCGAGCTCGGCTCATCAATGTTATCATCATTATTAATATATTATATATATAAAAAAACTAAAATTTTGCATGGGCTCGTTTAGGCTCGCGAGCCTAAACAAGCTTTGTATTTCAGGCTCGAGCTCGGGCTCGATAACAAAACGAGCTCTATTTCAGGCCCGGGCTCGGGCTCGTTAAGGCTCGGCTCGTTCGAGCTTTTAACTGAGCTGATCACGAGTAGCTCTCGAGCTTCTGGGCTTGTTTACACCCCTAGGTCCATATTTATTAAACTTACGTACCATTCACGTCCAAGTTCCATTGCTCTTCCAGTTACCCAAAGGAAAATAAGACCATCAGTCTGCAGTGCTTGAATATTGAGGTTTCTCATTTCATCATCAGCCATGGTACCATACGGCAACTCCATATGAATATCCCATGGTGGGTCCGCCATTATCACTCCATACTGTCCTAAAATATCCATTCTGAAATTACGAATGTCGCAATTAATCCACTGTGATTCACCAAGCTCCACTTCTGAACAATATTCAGCGCGTTGAGGCTTCAATGGCTTTGAAGGAGCGGGGACACCCATCATCATGTGTGGAACATCTGGCGTCGAATCCCAATTCATAATGCACATACTTGCAAGTCTAACATACAAATAAAAAAATCAGATTAAATTGAACATCTTCAAGTAAAGAAAAACAGATTAATTCATGATAATTTTACCTTCATGTGACGACAAGTATCGAGAAAGGAACAGTCACCGAGGTTCATATCAGTGTGCGCAGCAATTATACGTCGGAAATGAACCTTTTCACAGGATATAAAGGAGCCCGTCTGACGTCTGCAATCTTCTTTTGTCAAAGCGGTACAGTATTCCTTAACTTGAGAACCACCTTTACTTTTGAACTGAAATTATCATATACAATACCATAGTTGTTAATGGGGAATAGCGACAAATAGCGATAAGGTATCTATATGTTACATTGCGAATAGCGATAAATAGCAGGCGCTATTTTAAAAATAGCGATGCACTAGAATTTTTTTTTTAATTTCTTTTTATATGTATATTATATCAAAATACCCTGGTTTATACGCTATTTTACATATATATTTAACAAAACCTAAAATCCAGCTATTTTATAGCTATCTATATTAAAAAAAAAAATTAAAGGCCGCTATCTATCTACAGACCATATAGCGAGCATGGACCTATACGCCTCGCTATTTGCTATAACGACTGTAGCGATCGCTATTAACAACTATGATCATCACTATCATAACAAATTTACTTTTATATTGAAATGATCATAATCAAAGCATTATCATCACTATCATATCAAACAATAAGCGATCGATTAAAAACAAACCTTTGCAGCAACCGCAGTTTCCCGTGCAGTAGGTCTATGAATAAGGTCCAACAACTCTTCACCCGTTTTCGACTTCTGCATCTCCTTAAACGACTTCTTATTAAGCAACGCTTCAAGATCCTTAAGATCATCCTCCTCCGACCGAGGCGGCTTCGAATTCATCCCACCACCACCACCGCCACTCCCGCCCATAGGCGAATACATCCCCATCCCCATCGGCCTATGCATCGCACTAACCGCCATCCCTCTCGGCCTACCCATCACACCTCTCTGCCCCATCATCTGTCCCCCAAAACTTTGCGCA